>BPLQ01008117.1:0-274146 GCA_021605075.1 Caerostris darwini
TATCCAAGTTGTTACCAAATGCTATATACTTATTCATCAGCCTTTTTAACTTAACAATACTCAAACACATTGTTGTTTATTTATATTATTTACATTAAAATCTCTGTTTTAGTAACAGCAACAGTATTTTGGAAACCCGATATTTTCCTCTGCAAAAACGGCGAACATAAAATAATGTATTATTATTATGGTCACTTTATCCCTAAAATGATATCAAGATTGTCACCAAATGTTATATGTACCAAATGTTATATGTAACAATACAAAGCCTTGTTGTTTTATTTACATTAAAAAACCCTGCTGTTGTAACAAGAATATTTTTTTGAAACTCTATACTTCCTTTGCAAAAAATGCAGAACTAAAAAATTTTTATTAATACGTCCCACATTATCTAAATGGTATCAAATTGTTACAAAATGCTCTGCTTGTGAATAAATGGACTTAATGTGACGGTAATGTAAGAATGCCGACAAACTGGCTATTTCGTTGTGATTTATCACGAGGCAGTAAAACTAAAAGATGCATCAGAATAGGCAACAAAATTATATTAAATTACAGAGAAAACAGAATTACAGACATAAAAAGTGCAAACTATAATTACAAAGATGGCATAATTAACTACTTCACGGCAATAAAAATAAACTAAACATTTTAGAGTTTATTCTGAAGAAATCCATATATCATTTAAATAATGTTTCTCCCAAAAATAAGAAAACACCTAAAATAATTAATTTTAATATTTGCTTAATATATTTTATCCCACATTCTTTATCAACATAATATTTTACAACAATGCAACAATAGCCCCACGAAAATTAGAATATTTAAAAAAAAAAGGTTTTTAGTGTACAAAAATTGATACATTAAAATACAACAAAAATTGCACAGCAAATAAAAAATAAGTAATCCAAGTTGAAAATAAAAAGAAAAAAATATTAGATAAAATAGAAAGTCTCTCATAAAGAACAGATTTTATAAGGAAGATAAATTTATAAGACTCGGAGTTTCAATTAAAATTAATGACGGATGAAAATCAAATAAATGGCAAAAAAGAGCAAATGAAGAAAACATAGAATGAAAAATTTATTTCATTTTTACAGTAGAATTTTTGCTTCTATAGAACAAAAAAAAATCTTTTTTTTTAAACTTTTGAAAGGAATTTTAAAAGTAAGAAGCACAAAACACTGTCATCAGAAAATCATTTTATTTTCTATAATATTTTTTTGAAATAATTTCATCTATTAATTAATATTTAGACGCGGTCATTTTGATGTATTTAACACCTTTAGAAATGAAACACCTTAAGCAGATGAAAATACACTAAAAAGTTTTCGAATAAATAGATTTTCCTTTAACTATACTAAACTATACGATTAACTATTACGAAATTATAAAGTCATTTATAACGTGCATTTCCATTTTTACTTTGATATTGTACTTGATATATATACATACACACACACACACATATATATATATATATATATATATTTCTGAAGCATAAAATTTCATATGTGTTCTAAATTATCTAAGCGATATAAATAAAATGTACATAGTTCCACTCTTTAAGAAATAATAGGAAGCAAATTCTTTGCAGACATGGTAAGAAATATACACTTATATAATAAATGCCACATATTTTGATACTTGTATTTAATCAAATGCTTATAATCTGGTGCTTCAAGACATGCATTTTAAAAGTAAGAAACACAAAACATTGTCGTCAAAGAATCATCCGATTTTATATAATTCATTTTTGAAATAAATTAATATATTAATTAATATTTGGACATGATGATTTCGATGAATTTAACAATTTGGCTGTTTTGTTGTTTAATGCAGATAAATATACACTGAAAGTTTTTCTAATAAATATGTTTCCCTTTAACTATATCTATTATGAAATTATGAAGTCATTTATAATGTATATTTTCATTTTTATTTTACTATTGTACTTGAAATATTAGGCGAACAATTTCATTTGTATTCTGCAATATCCATGTAACTTAAATAAGGAGTACATACTCATACTCGTATTATCTAAAGTTTAGAATTGCGCAAGAAATAAAGTTTAAAGACGCTTTTTAAACGAATATCACTTAACTTACTTTGCTTTAAGAAATAATCTATTCCGAAAAGCAAAGACTTTTTAACAACAGGACCATTCAAAAATGTTACCCAAAAGGTAACTGTTTACGCATATGTAAATGACTCTGTTGAAGGGAGAAAGCAACAGAACAAGTAAAATTGAAAAAACCCGGCATGGTTAGCATTCTAAATAACCTCCAATAAAAACAAGCAATGCTGTTAAAAGCAGAGAAGAAGAAGAGCCGAGCTAAACTTTCTGGAAAATAGAAGTGAACCAGAAAAGGAGGAAAAAGTACGCTTCTGTTGACCGACCTTTGAAATAAAAAAAGGCACTCACTTTGCCGGAATCGAATAAAAGAAATATTTCCAATTATTGGTAAAAGGGAATCGCCTGTGATATTTCAGGAATTGGGTAGCTGAAAAAAAGGATTCCAACATCAATTATTTTATCCCGGATTTTTCCATTGTCTCCTGCAGTGTCTTGAAGCCTGCCAATTACGTTGATGAATCGCCCTCATGTTTTTTTATGGGAGGCAAATACTTTGCAGACATGATGAGAAATGTGTATTTGTATAACAAATGCCACATATATTGAAACATGTATTTAATTACATGCTTACAATCTGATGCTTCATAATGTGCATTTTAAAAGTAAGAAATACAAAAAATTGCCATCAAGGAATCATTTTATTTTCTATAATATATTTTTGAATTAATTTAATCTACTAATCAATATTTGGACATGATGATTTCGAGGAATTTAACACTTTGGCTGTTTTGTACAATATTCCAAATGAATATACACTAAAAATGTTTTCTAATAAATATATTTTCCGTTGACTATTTCCTTAGAATTAAAATGCTTTAATAATTTTTTAAAACTATAAAGTCATTTATAATGTATATTTTCATTCTTATTTTACTATCGTACTTGAAATATTAGTCGTATCATTTCATTTGTGTTCTAAAATATATATGTAATTTAAATAAAGGGTACATAGTTCCAATCATATAGTCTAGAATTTAGAATTCCACAAAAAAATAGAGTTCAAAGACAGTTTTATAAAAGAATATCATTTAACTTGCTTTGCTTTAAGAAATAATCTATTCCGAAAAGCAAAGACTTTTTAACAGCAAGTACCATTCCAGAATGTTAGCAAAAAAGTAACTGTTTACGCATATTTAAATGACTCTGTTTAATAGAGAAAGTAACAGAACAAGTAAAACCCTAAGGAAAATTGAAAAAGCCTGGCATGGTTAGCATTCTAAGTAACTTTCAATAAAAGCAAGCAATGCTGTTAAAAGCAGAGAAGAAGAAGAGCCGAGCTAAACATTCTGGAAAATAGAAGTGAACCAGAAAAGGAGGAGAAAAAGTACACTTCAATTGACCGACCTTTGAAAATAAAAAATGCACTCACTTTGCGGGAATCGAATAAAAGAAATCTTTCCAATTATTGGTATGTCAGGAATGATATTTCAGGAATATTCAAATATGATATTTCAGGAATTGGGTAACTGAAAAAAAAAAGGATTCCCACATCAATTATTTTATCCCGGATTTTTCCATTGTCTCTTGCAGTGTCTTGAAGCCTGCCAATTACGTTGATGAATCGCCCTCATGTTTTTTTATAGGGGGCAAATTCTTTGCAGACATGATAAGAAATATGCACTTATATAATAAATGCCACATATTTTGATACTTGTTTTTAATCATATGCTTATAATCTGATGCTTCAAGATATGCATTTTAAAAGTAAGAAACACAAAAAATTGTCATCAAAGAATCATCCTATTTTCTATAATTCATTTTGGAAATAAATTAATATATTAATTAATATTTGGACACGATGATTTCGATGAATTTAACAATTTGTCTGTTTTGTACAATAATGCAGATTAATATACACTGAAAGGTTTTCGAATAAATATGTTTTACTTTAGCTATACCTATCATGAAATTATAAAGTCATCTTTAATGTATATTTCCATTTTTACTTTATTATTGCACTTAATAATCTTTAGTACTTTATTGGGCTTGATATTGTACTTTAATATAAATTTCTTTGTCGCAAAATTTCATATGTCCTAAACTATAAAAGTAATTTAAATAAATAGTACATAGCTCCCCTTATATTATATACCCACATCAATTAGTTTATCTCGGATTTTTCCATTGTATCCAGCAGTGTCTTGAAGCCTGCCAATTACGTTGAAGAATCGCACTCATGTATTTTTTATAGAAAGAAATTTTTGCTGTCAAGGTGAGAAAAATGTACTTATATAATAAATACCACATTTTTTTATTCATGTATTTAATTACATGCTTGTAATCTGGTGCTTCAAGATATGCATTTTAAAAGTAAGAAACACAGAAAATTGTCATCAAAGAATAATTTTATATTCTGTAATATATTTTTGAAATAATTTAATCTATTACTTAATATTTGGTCATGATGAATTTGATGAATTTAACACTTTGGCTGTTTCGTATAATATTGCAGATGAATGTACACCAAAAGGTTTTTCTAATAAATATGTTTTCCTTTAACTATATCTATTATGAAATTATGAAGTCATTTATAATGTATATTTTCATTTTTATTTTACTATTGTACTTGAAATATTAGGCGTACAATATTATTTGTGTTCCACAATATCCATGTAACTTAAATAAGGAGTACATAGTCCCACTCGTATTATCTAAAGTTTAGAATTCCACAAGAAATAAAGTTTAAAGACGCTTTTTAAATGAATATCATTTAACTTACTTTGCCTTAAGAAATAATCTATTCCGAAAAGCAAAGACTTTTTAACAGCAGTACCATTCACAAATGTTACCCAAAAAGTAACTGTTTACGCATATGTAAATGACTCTATTGAAGGGAGAAAGTAACAGAACAAGTAAAATTGAAAAAGCCCGGCATGGTTAGCATCCTAAATAACCTCCAATAAAAACAAGCAATGCTGTTAAAAGCAGAGAAGAAAAAAAGCCGAGGTAAACTTTCTGGAAAATAGAAGGGAACCAGAAAAGGAGGAAAAAAGTACACTTCAATTGACCGACCTTTGAAAATAAGAAAATGCACTCACTTTGCGGGAATCAAATAAAAGAAATCTTTCCAATTATTGGTAAAAGGGAATCGCCTGTGATATTTCAGAAATTGGGTAGTTGAAAAAAAGGATTCCAACATCAATTATATTATCCCAGATTTTTCCATTGTCTCCAGAAGTGTCTTGAAGCCTGCCAATTACGTTGATGAGTCGCCCTCATGTATTTTTTTATAGAAAGCAAATTCTTTGCAGACATGGTGAGAAATATGTACTTATATAGTAAATGCCACATATTTTAATGTATGTATTTAATTACATGCTTATAATCTAGTGCTTCAAGATATACATTTTAAAAGTAGGAAATCCAAAAAATCATCACCAAAGAATCATTTTATTTTCTATAATATATTTTTCTAATAATTTAATCTATTAATTAATATTTGGCCATGATGTTTTCGTGGAATTTAACACATTGGTTTTTTTGTACAATATTACCGATGGATATACACTAAAAACCTTTTCTAATAAATATATTTTCCGTATCTCCTGTGAATTAAAATCCTTATGAAATTATAAAGTCAGTTATAATGTATATTTTTGTTTTTATTTTACTATTGTATTTGAAATATTAGGCGTACCATTTCATTTGTGTTCTAAAATATCTATGTAATTTAAATAAAGTGTACATAGTTCCAATCATATAGTCTAGAATTTAGAATTCCACAAGGAATAAAGTTTAAAGACGGTTTTATAAAAGAATATCATTGAACTTACTTTGCTTTAAGAAATAATCTATTCCAAAAAGCAAAGACTTTTTAACAGCAAAAACCATTCAAGAATGTTAGCAAGAAAGTAACTGTTTACGCATATGTAAATGACTCTGTTGAAGGGAGAAAGCAACAGAGCAAGTAAAATCCCAAAGAAAATTGAAAACGCTTGGCATTTCTAGCATCCTAAATAACCTACAATAAAAACAAGCAATGCTGTTAAAAGCAGAGAAGAAGAAGAGCCGAGCTAAACTTTCTGGAAAATAGAAGTGAACCAGAAAAGGAGGAAAAAAAGTACACTTCAATTGACCGACCTTTGAAAATAAAAAAAAGGCACTCACTTTGCGGGAATCGAATAAAAGAAATCTTTCCAATTATTGGTAAGAAGGAATCGCCTGTGATATTTCAGGAATTGGGTAGCTGAAAAAAAGGATTCTCACATCAATTGTTTTATCCCGGATTTTTCCATTCTCTCCAGCAGTGTCTTGAATCCTGCCAATTACGTTGATGAATCACCCTCATGTTTTTTTATGGGAAGCAAATACTTTACAGACATTATGAGAATTATGTACTAATATAATAAATGTCACATAGTTTGATGCATGTGCTTAATCACATGCTTATAATCTGGTGCTTCAAAACATGCATTTTAAAAGTAAGAAAAACAAAAAATTGCCGTAAAAGAATCATTTTATTTTCTGTAATATATTTTTGAAATATTTAATCTATTAATTAACATTTGGGCATGATGATTTCGAGTAATTTAACACTTTGTCTGTTTTGCACAATATTACAGATGAATATACACTAAAAATGTTTTCTAATAAATATATTTTCCGTATCTCCTGTGAATTAAAATCCTTATGAAACTATAAAGTCAGTTATAATGTATATTTTTATTCTTATTTTACTATTGTATTTGAAATATTAGGCGTACCATTTCATTTGTGTTCTAAAATATCTATGTAATTTAAATAAAGGGTACATAGTTCCAATCATGTAGTCTAGAATTTAGAATTCCACAAGAAATAGAGTTTAAAGACGGTTTTATAAAATAATATCATTGAACTTACTTTGCTTTAAGAAATAATCTATTCCGAAAAGCAAAGACTTTTTAACAGCAAGTACCATTCAAGAATGTTAGCAAAAAAGTAACTGTTTACGCATATGTAAATGACTCTGTTGAATGGAGAAAGCAACAGAACAAGTAAAATCCCAAAGAAAATTGAAAATGCCTGGCATGGTTAGCATCCTAAATAACCTACAATAAAAACAAGCAATGCTGTTAAAAGCAGAGAAGAAGAAGAGCCGAGCTAAAATTCTGGAAAATAAAAGTGAACCAGAAAAGAGGAAAAAAAGTACACTTCAATTGACCGACCTTTGAAAAAAAAATGCACTCACTTTGCGGGAATCGAATAAAAGAAATCTTTCCAATTATTGGTAAAAGGGAATCGCCTGTGATATTTCCGGAATTGGGTAACTGAAAAAATGGATTCCCACATCAATTATTTTATCCCGGATTTTTCCATTGTCTCCAGCAGTGTCTTGAAGCCTGCCAATTACTTTGATGAATAGCCATCATGCATTTTTTATAAAAAGCAAATTATTTGCAGACATGATGAGAAATGTGTACTTATATAATAAATGCCACATATATTGATACATGTATTTAATTTCATGCTTATAATTTGGTGCTTCAAGACATGCATTTTGAAAGTAAGACACACAAAAAAATTGTCATCAAAGAATCATTTTATTTTCAATAATAAATTTTTGAAATAATTTAATATATTAATTAATATTTGGGCATGATGATTTCGATGAATTTAACACTTTGTCTGTTTTATACAATATTGCAGATTAATATACATTAAAAGGTTTTCTAATAAATATGTTTTCCTTTAGCTGTATCTAACCTGAAATTATAAAGTCATCCTTAATGTATATTTTCATTTTTACTTTATTATTGCACTTGATAATCTTTAGTACTTTATTGTACTTGATATTGTACTTTAATATAAATTTCTTTGTCACAAAATTTCATTTCTGTCCTAAACTGTCTAAGCAATTTAAATAAATAGTACATAGCACCCCTTATATTATCAAATGCTTAGAATTCCGCAAGAAATAAAATTTAAAGACATTTCATGAAAAGAAAATCATTTAACTTACTTTGCTTTAAGAAATAATCCATTTTACTCTTCTACTTGAAATATTAGACGAACAATTTCATTTGTGTTCTAAAATAACCATGTAATTTAAATAATGAGTATGTAGTTCCAATCATATAGTCTGAAATTTAGAATTTCACAAGGAATAAAAGTTTAAAGACGGTTTTCTAAAAGAATATCATTGAACTTACTTTGCTTTAAGAAATAATCTATTCCAAAAAGCAAAAACTTTTTAACGGCAGTACCATTCAAAAATGTTACCAAAAAAAGTAACTGTTTACGCATATGTAAATGACGCTGTTGAATGGAGAAAGCAACAGAACAAGTAAAATTCCAAAGAAAATTGAAAAAGCCTGGCATGGTTAGCATCCTAAATAACCTCCAATAAAAACAAGCAATGCTGTTAAAGGCAAAGAAGAAGAAGAGCCGAGCTAAACTTTCTGGAAAATAGAAGTGAACCAGAAAAGGAGGAAAAAAGTACACTTCAATTGACCGACCTTTGAAAATAAAAAAATGCACTCACTTTGCGGGAATCGAATAAAAGAAATCTTTCCAATTATTGGTAAAAGGGAATCGCCTGTGATATTTCAGGAATTGGGTAGCTGAAAAAAAGGATTCCCACATCAATTATTTTATCCCGGATTTTTCCATTGTCTCCAGCAGTGTCTTGAAGCCTGCCAATTACGTTGATGAATCGCCCTCATGTTTTTTTATGGGAATCAAATTCTTTACAGACATTATGAAAATTATGTACTTATGCAATAAATGTTACATAGTTTAAAACATGTCATTAATTACATGCTTATAATCTGGTTCTTCAAGATATGCAGTTTAAAAGTAAGAAAAAAAAATCTTTTCATCAAAGAATCATATTATTTTCTGTCATACATTTATGAAATAACTTAATCTGTTTGGACATGATGATTTCGGTGAATTTATCACTTTGGCTGTTTTGCACAATATTGCAGATGAATATACTATAAAAAAGTTGTGTAATAAATATACTTTTTGTTGACTATTTCCTTAGAATTAAATTGCTTTAATAATTTTCGGAAATTATAAAGTCATTTATAAAGTATATTTTCATTCTTACTTTACTATCGGTCTTGAAATAATATGCGTACAATCTCATTTGTGTTCTAAAATATGCATGTAATTTAAATAAAGAGTTCGCAGTTAAAATCATGTAGTCTAGAATTTAGAATTCCAGCAGAAATATAGTTTAAAGACGGTTCTGTAAACGAATATCATTTAACTTACTTTACTTTAAAAAATAATCTATTCCGAAAAGCAAAGACTTTTTAACAGCAGTACCATTCGAAAATGTTACCAAAAAAGTAACTGTTTACGCATATGTAAATGACTCTGTTGAATGGAGAAAGCAACAGAACAAGCAATATCCTAAGGAAAATTGAAAAAGCCTGGCATTGTTAGCATTCTAAATAGCCTCCAATAAAAACAAGCAGTGCTGTTAAAGGCAAAGAAGAGGAAGAGCCGAGCTAAACTTTCTGGAAAATAGAAGTGAACCAGAAAATAGGGAAAAAAGTACACTTCAATTGACCGACCTTTGAAAATAAAAAATGCACTCACTTTGCGGGAATCAAATAAAAGAAATCTTTCCAATTATTGGTAAAAGGGCCTGTGATATTTCAGGAATTGGGTAACTGAAAAAAAAAAAGGATTCCCACATCAATTATTTTATCCCGGATTTTTCCATTGTCTCCAGCAGTGTCTTGAAGCCTGCCAATTACGTTGATGAATCGCCCTCATGTATTTTTTATAGAAAGCAAATTCTTTGCAGACATGATGATGCCACATATTTTGATGCATGGATTTAATTACATGCTTATAATCTGGTGTTTCATGTTATGAATATTTCACATTAAATATATTTCAATGCCTGTATTTAATCAGATGCTTATAATATGGTGCTTCATGATATGCTTATTTTATATTTAAAATAATGCTGAAATCAGTTTTTGCTATTTTCATTTGGCTTTAACTTTTGTTATAAAAAAATCTTATTTTAATTACCGACCAAATCCCACCCCAATTATATTGCAAATCTAATTAGTTAATGAAGTTTTGAAGTATTATTGGATGAAAAGTTCATAGAATGTAAGATATTGTACAGAAATAGTATAATACATGCTTAACCAAGATTATAAATTGGTATGGGTATAAATATAATTCAATTAATTCCGAAAATATTTTTACATATATCATTTCCTGAAAAAACAAAGAAAGATAATTTGTGATATTAATAAGAATGTTTGATATTTCTGAAAATAGTATTTCAGATAACAACAAAAACATTTATAAACAATTATGATGAGATACTCTATTATGCTCTAATATAATTGTATTTTTGAACAAAATCAAAAAAAGATTTAAAAATATTCTTTTATTTTCTATTAAAACGATATAGAAAAAAAAGTTAGTGATAACCGCATGTAAACGAGGAGAGGAAATTAAGTTAAAAGAATATGATCGTACTTAAAAAAATAATTTCCATTCACTTCGTAAGCCCCACTGAGTAGTTATTTGAAGAAATTCATTTTAAATAATAAAATAAAAATCTAATTTAATTATAAATAATAATAAAGGAGGGGGAGGAATGCTAAAGAATCTGATTGGTATAAATTTTATTTAAGTGTAAATCAAATTACCCTGTCTGAGTCAAATAAACCAAATGTTTGTCGTTCCATATTATTTGTTAGCATGATCATTTAATAATAATAAAAATACACACAGTTGGGATTTCTATATTATAAAAATGATTGTGTTACTTATCAATTATGGGGCCTGATGGCCGAATGGTTATCGCTCTGGCGTTCGGTACCACAGGTATCGGGTTCAAATCCCGCCTTTACCCCACGGGCATTTGTAGTTGTTCGTAATCCACTTTAAGCCGTAGGTCCCGGTCCTAATAGGATCGTAAAGCGCTGCGGGGGCATTGTTACTCCGCGTCCGTGGCTTACCATCAAGTTGCACGCGCCCCCTGGGTAATGCAAAGTGAGTAACATCGGCGCAGCCCTTATGGCGAAGATCACGGTATAATTGCCAGCTGCCTTAGAAGAAAAAAAAAACTTATCAATTATTATTTTGTATCAAAATAATATATTTTTGATACAAAAATATATAAATGTACATTTTATATATTTTTTCCTTTCAATTATGATACATAGATTAACCGATGTTTCAAACAAATACTGCAATTTATACAATATCAAACTTTTTACCTAGACTTACGTCAATTTGACACCATATTTCATGATATTTATCTTTCAAATTTATGTTTTGGACTTTGTATTTTCATTTTTATATTCGTGGAGTTTCTATGTTGACAAAACTCAGCAACATGAATGAGACTCATTCGTTTGATTTTTTCTGAGCCTAAAAGATCACGTCGATTAGTTCAGGAATATTATTTCTTTTGCGGAAACGGTTTAAATGCCATTGGATCGATATGATGTGCGCGGTCTGCTGAGAAAACAACTATCAACTTGAGAGTTTCTTGTGCTTTGATTTCTTTTTTTTTGGATACTGGATTGGCTATGGTGTTTGTATTACATGTTGTTTATTTGTTTTTTTCACTATTATAGAGTTAAAATTAAAAAAAAACCCCACCAAGTTTGAAGTCGAAAACAAATACCTCTTGGCAATTTAAAGTTCACAAGGGGTAAATAAGATTTTGACTGCAAACCAGTTTCATTGGAGAAGAGGAAATTTTAAAAACCATATTTGGAATAATTTGTGTTTGCTAAATGGTGTAAGGAAGGGAACTTTAAATAAAATAATTAACATATTTAGCGGATAATAATTAAATATCTAAAACTATTCATATCCTTATTTTATATTTATTTTATTTTATATCTGGCAAATTTGTTTTTCTTAATCGTCTATTTTAATGCTTAAGTGTATAAAATATTAACTGAGATTTGCAAGTGAAATGAATTATCTAGAATCCATGTTCAAGAAATTAAATAACCTAGTTGAAAATTGTTTTATCATTTCGTTAAAATTGTGTACGAAATTATTTAACCTCGTGAAGATCATATAATTTCCCTTAGAAGCACATAAATTTTTAATTTTTCGCCGTAGTCATATTTTATCCTTAAATACGTTTGTTGTCATAAGACAACTTGTTAAAATCTCGTTCATAGAATTACTTTCATTGGGCATAGCACACTCATAGCCATTAGTCATAGCACAGCCATCAGCACACTCATAATTTCAACATTTTGTTTCCTTGGAAACATTATGAAGAAAGTATTATCCGCACATAAATAAATACCAGTTACAATTTAGATTTTATGGATGGTAATAAAACAGCTTCAATCAGAAATTTGAATCTTCCTGCAAAATGTTTCAATACGGTACTTTTCCTTATATCTTCAGTTTCATAAATAAAACACAATTCTGAATTAACTTTTGCAGTATTGGTGTATTTTGTGTAGTCTATTCGAATATCACCTTAATTTCAGTGGGACTTTTATTATGATTGTCATAAATACTGTAATTCATTACCACAAGAAGATTCACGTGAGACAGTGAGAGGTATGTGACCATGTATCATGATGGCAAATAATAAGTATTTTCTACTGTGCAGATGCTACTTAAAAAGTCATTTAAAATTTATCAATGAACCATTTTTGTAAATATGCACATTTGTCTACTTGGACATTTTGCATTCATATTATCTATAATATACTATCTGCAAAAAAAGAAAAGTATGACTTTTTTTATTTTTTATGACTAAATCATTTTATATTATCAAAAGAAAAAAAAATTACTACAATAGGCGATTTTTTTTTTTTTTTTTTTTTTGATAAAGATTATTTTATGATTTCATATATTGTTATCGAGTTTCTCATCTAGCACTTTGATTAGTTTTCCTCTAGAGTCTAATTAAATATCAAATATAAATTCGCTTGTGTGTTGTACTTTCAGAGTTGATAAAAGTGTTTGAAATATATCCACTAAAATTGCATAGTTTGGAATGATTTTATGAAACTCAAATATTGGTAATATAATTGAATTTCAATAACTCTGTTATACAATTCTTGTCAAATGGCTTTCGTGAAAAAGGGATTTTTCAGTTTGTTTGAGGAAAAAGGAAATATAGGATACTATTTCTGAGAAATGCGAGGAAATTAAATTGCTTTCAAATGATTGGCATAAGGTGTTAAAATGAATCCAAAATAATTTCATTTTTCTTGCGCATCTTGCAGAAGAAATAAGATTGAAAGATTGTATTTGAAAGATTTTATACAACTACATAAAACAATTTTAATAATATTTCTTTAAGTGTTTTTGTAGAATTTTTGTTTCCAAAATAATGATCAGTAAGTCTTTTTGCTAAGTTGGTTTGTGTTACTAATAATATTATTTAATATATATATATATTTTTTTTTTTTTTTGGAAAAAATTTTAAAAAAAATATATATTTTTTCTTTTTAACATGAAATGTTTTTACTTAAATTAATATATTATATCATTTATATATCATTGTAAAAACACAATTTACTTGTAAAAAGATAGTGAAAAATATTTTTGTGAACAATGATTTTATTTTTCTGAATGCATTTAGATATTAATGTGTGAATGAAAATGTATTTTTTAAACGTATCAAAAGTATTTTGAGAAAAACTACTTGTGTGGTCATTTTTCTTAAAAAGTTTTTTTTTTTTGTATTTTTAATTTTAAATGTTTAAAAGTCAATGCAAATTATTGATAAAATGATACCTAATCAGATTAATGAAGATATAAAGTCATTTTCTTAATTTTTTTTATATTATTCGCAACATATTTTTTTAAAACAAAATGAAGTTTTAATGAACATTTAAATGAATTTATTAATATTTTCTTTTATTGCAGCTGTTAAAATAAAACAAATAAACACTAATTAAAATAATTTATAAAATTTTAACATTTAAAAATGTTATTAACATTAATTCGGTATTAACTTGATTATTATTGTTAAAATTGATTATTAACTTTGAGGATAAGAAATTATTTTTTGATTTTTTTAATACTATTCTGCAAAGCATTTTTAAAAACAAAATGGAGTTTCAGAACTTTTTAATGAATTTATTGAATTGATCACTATTTTTTATTGCAGTTGTTGAAATAAGATAAATAAACGATAATTAAAAAAGCTAAACATTTAAAATATTAAAATATTTAAAAATATTAGAAGCATTTAAAAGATTTAAAAACTTTTAAAACTTTTAAAAACATTTAAAACAGTTAAGAACACTTAAAAATGTTATTAGCACTGATCATATTGTAACAATTGTTAACAATTCATTTAAAATTAAAATAAATGTATGAATAAGATTAAATAAATAATATCAATTATACTCTTAACGAAAATAATTTTACAAAGTGACAATTAATAAAAGCTAATCAATATTAGAGTTTACACCGAAAAAGAAAGAAGTGTTAAAAGTAATTTAAAACAAATATCTTGATCTATTTTAATCATACTTTATACATACCTTTCATAAAACCGCTGAAAGGAACACCCTCATTTTGTTGTTATTGAAGTAAATGTTAATTTACAGCATTTAGTGAAAAAAAAGCATAGTCAAACTAACACATTACGAGGTGGGAGATAATATTTCATGGTCTGAGCAAACACTTGTTATCCTTAATTAAGTGTAAATTAAAGACAGGCAAGAAAAATGTTTATGATCAATTAAATATTTCATTTTTTTTTCTTTACGTGGCGAGAAAGCATTAGCATAAATTTCTTTAATTAAAGAAAAAGGGAATTTAATGACCTTTCAGAATCGATTAAAGTGATACAAATTTTATGTATCTTACGGAGGAGATTTATGCAAATTAGATTTATGACATTTTTCACCGTAATATTTCACACTTTTTGTCTAATAAATTTTTTTTTTAAAAATCATAGAATACTTTTAAGATCAAAAAATTAGTTTTAACATTAATATGGAAAAAAATGCTATTTTATTATGTTCTTAGAACAATGCACGAAGTGTTTTTTGGATGTAATGGTTGTTGATGTTTCAAAATATTTCTTTTCGTCTAAAATATTTATCACAATTCACAGTTTTGCACAATAAAAAATTTACTTTCTCAAATATGCAAACGCAACTCATTTTAAAGGAACATACAAAGCAATTTATATTGATAATGTATGCAAACAATGTAAATAAATCAAGATGAAATTTCAGTTTTAGGCAATGTATATTGTTTATAGTTAATTTATTCAACTTTCTAAAATATATTTGTCGATTTTTTCTTATTAAATTTGTCCGAATATTGCTTGTTGAGAATAGCTTATTATTTGTAATGTTATTGTACAGCAATAACTTTCCAAGTTAAAACAATTTTTTAAATAAAGGTGAAAATGCCAATAAATTATTATTATTATTTTAAAGTTAAATTCTTCTATAGATAAATAAAAATTAATATTAATATTCTTCTATCGATATTAATATTAATAGTAAGTATATAACATTAATAGTAAGTATATTGTGTAATATTAATATTAACATACCAATAGAAGAATTTTAATATTACTTTTGTGCTACTATTATATTACTTGTGTAGTAAATCATATCTTATGTAGTCATTTTTAAATCAATATTTTTCACATACAACGAACTTAGATCAGAAAATTTATTGATAAGTCTTACACGAATTAGAAAAATAACTATATTTTTTTTCATATTCTTTTTTTCAAAATTAGGCTTAAGCGTTTCGTTGACGGCTGTTAATTAACTTATAATTTCTCAAGTTCTTGGTATGATGGCAATTACATAGTAAAGGTATGGTAATTGCATAATATCAACAAACTGAAAAACCGTCAACGAAATGCTTAAGCCTAATTTTCAAAAACAAAATATGAAAAAAAATATTGATCTTTTTCTAATTCGTGTAAGACTTATCAATAAATTTTCTGATCTAAGTTCATTCTATTGCATGCGTAAAATATTGATTTAAAAAAAGGACTACATAAGATATGATTTACTGCACAAGTGGTAGGAAAAATCCAGGACTAAAAAGGAACAAAGAATCAATTGTAAGAAAAAACTCGAGGGATCAATATAATCCGATTTATAACCATAAATCGTGCTATTTTTATCTTACGCTTTTTTAAACTGAGGAAATCAAAATAACGATTTCCCATCTTAAGTAAGTTAGTCATATCTTTAATAAATCCGGCAACTTCTTATATGTAGAAGAAAAAAGTAAGCATCTTTCACAAAGTTTCAGAAGCAGGGATGGTAAGGAATTACTTTTAGCTTGACAGATGACGGGCTTGCATCAATAATCTATGCTGCCTAATGCCTTTTAACTTCCATCTTCTTGTTGACCTTGCATTCTAAGAAGATTTCATGTGTTTAATCTTTTAAACGGGCTTCTCTTCTAACAATGGATATTTTATGCATGCGGTGGTCGATAGTTCCAACTAAACTGGAGTAACATTCTGCGAATCTTAAAAGATAGTTTACTAAAGAGAAAATAAAAAGTGGGATTATTTTATTTTCTAATGGCAAATTTGGAATGCTGTTGAGTGAAACAGCGATTTGTGTGGCCTTTTTTTTTAAGTAACATATTTTATATTTCCGCAAAATCTTTCCGCCAACCCGAGGCCCGCCATGAATATTTTTGCGGCCCGTAAAATCTATAACACTTTTACAAATTATATTTATTTTATCCTGGCCAAAGTAGTGAAAACCAATGTATTAAAAAATACATTATGTTGTGCATCCATATATTCAAAAATTAACTGTCGAAATTACGAGAAAAATTAAATTTTGATTTTAAAATAATATTCATGAGAATTTATGATAAATATTGCCTGTTTTCTTTATGATGTTGCAGTTATGAGTTTGCACTATAATTAAATTATATTCTACGATCTCATGACGCGCGTGCATCTTGGAGCATCTAATATGACAGATTCTATGTTTCACTTTAAGTGACTTCAGTGACACAGTGACCATCCCTTGATACACACAGCTGATTGTTGATAGCAAATCAAACCAGACTCTTAATTCAAGTTGTCAGAGCTTTTGATTCAACGAACACATATCAATCGTTTTTTTCGAAAATGAAATTATCCAAACACACAACACGCTAAACATAACGAACGCTAACCTGCAACACCAATTACGATGTGTAAATAATTGATTGATTGAGAAATTGAGATCGATTTGCTAATGTTAAGTGAAAGAGTGAAAAAATAAATAGCGTGCTAGTAATATATATATATTTTAATGATTTCATTTTTTTTTATTTCGTATATATTTATATATTTTTATATTTCATTTTCAGTGTTATATATTTCTTTACAATGTGCGTTTAGTATCATTATTATAATATTATCCATTTTTATATGTAAGAATAATAGTAAACACAGAAAATAGCTCCTTATGTTTAAATTTTTCATTCCAAAAAAAAGTCGACATGGGGTCTAAATCTGTTATGGGGATATTTAATTTTACATGCGGCCCGCAGAATTAAGGCGCATTTTTAAAGTGGCCGCAAGATCAGTTGGGTTGGCCACCCCTGCTCTAGCTCTAAGAATAATATACAATATATAAGACATCAAATTTTTTTAAAGTTCCATCTAATTCAATAATACAGTTAAAAGTGAATATTTTAAGAATTGATTTATGATCCATGTAAACAGCGATATGCGGGAATTACTATTTTTGTTGGCCCTTTATAATTTTATTTTTATGCTTATGAATATTTCCTTATCAAAGTGACAGATTAAATGGCTCTATCAAAATCGAAATAGGGATTTTAAGGAATACACATTCATAATTGAAAGATCTCTGGCAAATGGCTTGCATCGTTACCTTCAATGTGAAGCAAATAACCGTTGCCATTAATATAATGAGTTTATCGTTACACGCACATCCAACCTTTTTCCTCCGTAACTGAATTGCATTAAATATTCTATCACTAATTTCGGGGGAATAAGGACAGCTTGTTTTGTAGTTACATGGCCTTTATCCCACGCAGACAAATTTGCAGAATAGCATAGGCGTTATTAACTTATTGTATGACTGGCAAGGCCAGTGTGTTTCAAGTTTAAGGAAACAAAATAAGATCAGCGTTTTACTCATGGTAGACAATGCGTGAATTATCAACAATGCCTTTTGAATTATTGTCAGTTGACACATACGAGAAGATTTCAAGAGAATGCTGTAGTCTGAATGCTATTTCAAGGAATGCAAGATTTCGCGTTATTTTGAAAGGATGATTAATCGTATTCCGTCCATGTATTGAAATGCTTCTTATTTCTGAACCTGTACATTTTGTTAAAAGTTTCATCACTTCACAAAGACTACCATTTTTGAATTGAAACTTGGTCTTTTAGAAATTATTAGATGAGTTAAATCTGATTATTTATAAAGTATTATCAATTATTATTATTAATACTTCTAAATGATCTAACCATGAAAGTATGTAGTACCCTTATGATGCATAAATATTAGAACGTACAATTTAATTTGCTTGCAAGGTTATAAAACTGAGTTATTAATCATAACAATTGAGGTACTCATCAACTCAAACCCAAAAGATATGGTTGAAGTTTTAAATGGTTATTCTCTAGAAATGTTGCTCTGGAAAAGTCTTATAGGTTTTTAACATATAAAATATTACAAAAATCATATTTTTTTGAAGTTTTGCAAATATTTATGGTATGGAAACCATTAATTTCAGCAAAGAAGGTACTCCATCTGAAGAATATAATTTCGCGGCATAAATTGAGATAATCGATTCTCAATGAAATGATAACGAAGACAGTTCGTCTGAGATCTTTATTTATAGAGGTAAATATACAGAATGGCGAAAGAAACTATTGCAGGATTAAATGCGAGACACAAAGAGCCTTAATGTGTGATATATTTTCGAAGACTTAGGAACAGTATCCATTATGGAAAGATAAATTAGATGTCATTTAAAAGAAAATTTATTCGATACTAAATGAAAATTCTTTCTTTGTATTTTCCTCCTCAATACATTGAGAACAAGACCAGTTTGTGAGTACTTAGTAGTTCTTAAGAAGGGTCACCTACTTTTGGTATAATTAACAATTAGATTTATTCGGAGTTAATGTTGCTGTAATAACCCAACCAAAAAAACATGTAAATTTTTATTGATTTATATTGAATTAGCAAAAACCTTGATATACGATAGAAACTGCATCTGGTAATGACGCACTCCTACTTCTTATTTTTCCTGTTTATTCTTTACAAGAAATTGATGGTATACATCAATAAAATGTTGTGCTAATGGCTTTTAACTTGATGTTGCTATGACATTCTAAGAAGAATTTGAATATAAATTTTTCAATTTTGAATTTTTCAATTTTTGAATTGAAACCTGGCTCTTTTAGAAATTATTAGACATGTTAAACCTGGTTATTTAGAAATTATTATTATTTACAGAATTGTAGGGAAATGATATTAACATGAAAGTAAATCTTTATTAATTATTTCCTTTTCTTAATATTCCTGTTTATTCTTTGCAAGAAACTGATGGCCTATATCATTAAATTGTCGGGCTAATGCCTTTCAACTTGTTGTTGGCCTAGCATTCTAAGAAGAATTAGAATGGAAATTTTTAAATTTGAATTTTTTTTTCTTTTGAGTGGAAACTTTATCTTTTAAAAATTACTAGACAGGTTAAACTGGTAATTTAAAATTATTATTATTATTTACAGAATTATAGAGAAATGATATTATCAAAAAAAAGTTATAAACTTTATTCTTCTAACTATTCTTGTTTATTCTTTGGAAAGAAACTGATGAAATACATCAATAAATTTTGGTGCTAATGCCTATTAAATGTGTTGTTGTCCTGTCATTCTCAGAAGAATTAGAATAGAAATTTTTGAATTTTGATTTTTTTATACTTTAGAATGAAAACTTGTTTTTTTAGAAAGTACTAGACAGGTTAAACCTGGTTATTTAGAAATTATTATTATAATTATTGATAGAATTGTAAAGAAATATTATCATGAAAATAAATGATTATAACCATTGCTTCTGCTAAATATTTTTGTTTATTCATTGCAAGAAACAGATGGCATACATCAACCAATTGTGCTGCTAATGCCTTTTGTTTGTTGTTGCTTAATATTTCCTAAGAATATTTGAATGGAAATTTTTGAATTTTAAATTTTTCTATATTTTAATGGAAACTGGTCTTTTAGAAATTATTAGACATGTTAAACTTGTGTATTTAGAAATTATTATTAATTATTGCTTTTATTTAGATAATTGTAGAGAAGTGCTATTTCCATGAAAGTAAATCGTTATTAATCCTACTTCTTCTTAATATTCCTGCAAGAAACTGATGGACTACATCAATAAATTGTGAAGCTAATGCCTTTCAACTGACATTCTCAGAAGAATTGAAATGGAAAATCTTCTATTTTTGAATAGAAACGTAGGTTTTTCGAAATTATTAGACAGGTTTAACTTGGTTATTTAGAAATTATTATTATTATTTTCAGAATTGTAAAGAAATGATATTATCATGAAAGTAAATGGTTGTAAACTTTACTTATTCTAAATATTCTTGTTTATTCTTTGCAAGAAACTAATGACCTGCATCAATAAATTGTGGTGCTAATGCCTTTCAACTTGTTGTTACCCTGTCATTCTTCTAATTTTGAATGGAAATCGGGTCTTTTACAAATTATTAGACATACTAAACTTGGTTATTTAGAAATTATTATTAATTATTGTTATTACTTAGTGAATTGTAGAGAAATGCTATTTCCATGAAAGCAAATCGTTATCCTAGTATTTCTTAATATTGCTTATTCTTTGCAAAAAACTGATGTCCTGCATCAATAAATTATGGTAGTAATTAACTTGCTGGTAGTAATTAAATTTTTTAACTTGCTGTTGTCCTGGCATTCTATGAAAGATTTGAAAGGAGATTTTTGAATTTTGAACTTTTCTGTTTTTGGATGGAAATGGATGGAATTTAAAAATTACTAGACATGTTAAACCTGGCTATTTAGGAATTATTATTATTATTTACAGATATTAAGTGAATGGTTATAAACTTTACTTCTTCTAAATATTCTTTTTTATTCTTTCCAAGAATTTGATGGCCTGCATCACTAAATTGTGGGTGCTAATGCCTTTCAACTTGTTGTCGCCCTGGCATTCCAAGAAGATTTCAAATGCTTAATCTTTTAAACTCTACTTTGCTCTAACAATGTATATTTTATGCATTCAGGTGGTCGATAGCTTCGGAAAAAAACTGAATAACATTTTACGAACCTTAAGGACAGGTTTACTAAAAAGGAAAGGAAAATAAAATAGAAAAGTTTTTTTTTTTTTTTTTCCTTTTTGGTAAATGTTTGAAACGGAATGTTGTTGCGTAAAATGCAGAATTTTGTATTCCTTTTTAAAGAATTTTATCTTATTTTATTATCCTACAATGCTTTGGAATGGTTCTTATTCTATTGCGCACTTTTCGTGGAAGTTTCACTCAATCCAGTAATGCAAGCAAAAGTGTGAGTATCTTTTGAAAATGGATTCGTGAATTGTTTAGATAAATAGATTTTAAATGCATTTCCACATACTTTCATAAGGAACACTTTAAAATTTATACTGAAAACAAGTAATACGTTCAGAAATGTTGATTGATTGTTCAAGTTGTTTTGGAAATTTAATATTTTGGTATATAAATCTATATTCAGTCGAAATAGTATATTAGTATATAGTATTCAGTAGTATATTCAGACGAAAACAATAAAATGGAAATTGTAATATACGTTTTGAAAAACATAGATACTTAAAGACATGAGACAAAAGTATATTCGCATGAAAACAATTGAGTAAGATAATTATTAATCTCTATTAAAAATGAATTGTGTTAGATATTCACAATATTTAAGTATTATAAATGTTAAAGTAAAATCAAGTTAACGCATTTCGTAAAACTGGTAACACAAGGTTTTGGATTAGCCTAAATATTTATGTAAGGATTAAACTATTAAACCTGTTAAAGATTATCCTAATATAATTATCTTATTAAGGATTAACCTAAAAATTTATGTACTGGGGTGCTGATGACGAAAAAGAAAATTCCAAATATTATCCATTTAAAAGATATTTTATCAAATTGGTTATTAAAAGTTACCTAATGATTTTGAATAGAATCGTAATCTTTGAATATTTAAATAAATTAAAATTTAACTTAAATTACATATATTACAGTTACATTTTTATTTTATTTCAAAGTTTTTTTTTTTAAAATGTACTATAAAGGTATGAATGTTTATCTTAATAAAGCTTCTAATCTATTTATGAACAAATTAGAAGTTTTCTGAAGATACATATTGCTTAATCTAAATAATATTCTTATTATTTATATTAACACTATACAAATGAGTTAGTTGAAAAAATATTCATCGATAATTTGTTTAATTGCGCTAACTGAACGAAATACATCTTGTCGTCCATATAATTTGTTTGATTAAGAAAATATATCGGTATGTATTGGTTTTAATGCAAAAATCAAATAAAATTTGCCCAAAAAAATCTTTTATTTGTCTGCATCTCATAAATTTTGTATTAATACGGATGTATTTTTTAATATATATTAATGATAGATTTGTTACTTGTTTTTAATATTATTATTATTTTTAATCATAAGATCAGTTTGAGAATTTTTTATTAAAGCATTCATTTAAGTTTCTCCTGACTTACCAGTTCTATCCTGTGTTTGTCAATATAAAATAATAATATACAAAGACCCTATGTGGGGAAGAAATTGGTTGACAAATTGTTAATATTTTTCATTAAGGCATTGCTGAAGGAATAATTATTTTGAGATTATTAATCTTAGTAATATTTCACTTTTGTTATATTAGGTAAATGAATAATTAAAACTCTTTAATAACTTTATAGTAAATTAGTTTAATAAGAATATTGTAGATATGTTGCCTAAGTACAGTATATTTATTGATGTATTAAGATGTAAAATACAAATAAATTCTCTAGAACATAATTTAAATATCCTGAAATTTGCAATTTTGCAATATTAGACATTTATCAGATAATTCTCTTTAAAATGTATATTATAGTTATTTATCATTATCATAGTTATTATTTCATTTTAGATTACATTTAATACGATATATTTTAATGCAAAATGAAAAATATTGCTCCTAATTTTTTATTGGCTTAAAACGATTTATAATTCTCCCTTTAATGCATAATATTATATGTATATATTGCACAATGTTGAAAAATTTCTGCATTCCAATTGAATCAGCCAGTCCTTCGAATAAAAGTGGAATCATGTAAAAATTACAAATGTCATTCAGTTAGATTTTTTTTTGCAAACATTCTTTTTTTTAATAATTTTAAATTAAAATTAACATGAATAATTATAATTTTTAATGTTAGTTAGATGTTATGAAACGTCATTATTTCCAATGCGTTTGACATTCTAATAATATTGAATTCTATTAATTATTTCTGATTTCATTAATCAATTGAGGCTGCTAAGGAAATGTCAGTACTTCACAAATTGAATAGATGAATTAACACAATTTAATATTAAGCATGTTAATTTGTTTAATAGTTTAATAATTTAAGTGCTAATTTATAGGAAATTAAATTTTAAAATAGACCAATTTTTTGCTCATTTATTAAATTATAATGCCTATTAATAAATGTAATTTAATACAACTAAAAATTGCAAAATAAAAATTTAAACACATTTTTTAAAATTTTAATATTTTTTTAGAAATTAAAATATAAACATTCAAATTTTTGAATATCTACTCGAAGCTATGTTTTTGCATGCATTTTACATAAAATTTTAATAATATTTTTAATCCTCTTTAACATTTTAGAAATAAATTCATTTTATTTTATCATATAGTTCTATTATTTTAATGATCTTATCTATTGTCGCAAGATTGTTTAAAGCCTAAAAGCTAATAGCTAAAAGCTAAATAATTATATCGAAAGATTTTATTCATTTTTCATTACATTTTTGACTTGTTTAAAGCTACTTCATTTGTTTTTTTTTAAATTTATTAAAGCGTTATACTTAATATAAAAATTATATATATATATTTTTTAAACATCATGATCAAATAAATTGTTAAACATTCCTACGTCTTTACTGGTTAATGAAGTTTAAAGTATAAAAATAAATATGATGTATTAGAAGTTACAAAGAAAACTGATACTTACACTAAATACATATAGCCTGAAAATTTTAAAATGCAATGTAAATTAATAATTTATCAATATTTTTAAAATTACTAAGTTTTTTAAAAATCAAAATTTAAAAATTTCTTTAAAAATCAAAGCTTAAATTTTTAATAATGTGGAATTAATATGGAAATTAATTTTAATAATTTCACAATAAATTTTTTGAATATTTATTTTGAATAATTTCTTTATTAATCAAAGCTAAAAACTGGTAATTTATTTATCATTATTTTAATTAAATGCTGCAATATTTTATTTTATGAAGGAGTGTTTGATTAACTACTTTGATATATATTGAATATTTCATTTTAAACCTGCAAAAACTTTAATAACATACATCTAAGTGAAGTAATAATTATTAGTCTTGAACTGTTTTGTAGTATCTTTATGGAACATATTTAAAATATACAGTTTAAAAAAAATAATATAAGATGTTATTTTTAAATAAACCTAGTCATTAAAACTGAATACTTCCAGATCATATTTAAACATTCTTTTAAAATGCATCCTTAAAATTATAATGAGGAAGGGACTCAAAATTTGGTTTGCAATTCTGAAGAAACAAGAAACAATAAATGCAAGTCAGCTATTTAGGAAAGAAGATTTCATACCACTTGAATCTTCTTTTGAAAAACAAGATCTAAATCGAAATAAAAGAAGGCATTCAAATATCTATTAAAACCAAGCAACCGAAACCCAACTCTAAAAAGGCTCATTGCTTTTGGATTCCCCTCCCAAATATTTCATCGATACACAAAATGAAAAGAAACAACAGTACTTTTTCTCCATGCCTTCTTTACATACTCCTTAAACGTTGAGAGAACAATACCTCCTTTTAACTTTTGTTCTCTAAACGCTACATTGATCATCATCCTACACCAAATAAAAAGAAAATATAGGAACTTAAGACCCATAAAAACCTGGCATAGCATTCAATGAACCATGGAAGAAATATATTTCAGTGTTTACCGTTTATATATCTATATGTCTATCTATATATATATATCACAAATAGCTAGAAGGTGAAAGCTCGTTGATATCATATGATGGAATGTTCTAGATATTGCTCTTCTGTTGCGAGGGCTTCGATCGTTAACAGAATGTTATGTACCATAAACAGTTCACCCTCAAAATACTCAGCTTGCCTTTTGACAATTTGAAGTCAACCCTCCCCTTTCTACCCCTTCGAAGATTCACCACCATCCCTACCAATGGGAATATTTTACGAGTTGTTCTTATTGGTTCTATTCGAACGATGTACTCCAAATAATAATAATTTTGAAAGAGGCACTGTGAGAACCAATGTAACGCGATATTGCCTTTCTGTTACATCACTTTTTTTTTACTTTAGGGCATTTTTCGGTTTCAAATGATATTCTGAAAAAAATGATTAAAATTCTTTCGTGCATTTGAAATATATTTCTAGGCATATGCAGTAAATATTTTTGCTCACTCAGTAGAGAAAAAAACGAATGTTTGTTGCTTATATTGCATTAAATAAATATTATTTTCCAATGAAAGTAAGAGAATGGAAGTTTACTCATCCCAAACGTTGATTCATGAATTCGATAAGCTTCTTGTTATAATTAATGTTCAAATGAATCATCGTAGATTCCTAATATCATTACAAATTTGAGGGGCATGTCAAATGCTGGAATAGGTTCCTTTAAATTACGATGGATTATTTTGATGTAATGGAAATATATTTTGAATACTTTACGCTTAAAGATTCCAGGCTGATGAGGCTCTAATCAAATTTTTTTCTTCTCCACTCCTCTTCTCAAACTTCATTTAAGAATTTTCCATAGGTCTGAATGGCCGAGTGTCCAGCTCTCAGTCACTTGGTGCAACATGTTAAGGGTTCGAGTTCAGGCGGTACCATGAATGTTTTTTTTTAATTCCCTTTACTTATGAACGTTCGGAATCCACTTTAAGCTCTAGCTCCGGGTCTCATATGACTGTACAGCGTAACGAAACCAGGAGAGACTTCTACCTACTGGTGCTCCATCACGACAGATGCTGCCCCCTTTCCCTTCAACCACGAGTTCATACGGTTTCGTGGACTTGCTCTAGATGTCTACCAAGGATAAAAAATAGCAACAACAAGAATTTTATCCTTATAAAGTGGACAGTACCTTACAAGAGGACTTTTAGGAATAACTGCTTCACATTTGCATGTCCTATGGGATCAAACACATGAAACTATGACCTGATTTTAGATACGATGTGCTTTATATACATTGTCATAATCACCATTGAATTTCGTTGTTTCTGAAAGCAGTGACAACAACAATGCAGCCAGGGAATACAAATCTCAGATCTTCTGCAAGTCAATTGCGCGCACGAGTCGGACACTTCAATTGGTACGAAATGAAATGAGCCAATTATAAAAAAATATATTGTATACATTAAATATTTACATTTTGTTTTTAATTTTTAATTTAAAGCTAATTTTAAAACTAAATTCATTTATTTAATTGAGATTAAGCTGTAGGATATTCTCATTTCATATTAATATATTTCAATTAATACTTAAATATAATAATACACTATTGATTCATTTATGGCATAGAAATTTTGGACATCCAAGTTTGCGTATGCAACTCAAAAGAAAATTGCAAAAATAAATATTTAAATAATAAATAATAAGGAACAATCGTTTGTTTTCTTTAAACAATATGTAATAACACAGTTATTGTATTATAATTTATCTACTAATAAACTATTTTGACGTTAAAATTTAAATTTATATTATGCTGAAATTATAAATGAATTTTAAAGATTAATAAAAAATGTATTACTTTGAATATGTACATTAATATATTAATTAACTGATTGGAAAAAGATATAGAATTATAGGTGTATAAAATTTTACTACAAAAAAATCTTTTAAATTTTTATTAAATCAATCTTAAAGAGAAAACTGAAAGTAATTTAATATTTTGCCGATATCATAACCGTTTATCCCTTTAACAATAACTTCAAACACATCACTTCATTATTCATTCTAAAGAGCAAAAATACGTGAATTAAATTCACAAAATACTTCGTTTAAAGATGTTTATCTTTAATTAATGAAGTAAAATCTTAATTATTCATCAGAAGTAAATACACTGATACATTTATCGAAATTAATTATCTTAATAAGGGGAATCGCCAGAAAACTTGTTATTTAAAATAAATGGATACGTTGAACATGTTTGACGGATGAATTAATATTCTATAATATTGTTTTGCATGTATCATTTTTAGTATTTTGCATAAAGATTATTTTTCCTGGTTTTCTTAATTATAAATGATATTATTATTTATCGATACCATGGAAATGTAATCAACTCCACTAATATATATACAGTAAAATTAATTAAATTCAATTTGTCATACGAAAATCTTTGTTAGAAGTAGTGGCAGAGTTAAAAGTAAGACAATAAGCATATATAATAAATAATTTCAGATAATCGTATTTTTCAAAGTCAATTGAATAATATCAATTGTGTAATTAAATATAGAAATTATATAAATAAGCTTTGTTTTATATACTCTAATAAATAAAGTACATCACAATGCATATTGAGTTACATTTACACATTATCTGTAATTCAGAAAGAAAGCTTAAATTAATTTTATTATCACTTTATTTTAACAAGGAAAAGTTAAATATATATATTATAAAATATAATCTTTTAATGTTAGCATTATTCACAATATTTCATTGCATTTTGTTATAAAAATAGTATATAATGTAAATAATGAATTTTATAATGGTAATTTATTAGGGACATATCGTTATTTAATAAAAGTTAATTTTATTTTTCTTAACGAGGAAAACATATATATATACATATATATATATATTATTAAGCATGATCTTTCGATTTTAACATAATTCACAATATTTCATTGTATTTTGTTATAAAAGTAATAAATTTTACAATGGTAATTTATTAGAAATTATTTAATATTTTAAAATAAAATATTGCATTTTGTAACTATCGAGATTATAATATTTATATAGCAAAACTTCTAATTTCAATGTTTTTCCAATCATAAAATATTGCCAATACCCTCAAAAATAAATTGACTAATTGTTTGTTATGGAACAATATTAATCATTTAAATAATAGAAACTATTTCCGAAATAGTTCATAAAATATATAAAATAAATCAATAATTGAATAAATCATTAAAAAAAGTCAATGAAGCTATTGATTTTATGATCTAAGATAATTCTTTTTTTAATGCGAATGCAATATTGTATATAAATATTGACATAATGAATATTCAAAAAGAAATACTAAATTATTTTTATTCTAGTCATATACAAGCGAAGAGGAAAAATATCACCAATAAAAAAATCATCTTTTTCCAAAAAACTAATTTTCCAGAGAGAAAATTTCAAAAGCGCAGAAAACCATTTTTTCCTGCACATCAGTTGCATGCCAACTTTAACTGGAACAGAGTGATGCCATTCTTTGGAAATTGAACCAGAATCCAAATTTCGCGGCGGGTGCATTGTTGAGTAAACAGTTGAGTTTTCAGCACAAAATTGAATGAAGCAGAACATAGTTTTTTCTTTTTTTCTTTTTTCCCACTTCCCCATCGTTCTTGTTGTCTACTGGTGAGACACGTCCAAAGAAAACCACCCGCCAACCAACTGAGCTCGTGTATCGCTTTTTAATGTCTTTCCACTGACATTTCACGAGAGATGAGCCTCGGGCCTTGAGATAAAGGAGAAGTGATATCAACCTGATTGGTTCTTCTTTTGTTTGGTATGAAGAACGTATTATCAACTTGGGAAGAATACAATGCCGGGGCAAAGAACAGAAGAAATATATTCTGGGTTTTAAACTTTTAAAAAATATAGTTCTTGTTCTGGTTACATTTATATTAAAGCTATTCTTAATTAAAGAAAATTAAATAAAAATATTTTTGTTTTTGTTTTTTTATATTTTGAGAATATGCATTAAATTTTGTGTAGATTGTATAAGTAACAAAGATGGCATGTGCAGAAGACATGCCATCTTATGCCATGCCAACTTACTGTATAATTTAAAAATACAATTATTAAAGAATAATAACTCTATTTTTTATAGTTCAGAAAGTTCTTATGCAATGCTGTTATTATTAGCATTTATTTGATAAATATCCAAGTATACATAAGATACCTTAAAAAGTACTCAAACATTGTTCCAATTCAGTATGTTTTGTTGCTATTTCACGAGAAATGATAACGGAGTGTTGATTTAAAGAAAATATGAATTCCTGCAGATTGACTCATCTTATATTTGGTATTATTACCTTGTAAAGCAGAAATTATTATGACAGAATATAAAAAACAAACAATCAAACTATTATTATAATTATTTCGACATTTTGCATAGGTTTATTATTTATATTATTATGCAAAGCATAAACTTAAAACTTAATGCAAAGAATAAACCTAATTATTGTGCAAAGAATAAACTGAAAACTGAAAATAAACAACAAATTAATATATTATTATATGATAGAGCAGTTGCTTTTGTAGTAGTAGTAGTTGTTCATAGAAACATTTACTCAGTTATTTTTTGTTAAAATATTTCAGTTAGAAAACAAAATTTCAAAAGAAAATGTTACAGTTTTATTTACTTAAAGTGTTATTATTTTTGTTTATTGTGAGATGATACAATGACATGAAATAAATGACACGGATATTAACCTGATTTATTTCTCAGTTATTTAGCTGGAATTACACATGTAAAGCAGAAAATACCATGCTGCGGTAAAAAAGTGATAAATTTTAAAATTACAATTTTTTGTTTTGTGTCAATTTATTTGTTTAAATTATTTGCATAACAAAATGTAAATTGCAGAGAATGGGCAAAAACGTTCAATTTAGTACTTAGTTTATACACTGTTTGTTAAAGAAATTAGTATTTGTATTTGTCTGCTGAAAGTTTATTTGCTAAAACTGAAAAACAATGTTTAAATTATTTAAATTTTATATAATTTTTTTTGCTATTTAATATTAATGTGTAATAACAATGCTTAATAACAGGAAGTAGCTCATTGGAATAAATGTTATAGGACAGTAAATTAAACAAAGTATATAATTTTTTTGTATTGTATACAAATTATGAATTTACAGGAAAAAAATACTAATGAAATATACAATTACTAAAATAATGAATAGTTTGCATTTTTTACACTTTACTGCAATTTTGTAAATTAATGTAAATATATTTCTAAATATATCAAAAAAATAATTGTCACAATATTGATTTAAATACTATTTATTAATATTTTTATTTTAATAATTAAAAAGAACGGCTTCATTGTCATTAAATAAACTCACTTTATTTATTCTCCCTTTTTTACCTTTAAATAAAAACAAGTGAAAATACATAATCCATTACTTAAAGACATTAAAACATTGCTAATACAAATAATATAATACGTAATTGTAAAATTTTATTTCATAATAAATAATCCCTCAATAAATAAATTTCTTCAAATGTATTATAATAAAAATAATTGTTACATTATTGACTTAAGGACTATTCTATTAATATTTTTATTTTAATAGTTAAAAAAGAATGAAATTATTGTCATTAAATAAATTCACTTTATTTAATTCTTTACTTTATCAATAAGCAAATAATATAATTTTTTTTTTTTTAAAAGCCAATTTCTACTTTTTTTCCCCCTATATTTCAGAAAGTCATTTATAAATAATTTTCATTAATTTTTTTAAGTTTATCTGGTACCATCTATTTGTAGATATATGCAACTTTAATCTAAAAAAAAAAACACTAGAATTAACTAATTTAATTTAATTACTGAATTAATATTTGAAAAAACTGTATTAACATCAAGTGTCATCCACTACAAGTTGAAAAAAAATGTATTTAAAATTGAGTGGATGAATAAAAAGTATTTTATTAACGATTGAAAATTTGACCAAAATATATATATAGGGAAAGAGTGAGCTAATAGAAGGAATTGAATAAAAACAGGTGAAAATACAGAGCACCATATTTAAATTCAGTTAAACATTACTAATACAAATAATATAATCTGCTATGGTAAAATCTAATTGCATAATCCCTCAAAACATAGATTTAAATAACATTATGAATTCAATACAATATCTGATTCTTTTATAATTGATACAACACAGTTCAATAAAACATTTTATCTACAAAACATCTTCCAAAAGAAATTCACGTAATTTTTACAGCACCCCCCCTTAAAAAAAGAACTAAATGAAAAACAAACACTTTTGGTGAAAGTAGAAGTGGTCATTTACAGAAACTCAATGTTTTCGAGATAGCCATTTTTGCTGGCTCTTTGCGTTTTTCTTTTATTTTTTTTACACTCTGTAGAATATTTTTTTTCCTTTACATTAGCTCCATTTTTTATCTCCACACCTTCGCAACCCACTTTACGAATCAAGTTGTTAGATTCTGCCTAGGGGTAGATAAACGAGGTGTGAGTTTTCAAAAAAAACCTCTACTGTTAACTAAAGAAATAATGAAAATATTGAATGATGCAGTGAAAAAGTTGCAAGTCTCCAGAGGATATGATACAAAATATTTTGTTTCGTGTAGCAATTTCTTATTTAATATATTACTTAGTTCAAATACTTGTGTTTGTGTTGAGTTAGTGATAATCTTAAAAGCAAACATTATATGAATATTAAATAACTAAGTGTAGATTGTCATTTCTAAAAGAAAAAAAAAGAAATATTTATAATTCCTTAAAGCATACAGCGACGATAAGTGATTCATAACATAATTAAATATATTTTTTTGTTTATTACATTGTTTCAGTTAATAGTATAAATATGAATTCTTCATTTTTTTTTATCATTTCATATAAATATATTTTATTATGCAGACTACTACGAAATCTGATTTTCATTTACATACGTAATTTTCTGTTCTTTAATAAAATATTATAAGTTTCTTAAACTCTATAAAATTTAAAAATTGATTATAAAATTTAATTTTACATTTAAAAATATGTTAGAAATCAATTTTAATCATATGTTTTAATCAAATATATAGCAATTTCTTATTTAATATATTACTAGTTCAAATACTTGTGTTTGTGTAGAGTTAAAGATAATCTTTACGCAAACATTGTATGGATATATAAATAAATGAAGTGTACAATGTCATTTGTAATAGAAAAAATAAGCATTAATATTATGAATATTTAATGAAATATTTATAGTTCCTTAAAGTATACAGCATCGACAACGTGACTCATAATATAATTAAATATAGTTTTTTTTTTATTTATTACATTGTTGGCTGGATTTGATTTTGACTTTGAGATTTATGCATGCGTTACTATCTATTAAGCTCTTATCTCAATTTATCCAATTACTCTTGAGAAGAAATCAGAAAAAAGAAATAAAAAAAGTTAATACAGATAAAATTATTATATTGTTTTAGTTAATCGTATAATTATGATTAAGAATTAAGAATTATTTATATTTTTTTATCATTTTATGTAAATATATATGCAGACTTGTACGAAATATTTTTTCATTTACATACATAATTTTCTATCCTTTAATAAAATACTATAAGTTCTTAAATTTTAAGTTTTTAAAAATTTATTATAATTTTTAATTTTGCATTTAAAAATATGTTAGAAAACAATTTTAATCATATACATAGCAATTCCTTATTTAATATATTACTAGTTCAAATACTTTTGTTTGTGTAGATTTAAAGATAATCTTAACGCAAATATTGTATGGATATTAAATAAACCAATTGTACTGTGCAATTTCTAAAAGAAAAAAATAAGCACTAATATTATGGATATTTAATGAAATATTTATTCCTTAAAGTATACAGCAGCGATGAGTGATTCATAAAATAATTAAATATATTAATCTGTTTATTACATTGTTTTAATGAATCGTATAATTATGTTAAATATTTACGAATTATTTTCATTTTTTTATCATTTTATACAAATATATTTTATTATACAGACTATTACGAAATATGTTTTTCATTTAAATACATAATTTTCTATCCTTTAATAAAAGACAATAAGTCCTTAAACTTTATAAGTTTTGAAAATTGATTATATTTTGCATTTAAAAATTTGTTAGAAAACAATTTTAATCATATATATATATCTATATCAATTTCTTATTTAATGCATTACTAGTTCAAATACTTTTGTTTGTGTAGATTTCAAGATAATCTTAACGCAAATATTGTATGAATATTACATAAACCAATCGTACAGTGCAATTTCTAAAAGAAAAAATAAGCATTACTATTATGAAAATTTCATGAAATATTTATAGCTGGTTAAAGTAGACAGTAGTGATAAGTGATTCATATTATAATTAAATATAGTTTTTTGTTTATTAGATTTTTTTAATTAATCGCATAATTATGTTTAAGATTTACGAATTATTTATATTTATTTATCATTTTATATATAAACTCATGTTTGTGAAAATTGCAACACCATGAAGGACTTTCGCGATTGAGCTGAAATTTTCAGGAAATGCAAATTAGCGCATGATATGCAAATGATTAGAATTTCAAATCCGTATCGCATGCGTATGCTGAGCAGTGCCCTCTGAACGGCGGATGGATCCGAATAAATAGACGGCTGTAGCGAGGTGTGTATGGTTATCGGCGGTTATCTGCTAGTGGTAAACGTTAGCTCAATCGTTACTTATGCCTCTTCGACGAAAGAGAGCGAGATTTGAACAACTTACAGAGTTTGAACGGGGGAGAATGATCGGACTTCGTGCAGCGTAACAGCAGCACAGTAATGCGTCTTTGGAAGCAGTGGACGGACGAGTGTCGGACAACTCGGAAATCCGGGAGTGGACCCCGAATGCGACGTCAGCTCGCGATGATAGACACCTGGTCCGCATGGCGCTGACGGACCGTACAACTTCCTCTAGACAATTGGCAGCACAGTGGTCAATAGCTACAGGTGTTTCATTGTGTGCTTCATCAATTCGTAGATGTCTGCTGCAGCGTGTACTGCGCGCAAGGACTCCTTTATACAGGATCCCTCTCACGCTAAACCATCGCCGCCTGCGGCTACAATGGGCCGCTCAGCATAGAGAGTGGCGTGCTGATTGGCAGCATGTCGTGTTTTCTGACGAATCCCGCTTTATTTTGTGGTACCATGATGGCCGCATTCGTGTCAGACGCTATGCCGGTGAACGCCACCTTCCGGAGTGCATTATCGAACGCCACAGTGGACGAACACTCGGAGTTATGGTCTGGGGTGCCATGGCATATCATGGACGATCTCAATTGCTAAGAATTGTGGGCAATCTGAACAGCAACCGGTACATCTGTGAAGTTCTATAGCCCGAAGCTGTTCCCTTCCTTCAAAGCTTGCCAGGCGCTGTATTTCAACAGGACAATGCCCGCCCTCATATCGCCAGGACTGTTCAATCCTTCTTTGCAACGCGGCAGGTACAGCTTCTTCCTTGGCCTGCGTATTCCCCGGATATGTCACCGATTGAACATGTGTGGGATTTCGTTGGTCGGCGTCTCGCTCGTGATCCCCGTCCTGTTGCTTTTGCAGACGAACTTTGGGTGCGCATACAAACAATATGGAATGCTCTTACTCAGGCAGACATTCAAAATTTGTTTGACTCCATGCCACGTCGTGTAGCAACACTTATTGCGACGCGTGGTGGCTACACAAAGTACTGATTCCGATCTCTTGTTATTGTTTGTTTGCTTTGAACATTTAATCATTTATTTGTACCACTACCACTCAACTGTGTATTAAATTTCATTCAATTATGACGATTCCTTCATGGTGTTGCAATTTTCACAAACATGAGTTTAATATATATATATATATATATATGTATATATATTATTATTATGCAGACTGTTACGAAATCTGTTTTTCATTTACATACATCATTTTATATTCTTTACTAAAAGATTATAAGTTTTATAAACTTTATAAATCTTGAAAATTGATTATAAATTTTAATTTTATATTTTAAAATATATTAGAAAACAATTTTGATCATTTTTTTTAATTATCTGAAACAGAGTATATTTAAGTATTAATAATTTTGTAACGTATAAAAAAAATGCACGAAAAATATTATTTTTCAATTTTATATTCCTGAGGTAGATTATATTTAAACCACAAAAAAAAATATGAATAATTTTTCACTTGGTTGTTTCAATTAAATATCAAAACATTATATATTCTTTTGTAAAGATAATTGAAATTTCGAAATTTCATCAGTGCAACTTAATCCAAGAAATTATGTTTATTATATTTTAATTAAAACTATAATCCCATTGTTTTTAAAACTATTCGTTATTTTATCTTGTGAAGAAATTGAATTTTAATGCCTAAATTAGATTGTGATGCACTTTAAGACCAATATCTGAAAAATGTCAGCGAATTTTGAGAAGTCACTGATAATTACTCAAGCAGGCAATTACTTTAATTTTTTAACGAACATATAAGTTTCAAATTATGACATTGATCTCATTCTAAAATCTCCGTATTAAACAATTTGTAATTTTAGTCGATTTTAAAGCTACCGGAAACAATTCTGCCATCCTCAATTATAATTGTATGGTATTTGGCTTCTTTTGCTTTCCTTAAATTGAGAAGTTATCTTGAATGTCATCAAAGTATCACGTATGAATGTCCCATGAGCCGTTTAGGAAGATATTGTGTTTAACAATGCGATTACAAAATAACAGCCCACAAATTTGCAGATGTGAATCTAATGTCGCTGTGGGGAATCTCTGTGTGCCTTTGGAATGAAGATTAACGCTGACATCACATGGCTACATTGACTTTAGAAGACCACGCTGTGAGTGAAACATGATTTAACAGCAAGATATGCAATTAAAATATTGATTTTAGATTATTCAAAAGTCATTTACAAATGCTTATTCATTGTTGAAAGTCATCTGGAAGTCTATCTAGTCATGTCGTGATTGTCTTTCTTCCCTTAATTTCTTAATCACAGCATTGCAACTCACATTAAACTGATTGGTTAATGTACATGTTCTCAAATATGCGCATTTAATTCATGACCTGATGACCAATTGATTAGCACTAGTTTGTTAGTGTTTTAATCTATGTTAAACTGCAGGTTCCGGTTTAATTAGCCTAAAATGTACAAAAAGTGACCAGTGTAACAACAAACCAAATCAACCCACATTTACTTCAATTGTTGCATCCTCCTAGGATGGCAAAAGCCAACCGCTGCTTCTTTAACAACATCTTGGGGATTATACAATGGTATACCTGCCAATACTTCTAAGTCTGTCATCTAACCTACGGATGGCAGTAGCGTCGGACTGATGGTGTGAGGGAAAGGGAGATTCATATTATCTTGGAGTTTCTAATATATTGCCGTTATACTGATATGTGCTGCATGTTGAAAATTTCACGACCAGAATACGTCATCATTAGGCGAATATTGACAAACGATTCTAGCAATATCACCCAAATAAGGCTATTTATTTGCATAACATACACTTACTTATCATCCATATTTTTTATATACTATATTATTACTATTTTAATACTATTTTTATTTTTATCTTATTAAATCATGTTGTTTCTCATCCTTTCTGTACTTCCACGTGATTCTAAAAAGGTCATTTTCTGTTCACCGGATGTAACATCATATTTTCTTCGAATCTTCCTCGAAAAGTGTGCATCGTAGAGGTATAATACTATGGTTATATTTTATGCATTTAATGTACAATTCTTGAGTTATTCAAACGGTGTGAAAATATTTTTTTATTAATTTAGAGTTTTAAAGGTTTCTGTGTTATGTATCAGATACATAAAATATTTATTCGCCATTGCTCAATATGCACTATTATATATTATGAGACAGAAATTGCAAGAATAATACAGATTAAGAGATATTTTATTTAGAAATTTCCCAACTTAACTAGATTTACATATTTAGAAGGCCGCAACATTTTTGCACCTGTAAAAAAATTTTCCATTCATCGTCCTGCCCTTAATCCTTCAGAGAATAAAAAAAAAGATAGCAAAAGCTACAAATCATTTCTGACGCCCAAATAAGCCGTTCTTCGATAAATCCATCACATAATGAGATTTAAATAACTGAACGAAAAAATATCCTTAACATGATATCTCACTGCGACATACTTTATCCGTACGAGGATTTATTGTTCCAAAGTTTTCCAAAAATGGTTTCTAAGAAAACAGGATTTAAGACTAAGCAGAAGGTAATCGCCTAGTTTCACAACGCTTTTCGTTTTCTTATTATATTTGTGCCAAACCTTCCAGTCTCAGACTCTATCAATAGCATTAGCGTTAAATCACTTTTGCAACGTTATCCATCAATATGACCCCATTATTTTTTAACACTTTTGACGTTTGTGTCGAGGATTATTTTCTTCGCTTACTTTTCATCAGAAAATAATGGTGCAATCGTATTATAACAAACTTGAAGTAATATACAAGTAAAAAATTTAAAGTAATTGAATAATATATACTTTTAGTTTGCCATGAAATAATTTTTGAACTTACAGTATTAGAATACCAGGAGTTTTTAACGTACAATATTTCACTAATAGCTAGCTTATACGGATATATATTGAGATCTTATGAGTGCTAGTTTAAGTTTTAGTTCATTTTAATTAGTTTTCTTGAAAGTTTTCTTCTTCAAAACGAAAGTAATATAGTCAATAAATGAATTGTTGATAAACAACATTTGACATCAAGTTTTTGTAACACGATATAAAATCAAGTTAGGCCTAAACAAATTTCAATTACTTTGACACTAAAACTGTCAATTTATTTTTATTTATTAGTACTGCCTGACAATTGTTTTAGAGCCTCTTCAATTATTAATTGTATAATATTGATCTTTTTGCAATTATGGGGACCAATTTGACTGAGGACTCTATAAAGTTATATCTTTTTCCAGGATACACAATATACTTGCTTCCAAAATACAGGCAAGTTGCTAGCGGCATTTTGATTGCTGTCAGAAGTGATCTTATTTCAGACTTTAGAATTATTAAATATATGGGAGAGACTATTGACAAAAGTGACGTTGCAAAGATTCAACTATGGTAGATTGAGACCCTTTTCAAAAAGAGCAAGGAAATGTATAGGGCAATTGTTTGATTTATACCTGTTGATTGGTACCCCATATATATATTGTAGTTGGACAAAGAATTAAAATGTTATAGATTTACTGTTTATAGTATAATAATCTGCCCAGAAATTAAGATTGTACACGGTAATCCATACCCATTAACAAATATTTTTTGAAGAGTATAAATTAGAAAATAAATTACACTAGAACTACAGGTACATTTTTAAGGAACTGGTTGCTCAGAGAGATTTATAATTTATTCAAGATTGTTTAAAAACAATCTGAGAAGATGATATTACTGAAAAATAAATTTTATTCTGACAACAATGATAGTGATTTAATCTCGTAAAATAGTACTGATAACTAGTAGAACAACACACATCTATTTTAGATGCTGTCATAAAAATAAGCGAAGCATATTCTGAATTAGAAGCAAAGACTGCCGTATGAAGCATTTTTGATGCCAATTCAGATTTTGTGAATAACAACTAAGTGTCAAATAGAGAAAAATTTTCCCGGTTGCGTTTCGCAGCTCAAAATATTTAATCTGTAAGGGATTTAAATATTTTCATGGGAATAAACAATGTGATAGCAAAAGAACTGCTTGCTGTAAAAACAATGTTATCTGCAGTTCTAATTGTCGCTTCAGTAATAATTGTTATAACGAAATAATTTATTGTGTTGTCGTGCATTTATAAATATTTTTTATCCCAAATTGCTCTGTCATTTAATTGTATTTTTATTTTACAATCTAAATAATTTAAGTTAATTTATTGAATAAATATATTTACATAGAATGAATAGGTATTTCATAAAATAACTAAATAAACTATTTGAATGATAAAATAATGTCAGGTTTAATTTATTACAGATTAATTTACGTAGAAATCAATGTAGTAATTATTTAAAATCGTTACTATTTTACACTAACGATCTAAGATCACATTAATTTTGACTTTCATGTAAATAAATATACCCTTGCTTCTCAACAGAAATCAATGATGTAGCTATAAATCAATTACTGTGCTTCACATATTATACAACTTATAAAACCCTCGATAATAATGAATCATAATTGAATGTAAAACTTTTATAAATTTATTTTAATGTCCTTGAAAGATTTAAATACATTTAATTCCTGGATTTTCAATGAAAATTAAATTACAAATTATTTGTAGGAATTATTATAGAAATATTAAAAATGCTGTAAATCTGTATATTTTAACAACTAAATTTTTTTAAATATAATATCAAAAATATATCATATGAATATTCTATTAGCATTAACAGAGATCAAGCTAAGGACAAGAGAGTCAAATTGAAGTTGCCATGTTTACATTTGTATGAGCATGATATATTTTTAAACCAAAATTTTCCTCCACTATATTTAAGGAGCAGACTTGAACGCCGGATCGCAGACGCCTGAAAGTGTTCCTTCCTTAATGTAAATGTAAAGATGATGTTCTCAGAATATCCCTGAATCTGCATGCTTATCATATCATACGCCTTATAACATAAATAATAACATTTATTAACGATATTTCTCAAGTGGTTAAAAACAAAGTATGGGAAGATGGATTAGTTTTCATTGTTGTATGGACAGTGGGAGTTGATGTTTAAAGAAAAGAAAATTTCCTCAATTTAATTGATAGTTTTCCTCAGTTTAATTGATCTCAGTTTAATTGATATTACAGATGACTTGCAAGGTAAATAAAACTGTATTAAAATGTCAATACATATTTATTATACTTAAACATGTTAAAAATTTAAATTATTAATTTTTTTTAAATATTATATAATGCGTTTATTGTAAATTTTCAGTTATTCAATAAAATTTCAATGCACATTTTATTTTGTAAAGTTTGGTTTAGAAAGATACTAGAAAACTTAACATAATTTTTTATTAGTGTTGTAGCATTTTTTACGAGAAATGTTTTTGCATTTCATTTCCAGGAGAGAGGAATGTATGCTATTTGACAATATATAATAAATCCATCACTCAAATCCAAATATAAATCCAGACTCAGGATATTAGCGAATGTCTGTGTGACCTTTGCATATCGAAACAATTGCAGATGAATATGAACTATACCAGGAGTTGTTCCATCGTAATTGATGACAGACCACGATCTGAGAAAAGTCTACTCTAATGAGAAGTGGAGGAATCTGACCTTTCTTTTGACGGATTGCCTTAAAAGTAAATTTTTGGTGAATAAGAGAGTATGTTCTGAAAAGAGTTGACCATAATTGTTTTTTTTTTTTTAAACTGATTGAATAGGCCGGATATTCCACCTGTTTAAAAGTGAGTCCCATGTGGTTTCATGTATCACGCTGTGTGATAATTAAAGTTTGCATTACATTCGTCGTAGTCTCAAGAACTCTGAAAATGGCCATCCTTGGAGTGAACTACATTTGTGAATCAAATTATCTTTAATTTTCATTTTTTTTTAAAATAGAGTTCTGTATATATATATAATGCTTGTAAATAAGATTTAAAGTGTTCCCATGAACCTGATAATTTCCCTCTTCTTGAAGACGTTATAGGTCTAATATAGGCCAAGACGTTACATTAGTAAAATTCCTAAAAGTTTTTTTTTTTTTTTTTTTTTTAAACCAAATATAACAGATGCAGATAAAATAATTAGGCCAAGACGTTAAAATTCTAAAATAATTAGTTCTAAAAGTTTTTTAAAACCAAACTTTTTCAAGACGTTACAGTATTCTTCTAAAATTTGATGTTTTTTTAAAACCAAATATAACAGATGCAGATAACCGTCTAATATAGGCCAAGACGTTACAGTATCCTTCTAAAATAATTAATAAAATTCCTAAAAGTTTTTTTAAAACCAAACGTTTTCACTAGTATTCATTTGATGTAGACACGACATTCTTGAAAGTAGAAAATTGTTATCGCTTTCAAGACACGGAATAGTTATTTTTAGGGAGAAAACGAATGGAATCTCTGAACCACTATAACGTCATTATTTAAATAATTGCAGATAATTAATAATATTTATGAGGAAATTCCGAAAATTCCGAAGGAATCCATAAAATTGTAAGGGAAATGCAATATAATAGTTTCTTTTTAATGCATTATGAAAGAAAAAAGTGTTTCTTTCAACAAATGTAATTTCTGTCTTTAACTTTAATGTTTAGTAATCCATTTGGCATGTAATATGACATATCACATTATGAAATAACTTCTTTCCTAGTTTAGAATTTCTGTTCATTTCTAAGACGGCAATTCATTTTTTGAAGATAACTGTTGTGTAATCGAATTTTCAAAAACCAAGCTTTTTCATTAGTATTCATCCGTTGATAAAACAGCATTCTAGAAAGTGGAAGAATATTATCATTCCAAAGATTCAGAATAAATATTTTTAGGGAAAAACGGATGGAATGTCTGTACCATTATACCTTCATTATTTAATTTAGCTTTTACAAAAATTAAGCTACCACAGCATCTCTTAATTAATCGTGAGTACGGTATAAAAATGAAATTCCTTCTGTTTACATGATACAATAAATAAAAGCAACAGTTTTTATTCAAACCAGCGTTTGTGTGCACCAATTAAGATTATTTAATTTAATCTGTACTTAATTGAAGTCTGCATGCTATCTATTTTCAATCTCTACAAGAAAGATCTAAAGGACTATTTTTTAAAAAATGAATGCAAGTTCGCTTTGAGCTCTTTTTATATTTTTCATTATAATAAGTAACATTTTTAACTAGGATTGTAATTCAACGTGTATTTAATTAAAGCACGTTCAGGATCTTCATTAAAATCCCAGGTGTTATTTTCTCAGTAAAAAGGAAACCGTTGATGAAATGTTAGCGAATTTAAATATCATCGTTCTTTAATTTTCTGAATTCATAAAAATAAGTAAAATACATAAACGTTCTGATTAAAGGAAATTGGCATTAGATGATTTAATTTTGAGTGTATTTATAACTTAAAGGACGTATTTTTACATGAATTATTTTATAGAGGATTTTGTTTAGGTTTCAATAAACCATATATTAATAACTGTTATATTTAATGCACTACTTTTTAAACATGACTTTTATGTAAAGACATATTTATTAAAGTGCACATGAAATTTTATTTAAGTTAATGTAGTTGTATTTATTCAAAATTGCTTCAAAAATAACTAGGAAATAACTGTTTTGTGTGATATTCTATTTTAACAAAACAATTATTAAACAATAATAACATAATCATATTATGTGAAGAAATATTAATGCAATTTTTCTCATATAATTATTTCCCCAAAAAATTATATGGGAAACACAAGCGTTTTAGAAAATGTGAGGCATCTATAATGTTCTAAATTTTAATTAAAGCTATCTAATATTTTTAATATAAGGCCATCTAATATTTAAAAAAAGATATTTACTGGATCAATATTACTATTTACTTGATCAATCCTATTTACTTCATCAATAGAAAGAATTTATATATTAAAATAACTCTATTAAATAAATTTTATTGTAACTCAATAATATAAAATGAAAAATTAAATGATAATTTTAAATAATAACACAATATATTTGTTAATGGAATTATTTAAATACGTTTAGATGTTTAATTCCTATGTAATAGGAACTTACCTCGACAGAAATTTTTTCAAAGTGATTAATTAACACTTTTTTAACGAATTCGGTTTTATTTATTGGAAGTAGTTACTAAAACACTGTTCTGTAGCTCTTTCGTTTTGTAACAAAACTAATTCGTATAAATATTATTCTGAAATTTGATTGGGTGCCTTTATTTATGTCATATTAATTTGAATGAATTTTTTTTTTTTTACTTAATTTAACTTAAGTTTCTGAAAATAAAGGATTGTAAATGTGGCCAGTGAATTTTTCTGAAAACTATTTAGATAAGCATAAACATTTAAAATATGTGAAAGGCCAGAAAATAAGAGATGCTATCAAAATTTATTTATGTTTCTCATCATAATTCTTCAAGGCATTTAAATTGTCGATGTCTATTCATTTGAAAGGTTATTTTAATCACAAATTTTGATGTAAATATTCTCTAACAATATAATCATTGAATCAAAATATTCTGATGTGTGAAAAATCAACAAGTATAAATAGATATTAAAATATGCATGGATATTTAAATTCTAATCTAAATTCTTAATTAGAAAAAGAATACCCTATTACCACCAATTTTATCATACAACTATTTATCAGTTCCTGCTGATATAATATATATCTTTATATATATAACATTTAAAATATGTGAAATGTGAGAAGATTAGAAATGCTATAAAAATTTATTTATGTTTTTCATTATAACTCATTATTTATGTTTCTCATCATAAGTATAAACAGATGTTAAAATATTCATCAACATCTAAACATCTTAAAGATAAAATGCGATTACCGAATGACTACAAATTTCGTGATACAGATATTTATCAGTTCCTGCTGATAATCTGATGTGGTTTGGTTTCTCATCCTTTGCGAAACCAATCATGTATATCGTATGGAGTGCATTAGTTGACACTAACCCGTTACTTAACGCAATTTATACTCTCATAGAGTAACGTAATTTATACTATCTCTCAAACCCGTCTGTCGTGTTTGCAGCTGGAATTCTCAAACTACTTTACAGTGGCTAAAATGGCCTAATAGAGTGTGATACAGATGGGGCGCTCTTAAACTATGACAAGAGTGATTATTCTAACTAACACTTCGTATTAAGATTTTCGATGAGCTTTAGTAAGACCTGAAAATCATTTGATACGTTTAGTCATAGCAAGTTAAGAGTTAAATCTAATTATAAGAGCACACAAAACTCGTAAGATCAAAACTCATTAAATGATTGCTATAAATGAGATAACAAAGACAGGAAAATATTGAGACATTTGCGTACTTCGTCTTGCTTACCAATTTTATTCTTTACAAATTTATATATAAATATATATATATAGAGAGAGAGAGAAAGAGAGAGAGATAAACATACATTTATGCATAGAAAATTAAGAATTAAATCTAATTATAAGAGCATGCAAAACTCATAAGATCAAAATTCATTAAATAATTGCTATTAATGAGATCACACAGACAGAAAAATATTGAGACATTTGAAGTATTTCTTCCCGCTTACTTAGTTTTATTGTTTACAAATTTGTATATATAATATATTATCAAATTTCTTTCTGATTTTATCAATTTAAAATAAATGAGTAATAAAATTTTAATAATTACATTTCACTTGATGGTGGTTGAGGGTTTTGTAGTGTCAAAGCTTATGTAATAAAAATTCAATTACTTAGTATATATCTATCATATATGATTATTAATATGAAAGTATCCCTTTAGAGCATTTTTATTATTTATTATTATTAATGTGTTATTTAAAAAATGCTATATTTATATTTCTTTAAATACTTAAAAATAAAGGAAACTAAAATTTCTGTAAAGTAATTTAGATTCATTCTCATATTTTTATATGAGATAGCATGATCTGTATCAAATTGATTCCATTTTGACACATTTATTCTCATATTTGTCATAAATTTAATAATACTTAAAAATATATCCAGAAAATAAAAATAAGTTACACAAGAAATTACCATGAAATAAGTTACTGTATTGAATTAAATTATTATAAATTATAAGGGGGAAATTTTAATATTTTTATCATGATTACATTATAACACGTGAAATCAATTTATGAAAGCATTACGGATAAAAAGTTCCCTGTTACGATGCGATTTGAAAAAGTTTTATTATATGCAATTTAATGTCCATTATTTAAATTCAAATAAAAACTCCTCTTATAAAAAAAAAAATACATTTGCTAGATAAAATTTGTTTTTAAAAACAAACAGCACGAATTGAATTATAACAAGAATATTGCTAAGGGAATCGGAAAATGGGAAAGATAAATATTCCCTTCTTTGTCAGAAATATACAATAGTAATCTCATGCACAAAACAACAAATATATTAATTTTTTCCATCTTTTTCAATGTGAAACACTTGAGTTCCTCTTTTTTTTCCTATCCAGGAGAAACGTCCAAACAACAACAATCATTCCTCGAGAATTCTACGCAGTCCTTTTTTTCTTGCAATTTATTTTGTATGTGTACTTTTTTATGTATATATATATAAAGACAAAAGAGAAAATATTCGATTACCAGGAGCATAGACACATGACGTCCCTATGGATTGGACTGGATACTGTTGCAACTAATGCGCCTCGTGGGATGTGTCTCTATGCTAAGTGATGAATTGCTATTGATAAGTAAGATGCGAAAGTGCGTTTTTCTGTCCATTCTCCCTGCAGAAATACTACATCGTGTTGTTTTGTGGGAATTGTTAAGTAGCGGATGAAAAATTTCATGAAGAATTTGAAAAATTTCATGTAGAGTTTGAAAAATTGTCAAGTAAATCTGCGGTCTTTAAACTATAGTATAACACGCCATGAATGTATTGGACTAAATGGCATTATTTATCCATATGATGCATTATATTAAATGTTGAATTATGAACGGGCTTACAGCGATGTTTTGTAAATTTGTATAGCTATGATATAGTAAAGAAAGGATTAATACAAGCAAACACTATTTAAATAAAAATTAGCAAAAGAAAATAATTGTATATAGTTCATGATTAACCTTGTAATCATAGACAGTATTTACATACATTACTGAATTTATAATCATGTATATATAGAACACATCTCCATATCAATACGTCCATAGACTTCCATATCAAAATACTTTTCGTATAGCTCACCACTAATCCTAGAATCTATGACATTTACATACATTATTCAATTTATAATCATGTATATGTAATTTCACGCAGTCCTCTTTGTTTTTTATATATATTTTTGTGTATATATAAAGACAAAAGAGAAAATATTCAATTACCAGGAGCATAGGCACATGACGTCCCTCTAGACTGGACTGGATACTGTTGTAGTTAAAGCGCCTCGTGGGATGTGTCTCTATGCTAAATGATGAATCGCTATTGATAAGTAAGAAGATGCAAGAGTGCATTTTTCTGTCCATTCTCCCTGCAGAAATACTACATTGAATTGTTTTGTGGGAATTGCTAAGTAGCGGATGAAAAATTTCATGTATGGTTTGCAAAATTGTCAAGTAGATTTACGGTGATCAAAATTATAGTATAACACGCCATGAATGTATAGTATCCAGATGATGCATTATATTGACCATTGAAATATGCACAGGCAGCAGAAATCCTTGCAGAAATACATCGAATTGTTAAGTAGCGAATGAAAAATTTCATGTAGAGTTTGAAAAATTGTCAAGTAAATCTGCGGTGTTTAAAATCATAGTATAACACGTCAGGAATGTACTGATCCAGATGGTATTATTGATCCAGAGGAGGCTTTATGTTGAGTGTCGAATTATGCATATATTTACAACGATATTTTGTAAATTTATATAATTGTGATATAGTAAGGAATGAAGTAGCGAATGAGAAATTTCATGTAGAATTTGTAAAATTGTCAAGTAAATCTTTTTTTTTTAAAATTATTGTATATGACGCCATGAAAGAAATGGTATTATTGATCCAGAGGATGCATTATATTGATTATATTGACAATTTTGCACAGGCGTACAGCGATGTTTTGTAAATTTGTATAGCAATGATATAATAAGGAATGAATTAAACCAAGAAAACGCTATTTAAATAAAAAAAATTCTAAAAATAACAAAAGAAAATAATTTTATCATATAATTTTATTTAATAATATAATAATGAATTTATTCAATTATTCGTTATTATCATTGTGTATAAAGTATTTAAAATATACACTATTAAATAAATAAACTTGACACCAGATTTAAAATCATATGGGATAAATAAAAAACGTCATATATAAATATCCTTTTAATAGAGACGTAAAAGTTCTAACAATATTTCTTAACTCAAATTAAAAATAGTTTTTAAAGACTTAACTTCGAAAAGTACATTAAGACGTCTAGTCTAGAAAACACATTTACTCGACGAAAACGATTTAAATTTTTCTCAACAAAATCAATTTAGATCTTTAGAGACACGAACAAAAAGAAAGTTTAACAAACTAGATCAGGACACGATCATTTGTTCTCAAAATCTCACTTGCCTCTTCAGGACACGACAATCCAATCTAAATCATGATAGCACACACTGTTTTTACTACGTGTCTTTATTTCCCATGTTTTATGTGAGACAGAGATCAATTTTTATGTATCAAAATATACTGAGTGAAAAGGCCTTGAGATGGAATACAAGGTAAAATGAAAGGGAAAAGAAAATAAGTGTCTTCTCTTTCAAGTTGCAACTCCATGGTACTCCCAAACAGAAACATATATAAACATATATGTAACACAAAATGAAGGCAGTCTGAAAACAAATTACAAAGTGATTTCCTGTAAAGGCAGTGGGAATGTATATTGCAATAAATTCGTAAGAAATGCGACCAAATGAAATAGAAGAGATTTTTTACCATTTGCACTCCAGAGGGGTAAAAAACTCTAATAGAAAAAAAGTGGGGTAAGATACAGCTTTGCGCGAAATGCAAAGGGAGTTAAATATATCAAGCAAGGCAAAGAGAAAAAAGTAGTAGGAGAAAAACTGCTTGCACTGAAGATCACTAAAAGGGGAAGAAAATGTATAAAACAGTAAAATATAGACGTGGGGCCCCCTCAGATTCATCACATGTTCCGAGTTGGTAAGGAAACAAAAGGGGATTTCGGAGATTTGTTACTATGGGTTGTGGAAAATCATTCTGGATTTCAGTTTGCATGTTTCTAACTGATGTATTTAAATATAGAGATATATATTTTATATTGTTGATACTAGATATTTCAAATACGATAAAATTTGCACTGAAGTGTGTGCATTTTGTTGAAATGGATATTGCTATATGTAGAAAATCCCTAATAAATTAAAATAGTTTATTTCTTCAAAAGCAGGATATTAATTGTTATATGTAACTGCTAAAATGTTGCTTATAATTTGTTATTCGTGAAAGCTGTCAACATTATAACAATAAATGTATCCAATTATTAGTAATTACTCTTTACTAAATTAATAAACTTGACGAGAGATTCCATAATAAATTCCCAGGAAATAAGTAAACAAATGTCATATATAAATTGTCTTTTAATAGAGACGCAAAGGTTCTAACCAATACGTCTTAACTCAAATTAAAAATAGTTTTTAAAGACGTAACTTCGAAAAGTACATTAAAGACGTCTAGTCTAGAAAACATATTTACTCGACGAAAACGATTTAAATTTTTCGTAATAAAATCGATTTAGATCCTTAGAGACCCGAACAGAAAGAAAGTTTAACAAACTAGATCAGGATGAGATCATTTGTTCTCAAAATCTCACTTGCCTCTTCAGGACACGGCAATCCAATCTAAATCATGATAGCACACACTGTTTTTACTACGTGTCTTTATTCCCATGTTTTATGTGGGACAGAAATGAATTTTTAGGTATGAAAATATACTGAATAAACAGCCCTCGAGATGGAGTACAAGGTAAAATGAAAGGGAAAAGAAAATAAGTGTCTTCTCTTTCAAGTATCCATGGTATTCACAGACAGAAGCATATACAAACATATAGGTAAAACAAAAAGAAGGGGGTCTGAAAACAAATTACAAAGTCATTTGCTGTAAGGCAGAGTGAATGTATCTTGCAATAAATTCGTAAGAAATGCGACCAAATGAAATAGACACGATTTTTCACCATTTGCACTCCAAAGGGGTAAAAAAACACAAATAGAAAAAAAGGGGGTAAGATACAGCTTTGCGCGAAACACAAAAGGGAGTGAAATACATCAAGTACTGCAAGAAGAAAAAGTAGTAGGAGATTGCTGGAGAAAAACTGCCTGCACTGAAGATCCCCCAAAAGTGGAAGAAAATGCATAAAACGGTAAAATATAGACGTGAGACGGCCTCAAATTCATCTAAGTAATCTATTACACAAGAAAATAGACATGTTCAGAGTTGGTAGAAAAAAATCAGATTATGGAGATTTGTTTTTAAGGATTGTGGAAAATCGTTCTGGATTTCAGTTTGCATATTTCTGAGTGATGCATTTAAATATAGATGTAGATATTTTATATTGTTGATACTAGTGATTTCAAATACGATCAAATTTGGTGGCACTGAATTATATGCAGTTTGTTGAAATGACGTTTGCTTTATGTAGATAAAGCTTCATAAAATAAAATGGTTTATTTCTTCATATGCAGGTTATTAACTGTTATGTGTAATTGTTAAAATATTTCTTATAAATTGTTATTCTGGAAACATTCAAAAATTTAACAATGAATTATTCAATTATATTTATTATTATTTATTAACATGACACGATATTTAATTTAAAACACATTGGAGATAAATAGAAAAATTCATATATAAATTTCCTTTTTAGTAGAGACACAAAAGTTCGAACAAATGCTTCTAAACTCAAATTAAAAAAAAGTTTTTAAAGACGTAACTTCGAAAAGTACATTAAGACATCTAGTCTAGAAAACACATTTACTCAACGAAAACGATTTAAATGTTTTCACAACAAAATCAATTTAGATCTTTAGAGAGACGAACAAAAAAAAAATTTAACAAACTAGATCAGGACGAGATCATGTGTTCTCGAAATCTCACTTGCCTTTTCAGGACACGGCAATACAATCCAAATCAAGATAGCAAACACTGATTTTTCTACGTGTCTTTATCGCCCATGTTTTATGTGGGACAGAGATAAATTTTTATGTATGAAAATATACTGGGAAAAAAGGCCTTGAGATGGAGTACAAGGTAAAATAAAAGGGAAAAGAAAATAAGTGTTTTTTCTTTCAAGTTGCAACTCCATGGTACTCACAGACGGAAACATATATACACATATATGTAACAAAAAAGAAGGGGTCTGAAAACAAATTACAATGCCATTTGCTGTAAGCCAGAGTGAATGTAACTTGCAATAAATTCGTAAGGAATGCGACCAAATGAAATAGAAACGATTTTTCACCATTTGCACACCAACGGGGTAAAAAAACACAAATAGGAAAATAGTGGGGTAAGATACAGCTTAGCGCGAAATGCAAAGGGAGTGAAATACGTCAAGCAAGACAAGGCGACAACGTAGTAGGAGATTGCTCGAGAAAAACTGCGTGCACTGAAGATCACCCAAAAGTGGAAGAAATTGCATAAAATGATAAAATATAGACGTGAGACTCCCTCAAATCCATTTAAGTAATGTATTACACAAGAAAATATGCATGTTCTGAGTTGGTAGAAAAAAAAATTCGATTTCGGAGATTTGTTTCTATGGGTTACGGAAAATCATTCTGAATTTGAGTTTGCATATTTCTGACTGATGCATTTGAATATAGAGACAGATATTTTATACTGTTGATACTAGTGATTATAAATACTATCACATTTGGTATCATTCAAGTGGTTGCATTGTGTTGAAATGGCTTTTGTAGATAATCCCTGATAAAATAAAATTAGCTTATTTTTTCAAATGCAGGCTATTAACTGTTATGTGTAACTTTTAAAATGCTTCCTATAAATTGTTATTCGGTAAACAGTCAACAATATAACAATGAATTTATTCAATTATTAGTTATTATCATTAATTAAATTAATAAACCTGACACGAGATTTAAATTTAGAATCATTGAAGATATATAAATAACGTCGTATATAAATTTCATTTTAATAGAGACTCAAAAGATCTAACCAATGTATCTTAACTCAAATTAAAAATAGTTTTTTAAAGACGTAACTTCGAAAAGTACATTAAACTTAGTCTATAAAACACATTTACTCGACGAAAACGATTTAAATGTTTTGCAACAAAATTAATTTAGATCTTTAGAGACCCGAACAGAAAGAAAGTTTAACAAACTACATCAGGACACTCTAGCATTTGTTCTCAAAATCTCACTTGCCTCTTCAGGACACGGCAATACAATCGAAAGTCATGATAGCACACACGGTTTTTACTACGTGTCTTTATTCCCCATGTTTTATGTGGGACAAAGATAAATTTTTATGTATGAATATATACTGAGTAACATGGCCTTGAGATGGAATACAAAGGAAAATGAAAACGAAAAGAAAATAAGTGTCTTCTCTAACAAGTTGCAATTCCATATAAAAATATATAAATATATATGTAACACAAAAAAAGGAGTGTCTGATAACAAATTACAAAGTCATTTGCTGTAAGGTGAAGTGAATGTATCTTGCAGTAAATTCGCAAGATGTGCGACCAAATGAAATAGAAACGATTTTTCTCCATTTGCACTCCAGCGGGGTAAAAAAAACACACGAATAGAAAAAAAAGGGGTAAGATACAGCTTCGCGCGAAATGCAAAAAGGAGTGAAATGCATCAAGCAAGGCAAGGAGAAAAAGTAGTAGGAGATTGCTGGAGAAAAACTACTTGCACTGAAGAATCACCCAAAAGTGGAAGAAAAATGCATAACACGGTAAAATATAATCGTGGGACAACCTCAAATTTATTTAAGTAATGTATTACGCATACATATTCAGAATTGGTAAAAAAAATCGGAATTCAGAGATTTGTTTGTTTGTGTTGTGGAAAATCATTCTGGATTTCAGTTTGTATATTTCTGACTGATGCATTTAAATATAGAGATAGATATTTTATACTGTTGATGCTAGTGATTTCGAATACGATCAAATTTGGTAGTATTCAAGTGGTTGCATTTTGTTGAAGTGGCTTTTCTAAATTATCCCCGATAAAATAAAATAGCTTATTTCTTCAAATGCAGGCTATTAACTGTTATGTGTAACTGTTAAAATGCTTCCTATAAATAGTTATTCGGGAAACAGTCAACAATATAAAAATGAATTTATTCAATTATTAGTTATAATCATTTATTAAATTAATAAACTTGACATGAGATTTAATTTTAGAATCATTGGAGATAAATAAATAACGCCTTATATAAATTTCATTTTAATAGAACTGCAAAAGTTCTAACCAATGTGTCTTACCTCAAATTAAAAATAGTTTTAAAAGACGTAATTTCGAAAAGTACATTAAGACGTCTAGTAACAAAACACATTTATTCAACGAAAACGATTTACATTTTTCGCAACAAAATCAATTTAGATCATTAGAGACACAAACAGAAAGAAAGTTTCACAAACTAAATCAGGACATGATAATTTGTTCTCAAAATCTCACTTGCCTCTTCAGGACACGGCTATCCAATCTAAATCATGATAGCACACACTGTTTTTACTACCTGTCTTTATTTGCCATGTTTTATGTGGGACAGAGATCAATTTTTATGTATGAAATTATACTGAGTAAAATGGCCTTGAGATGGAGTACAAGGTCAAATGAAAGAAAAAATAAGTGTCTTCTTTTTCACGTTGCAACTCCATGGTACTCACAGATCGAAACATATATAAACATATACTATGTATCACAAAAAGAAGGGGTCCGAAAACAAATTACAAATTCATTTCCTGTAAGGCAGAGAGAATGTATCTTGCAATAAAGTCGTAAGAAATGCGACCCAATGAAATAGAAACGATTTTTCACCATTTGCACTCCAACTGGGTAAAAAAACAAAAATAGAAAAAAGGGGGTAAGATACAGATTTGCGCGAAACACGAAAGGGAGTGAAATACATCAAGTACTGCAAGGAGAAAAAGTAGTAGGAGATTGCTGGAGAAAAACTGCTTGCACTGAAGATCACCCAAAAGGGGAAGAAAATGCATAAAAAGGTAAAATATAGACGTGGGTCCCCCTGAAATTCATCTAAATAATGTATTACGGAAGAAAATAGACATGCTCTTGTTGGTAAAAAAACATTCAAATTTTGGAGATTTGTTTCTATGGGTTGTGGAAAATCATTCTGGATTTCAGTTTGCATATTTCTTAAGGATGTATTTAAATATAGATATTTTATATTGTTGATACTAGCGATTTCAAATACGATCAAATTTGGCGGCACAGAAGTGCATGCATTTTGTTGAAGTGGCTGTTGCTATCTGTGGATAATCCCTGGTTAAATAAGATATTTTATATTTTCAAATCCATGTTATTCAATCAATGTATTACACAAAAAATAAACAAGTTCCGAGTTGTTAAATTTTTTTTAACAAAGTTGGATTTCGGAGATTAGTTTCTATGGGTTGCGGCAAATCATTCTGGATTTCAGTTTGTTTATATCTGGGCGATGCATATAAGTATAGAGATAGATATTTTATATTGTTGATACTAATGATTTCTAATACGACGAATTTGGCATTGAAGCATTGGTGGCATTGAAGTGTCTGTTTTTTGCTGAAGTGGCGATTGCTATCTGTAGATAATCCCTGATAAAATAAAATAGTTTATTTCTTCAAATGCAGGTTATTAACTGTTAAGGGTAAACGTTAAAATGTTTCATAAAAATTAATATTCGGGAAACAGTCAGCAATATATTAATGAATTTATTCAATTATTAGTTGTTATCTTTTATTAAGTTAATAAACTTGTCACCAGATTTAATTTAAAAATCATTGGAGATAAATAAAAAAAATCATACATAAATTTCCTTTTAATAGAGACGCAAAAGTTCTTACCAATGCATCTTAAGTCAAATTAAAAATAGTTTTTAAGGACGTAACTTCGAAAAGTACATTAAGACGTCTAGTCTAGAACACACATTTACGCGACGAAAGCGATTTAAATTTTTCCCATCAAAATCAATTTAGATCTTTAGAGATCCGAACATAAATAAAGTTTAACAAACTAGATCGGGACATGAAAATTTGTTCTCAAAATCTCACTTGCCTCTTCAAGACACGGTAATTCAATCTAAATCATGATGGCGCACACTGATTTTACTACGTGTCTTTATTTCCTATGTTTTATGTGGGACAGAGATCAATTTTTACGTATGAAAATATACGGAGTAAAAAGGCCTTGGGATAGAGTACGAGGTAAAATGAAAAGTAAAAGAAAATAAGCGTCTTCTCTTTCAAGCTGCAACTCCATGTTACTCGCAGGCAGAAACATGTATAAACATATATGTAACACAAAAAGAAGGGAGTCTAAAAACAAATTACAAAATAATTTGCTGTAAGACAGAGTGAATGTATCTCGCAATAAATTCGTAAGAAATGCGACCAAATGAAATGGAAACGATTTTTCACCATTTGCACTCCAACGGGGTAAAAAACACAAATAGAGAAAAAAGCGGGTAAGATATAGCTTTGCGCGAAACGCAAAAAGGACTGAAATACATCAAGCACTGTAAGAAGAAAAAGTAGTAGGAGATTGCTGGAGAAAAACTGCTTGCACTGAAGATCACCCAAAAGTGGAAGAAAATGCATAACACGGTAAAATATAGATTTGGAAACCCCTCAAATTTATCTAAGTAATGTATTACACAAGAAAATAGACATGTTCAGAATTGGTAAAAAAAAATCGGATTTCGGAGATTTGTTTCTATGGATTGTGGAAAATAATTATAGATTTCAGTTTGTATATATATCGCTGATGCATTCAAATATAGATATAGATATTTTATACTGACGATAGTAGTGATTTCAAATACGATCAAATTTGGCGGCACTGAATTATTCGCATTTGGTTGAAGTCGCTTTTGGTATCTGTAGATAATACTTGATAAAATAAAGTAGATTATTTCTTCAAATATAGGTTATTAACTGCTTTCTGTCACTGTAAAATATTTCTTATAAACTGTTATTCGGAAACAGTCAATAATATAACGATGGATTTATTCAATTATAGTTATTATCATTTATTAAATTAATAAACCTTTAGAATCATTAGAGAAAATAGTAAACGTCTTACATAAATTTTCTTTTTAATTGGATCTCAAAAGTTCTAAACAATGCTTCCAAAACTCAAATTAAAAATAATTTTTAAAGACGTATTTTCAAATAGTACATTAGCCCGTCTAGTCTAGAAAACACATTTACTGGACGAAAACAATTTAAATTTTTCGTAACAAAATCAATTTAGTTCTTTAGAGACCCGAACAGAAAAAAAGTTTAACAAACTAGATCAGGATGGGATCATTTGTTCTCAAAATCTCACTTGCCTCTTCAGGACACAGCAATCCAATCTAAATCATAATAGCACGCACTGTTTTTACTACGTGTCTTTAGTCCCTATGTTTTATGTGGGAAAGTGACAAATTTTTATGTATGAAAATATACTGAGTAAAAAGGCCTTGCGACGGAGTACAAGGTAAAAAGAAAGTGAAAAGGAAATAAGTGTCTTCTCTTACAAGTTGCAACTCCATGGTACTCACAGACAGAAACATATATAAACATATATGTAACACAAAAGAAGGGATCGGAAAATAAATTACATAGTCATTTTCTGTAAAGCAGAGTAAATGTATCTTGCAATAAATTCGTAAGAAATGCGACCAAATGAAATAGAAACAATTTTCCACCATTTGCTCTCCGAAGGGGTAAAAAAACCCAAATAGAAAAAAAAAAGTGGTGTAAGATACAGCTTTGCGCGAAAAGCAAAAGGAAGTGAAATACATCAAGCAAGGTAAGGAGAATAAGTAGTAGGAGATCGCTGGATCTTCAGTGCTGCACTGCTTCCACTGAAGATCATCCGAAAGTGGAAGAAAATGCATAAAACGGTAAAATATAGACGTGCGACCCCCTGAAATTCATCTAAGTAATGTATTACACAAGATAATAGACATGTTCTGTGTTGGTAAAATAAAATAAAAAAATCGGATTTCGGAGAGTTGTTTCTACGGGATTTGGGAAATCATTCTGGATTTCTGTTTGCATATTTTTTAGTGATGCATATAAATTTAAACATAGATATATCATACTGTTGATACTAGGGATTTCACATGCGATCAAAATTTGTGGCACTGAAGTGTATGCATTTTGTAGAAGTGGCTTTTGCCATATGTACATAATCCCTAATAAAATAATATAGTTTATTTCTTCAAATGCGGGTTATTAACTGTTATGTTTAACTGTTAAAATGTGCTTTCAAAAACTGTTATTTGGGAAACAGTCAACAATATAACAATGTATTTATTCAATTATAGTTATTATCATCGATTAAATTAATAAACCTGACACGAGATTTATTGTTAAAGGCATTGGAGATAAATAAAAAAAAAAAAGTCATATATAAATTTACTTTTAATAGAGACTTAAAAGTTCTAACAAGTCTTAACCCAAATTAGAAATAGTTTTAAAAGACGTGACTTCGAAAAGTACATTAAGACGTCTAGTCTAGAAAACACATTTACTCGACGAAAACGATTTAAATTTTTCGCAACAAAATCAATTTAGATCTTTACAGACCCGGAGAGAAAGAAAGTTTTACAAACTAGATCAGGACAAGATCATTTGTTCTCAAAATCTCACTTGCCTCTTCAAGACACGGTAATTCAATCTAAATCATGATAGCACACGCTGTTTTTACTACGTGACTTTATTTCCCCATGTTTTATGTGGGACAGAGATCAATATTTCTGTATAAAAATATACTGAGTAAAAAGACCTTGAGATGGAATACAAGGTAAAATGAAAGGAAAATGAAAATAAGTGTCTTCTCTTTCAAGTTGCAACTCCATGGTACTCACAGACCAGAACATATATACACACATATGTAACACAAAAAGAAGGGGGTCTGAAAACAAATTACAAAGTCATTTGATGTAAGGCAGAGTGAATGTATCTTGCAATAAATTCGTAAGAAATGCGACCAAATGAAATAGAAACGATTTTTCACCATTTGCACTCTAAAGGGGTAAAAAATACAAATTGAAAAAAGAAGGGGTAAGATACAGCTTTGCTCGAAACGCAAAAAGGAGTGAAATACATCAAGCAAGGCAAAGAGAAAAAAGTAGTAGGAGATTGCTGGAGAAAATCTGCTTGCACTGAAGATCTCCCAAAAGTGGAAGAAAATACATAAAACAGTAAAATACAGACGTGAGATCCCCTCAAATTTATTTAAGTGATGTATTAAATAAGAAAATAGACTTGTACAGAGTTGGTAAAAAAAATTTTAGATCTCCTAGATTTGTTTCTACGGGATGTGGAAAATCATTCTGGATTTCAGTTTTTATATTTCTGGCTAATGTATTTAAATATAGAGATATATATTTTATATTCTTGATACTAGTGGTTTCAAATACGATCAAATTTGGTGGCATTAAAGTGTTTGCATTTTGTTGAAGTGGCTTTTTCTATCTGTAGATAATCCCTCGTAAAATAAATAAAGAAATATAATTCAACTGCAGGTTACTTACTGTTACTATGTTTCTTATAAATGTTTATTCCCGAAGCAGTCAATAATATAATAATATATTTATTCAATCATAGTTATTATCAGTTATTAAATTAATAAATTTGACAAGAGATTTTATTTTAAAATCTTAGTAGATAAATAAAAAAAATGTCATATAAAAAATTTTCTTTTAATAGAGACTCAAAAGTTCTAACCAACGTGTCTTAACTCAAATTAAAAATAATTTTTAAAGACGTATTTTCAAATAGTACATTAACCCGTCTAGTCTAGAAAACACATTTACTCGACGAAAACGATTTAAATTTTTCGAAACAAAATCAATTTAGATCTTCAGAGACCCGAACAGAAAGAAATTTTAACAAACTAGATCAGGATAAGATCATTTGTTCTAAAAATCTCACTTGCCTCTTCAAAACACGGTAATTCAATCTAAATCATGATAGCACGCACTTATTTTACTACGTGTCTTTATTCCCCATGTTTTATGTGGGACAGAGATCAATTTTTATGTATGAAAATATACTGAGTAAAAATGAATGGAGATGGAGTACAAGGTAAAATGAAAATGAAAAGAAAATAAGTGTCTTCTCTTTCGAGTTGCGACTCCATGGTACTCACAGACCGAAACATATGTAAACATATATGTAACACAAAAAGAAGGGGCCTGAAAACAAATTACAAAGTCATTTGCTGTAAGGCAGAGTGAATGTACCTTGCAATAAATTCGTAACAAATGCGAGCAAATGAAATGGAAACAATTTTTCACCATTTGCACTCCAACGGGGTAAAAACCAAATAGGAAAAAAAGTGGGGTAAGATACAGCTTTGCGCGAAACGCGAAAGGGAGTGAAATACATCAAGCACTGCAAGGAGAAAAAGTAGTAGGAGATTGCTGGAGAAAAACTGCTTACACTGAAGATCACTAAAAGTGAAAGAAAATGCATAAAACGGTATAATATAGACGTGGGACACCCTGAAATTCATCTAAGTAATGTATTACACGAGGAAATAGACATGTTCAGAATTGGTAAAAGAAAATCGGATTTCGGAGATTTGTTTCTATGTGTTGTGGAAAATCATTCTGGATTTCAGTTTGCATATTTCTGACTGGTGCATTTAATTATAGAGATTGATATTTTATATATTTTATATTGTTGATACTAGTGAATTCAAATGCGATCAAATGTGGTGGCATTGAAATGTTTGAATTTTGTTAAATTGGCTTTTGCTACCTGTAGATAATACCTGATAAAATAAAACAGTTTAGTTCTTCAAATGCTATTAACTTTAGTGAGCATTACAACTAGCATTTAACATTATGCTATTAAATTTAGTGACGTATTTCCAGTATGGCTTAAATTACATCTCGTAATAATAGTAAATCTATATTTATTAAACGGAATTATTTAAAAGAGTCACTGATTTCAAAAAAAATAAATAAATCAATTCGATCATTATTAATTTTTATTTGTTATTTTATCTTGAAGGCTTTATTTTAACAAAATAATAATTGTTGAAGTTTTATTTATTGTCATGCATTTTGCTTAGTTTTTGTTTCTTAAAATTCCATATATACAATTAAAAAATTGTTTCTATAATTAACAAGAAGAGGTAATGCATTTTTCATCTTAGATAATTAAAATGAATAATAGTATGTTTTTCGGTATCATTTATCTTAAATATTTGTATTATACGAATACAAAGGTTGCCATTTAAATAAAAAGTTTAATTCGAGGAAATAAATATTTTCACATATATCATTGTAGGTCATACATTTAGAAGAAAACCTTCTATAATTCTTGTTTACCACTTAACCTTTTCAAATAAATATATTGAAGTTATTATATTTATAATGAAAACCACATCCTATATTTTTGAAGAGTGTTTAATTATTTTGCTAATATTAATTTAAATATGTTTAGAAATGATCTATAATATTTCGGCTAGCGCTCTGGCGCTCGATACCACAGGTTTCGGGTTCGAGTCCAGGCGTTGCTATAGTTGTTTGTAGTGGTTCGGAATCCACTTTAAAATGTAGGTCCCGATACTAATAGGATCGTAGAGCGTTGCGGGGGCATTGTTACTCCGCGTCCGTAGCTTATCTTCAAGTTACACGCGTGCCATGGGTAATGCAAAGTGAGTACGTCTGTGCAGCACTTGCCTTAAGGCATCCAAGACGTCCATGTCTGTATTTGCCAGCTGCATTAGAAAGAAAAAAAAATATTTCGGAAAAAAATTATTCTATCACATTAACGAACATTTACGCATTGATGGAAAGTGAAATCCCAACACAAGATGAAATTAGTGTAGAAGAATGAAATTTAGGCAAAATATATATGTAATAACATAATTATTTGATTACAGTGATAAGATCGCCGGTTATATTATGCGCGAGAAAAGCTAATTCGAATGTAAAGTAGTGAATTAGTATTAATCTCAGCGTTTTTGAATGCAGCAGGCATTGTGTCTTACATGTACCGTATGTCATTTTGTGGGATGGAGCTTCATGCTTGTAGCATTTGGTCAGTCGAATCATCTTGACACTTGACGGAAGACACTTGATTAATCGCTCTATAATATCCCGTGTGTCCCATATCTAATGAAATACTAAGACAACATGTTAACGTGTTGTAGAGCACGTTTGTAACAACAGATGTATGGGGACTAGGATTATTCTGTTAGGAAGCTGTTCTGTCTATCCCCCTGTAAAATTTATTAATGATCATAAATTACAGCACAACAATTTCAGTCACTAATCTGATGCACAAATTTTCTGTCAATGTTTGCGGTATAACTATGAAAGACATCCTGTTATTATGGAATTGCTTCACAGACCATACTCCTGGTGTAGATCCTCTGTATCTACTACTAAGACAGATCCAGCTCCTTTTAACCAACATACGGCTCTCAGTGGCCCCAAGATATAAACGGCTTTCATCTAAGAAATGAATAAAACTTTACTCCATTGTACTAGCTTGAGATCAATGAAGTTACAGATGGTGGTAATTTGTGCGTCCTCATTATTTTGCAATTATTTTAATAAATAAGAAAGAAGATTGATTTCAGCATATTGGACAACATTTATTTTTTATGCCCCGATATTAAGGAATCGGTATTTTTAAAAGAGTATTTGAAATATTATATTATGAGTTTAAACTGGTATTAAATATTGTGTATTGTATACTTCCATAATAAAATGATTTCGTTATATTTTTTAAATTATTACAAAATGCCTTGTATTGCTTCGATTATAGTTTCTTTCGAAAATTTATAAATGTGTTAAAATAGTACAATGACTATTACTTTAGAAACAAAATTTATTTTTCTTAATGAATATTTTATTTAATATTGGATATTATGTCAGGAATTGTTCTAATTATTATTATTATTATTTTTAGTCATTTTATTTTTATTTATCATGATAATATAAATAAAAATAAAATTATTAATATTATTAAAAATAAATTTTAATATTCGATTTAATTAAACAAAACTATTTATATGCCGATACATCACGCTTTAATTCACACTTCATAAATCACATTTAATGCTCTAGATAATACACTAACACTGATTACACTTCAGATTATCACAAATGAAAAATGTTAAACAAATTTGAATACAATATAAAAAGTACATTGAATATATTTCTGGAAATTAAATAATAAATTCAGTCACGAAAATGTCTTGTGTTGGACAAATTTTGCAAAGATTATTTAAAAATTAAAAATATTCTTAAAATTTCTATTAAAATGCATATGCATTATATGATATTTACATGTACATTACACAATACCGATTTTCATACCTGAGTTTGAAAAGTATGTATAGTATACTGATATTTTTAAATTGATAGAGGAATGTGTAACTCCAAAATTTAAAAATTGTTCACAAATTATTATACTCATTCATTAAATATACACTTTAAAAAAAAAAGGTTGAATGCTTACAAGATTTATAAACGTATTTTTCATAAGATAATACTAAAATATTAAGAGCTTATGTAAGATTTTATAAATTGCAAAATACACCATTTTCAATGCCTATTGAAGTCATATGGCATTTCACACACTAGCTATTCATCTTACAAGAATATTGCACTGAAATTGCTAAGAGTCTCAAAATAAAATCTGTATGTATAAACGGCGTATTTCAAAAGCTTCATCCAGGTCTTAAATGCTTTTCTCCTCAATGGGTATCTGGATGAAATCATTTCGTTGAAATAGCCCTTTTTGGAATCCCTCTTTAGAACATATCGCTTCACCATTTCGAATAAATCTTTCTTGATGTGATTTTTTTTTCTTCACAGGAAATGCATAAACATTCCTACTCCTCAATTGATCTCTTTATTTTTAGTTCTTTTTTAAAGATACAACATGAATAGGAGCGGCACATCCAGTAACAAAGAAAACCTTCCCTTTTTTTTCCCAAGTAGAACAAAAGCATTCCTTTATGTTAAAGCGAAACTATCCAGCCGTCACTTCATTCCATTGGGGTGGGATCTACCAGTTGCTCAAGTCCTTTTCACAATCCAGCTTGAGCGTCCATGAAGTCATTCTACTGGATTTCGGTTAATGGTTCTTTACTCGCTCTAGCGGCGAATTAACGGACACTTTCTGGGACGGAGGACAACCCACACAAAAAGACAAGTCCTCTTTTACCATCAACAAGATAATCAAAGAAATAGAAAAAGGGAAAACGGAAGAGGAAGAAGTTGCATTCCGGAAGGCTTTCTTCCCCTTTCCCAGCTATTGTTCAGCCTTAACTTCTTTCCGCTGCAAGGCTGCTGGCGTGGGCCTTAACCACATTTACTTCGCTTTGTCACGGTCTCCTTGTTAGCGGGCAATTCAGTTAGGTTGGAAATAGTAATTACAGAGCCATTCGAAACTTTCCGTCTAGAGATTTGATGCCGCCACAACGGACATTACAACAGCAGTTTCTTCATTAAAGTTTAATGTAAAAACGTTTTTACCATTTTTTTGTAACAAAAGATTTACAAGATTATCTTAAAATCAATGTAATAATATCATATTATACTAACTAAATCAAAGTGCATTTTCGGGTATTCTTGAACAATGTCAGCTCCAATAGTATTGGAAAATAAAAAATATATAATGAAAAAAAAACTTATAAATTTATTGTAAGACTACTTTTATTTTCAGAATGTTAACGTAAGTAGCTTCGTCGATAGTAATTTAACTACTATAAGTACTGAGTGGAACAAAATCTTTCTGTCGTTTAGTATGAGATCTTAAATTTGGAAGTGTCATTCTCATTTATTTTACTTTGCTACAATCCTTTTGTTAGTGTGTGTTAGTGCAATAAATACTTATATATGAATAATAAGAATATGACTTTTATGTAGCCACAACGAATTTTTATGCCTGATTTTGATAAGTATGTAAAGTATATAGATATTTTAAAATTGTTAGATAAATTTGTAACTCCAAAATTTAAAAATTGTTCACAAAATATTAAGCTCTCTCATTATATCTAAATATTTTAAAAATAGATGAATACTTACAAGATTTCTAAACATATTATTCATTAGATACCAAATTAAAAAGAACTTTAGTAAGATTTTATAAATTGCAAAATATACAATTTTAAATGTCAATTCAAATGTTATGGAATTTCACGCACTAGCTATTCATCTTACAAGAATATTGCACTGAAATTGCTAAGGTCTTCAAAATAAAATGTGTATATATAAAAGACTTATTTCCAAAGCTTCATCCAGGCTTTAAATGCTTTTCTCCTCAATGGGTCTATGGATGAAATCATTTCGTTGAAATAGCCCTTTTTGGAATCCCTCTTTAGAACATACTGCTTCACCATTACGAATAAATCTTTCTAGATGTGAATCACTATCTTCTTTTTTTCTTCACGCAGGAAATGCATAAACATTCCTACTTCTCAATTCATCTCTTTATTTTTAGTTCTTTTTTAAAGATACAACATGAATAGGAGCAGCACATCCAGTAACAAATAAAACGTTTCCATTTTTTTCCAAGTAGAACAAAAGCATTCCTTTATGTTAAGCGAAACTATCCAGCCGTCACTTCATTCCATTGGGGTGGGATCTACCAGTTGCTCAAGTCCTTTTCACAATCCAGCCTCAGCGTCCATGAAGTCATTCTACTGGATTTCGGTTAATGGTTCTTTACTCGCTCTAGCGGCGAATTAACGGACACTTTCTGGGACGGGGGACAATCCACACAAAAAGACAAGTCCTCTTTTACCATCAACAAGATAATCAAAGAAATAGAAAAAGAGAAAACGGAAGAGGAAGAAGTTGCATTCCGGAAGGCTTTCTTCCCCTTGCCCAGCTATTGTTCCGCATTAACTTCTTTCCGCTGCAAGGCTGCTGGCATGGGCCTTAACCACATTTACTTCGCTTTGTCACGGTCCTCTTGTTAGTGGGCAATTCAGTTAGGTTGGAAATAGTAATTACAGAGCCATTCGAAACTTTCTGTCTGGAGATTTGATGCTGCCACAACGGACATTACAACAGCAGTCTGCATTAAAGTTTAATATAAAACTGCATTATAATTTCTTAACAAAAGATTTACAAGACAACACAATATAATAATAATATACTAATTAAATAAGTACAATACGTTGTTTTTAAGGTTTTTTTTGTGCTATTTAAATCTAAGTACATTTTCTGGTATTTTGCCACAATGTCAGCTTCGAATATTCTTTCGAAGAGTATGCTTCGAATAGTACTTTTTTTTATTGGAAAATATAAAAAAAGACTTATCATACTACTTTAAAAAAAAATATTATTAGACTACTTTTTAGTTCCGAATGTTAGAGTAAGAATATTTGTCAATAGTAATTTAACTACTATAAATACTGATTGGGACAAAAATCGTTACTCTATTTTGCTTCCTACGAGAACTTAAATTTGCAAATGTCATTCTCATTTAATTCTTAAATTGGAAAGAGTTATTACATAAGAATTTTAAAGTTGTAAGAGGATATAAAGATAAAAAACAATAGCAGAAATGAGATTTAACGTTGCCACAACTGACATTACAACAGTTACTTCATTAATGTTTAAGACAAAAACTGCATTACCATTTTTTTAACAAAAGTCTTACACGATTTTTCTCTCGACAGTATAATAATAATATATTATTTAAATAAGTACAATACGTTGTACATAACTTTTCTGTGCTGTTTAAATCTAAATGCCTTTTCGGGTAGTCTGGAACAATGTTAGCTTCGAATATAATTGGAAAATTAAAAAAAAAATAAATAAAAAATAAAAAAAAAACACCATTTTAAAATTATTATTATTATACTACTACTTTTTCTGGATGTTAAAGTAAGAAACTTTGTCGATAGTAATTTAACTACTATAAATACTGATCAGGGTAAAATTTTTATTTCCTTTCCTACAATATCTTAAATTTGAAGTGTCATTCTATTTAAATTTGGCACAATCCTTTTGTCAGTATTCATTTCACTTAAGTTGGAAGAAGTTGTTACATAAGAATTTTAAACTTGTAAGGGGATATACAGATCAGAAACAATAACAGAAATGAGATTTGATGTTGCCACAACGGACATTTCAACGGTTTCTTCATATGTTTAATATAAAATCTGCATTAAAATTTTTTTAACAAAAGATTTACAAGATTTTCTTCTAGTCAATATTATTAAAAATATACTAATTAAATAAGTACAATATGTTGTTTTTAAGTTTTTATGCTGTTTAAATCTAAGTGCATTTTTGGGTTGTTTGGTACAATGTCAACTCTGAATAGTATTGGAAAATATAAAAAAAAAGACTTATAAAATTATTATTACACTACTTTTATTTTCTGAATGATAAAGTAAGTAGCTTCGTCTATAGTAATTTAAATACTATAAATGCTGATTGATACAAAATCTTTATTCTATATAGTTTCCTACAAGATCTTAAATTTGCAAGTGCCATTCTCATTTTATTTCACTTTGTCACAATCTTCTGTTAGTGTGTAATTCATTTAAGTTGGAAGAAGTTACTATATAAGAATTTTAAACTTTCTGTAAGAGTATATGATACTACAATAGCAGAAACAGAACTTCTTTATTAGAGTTTAAAACCAAACAAAACGAGACACATTCAATTAATTACTTTTCTAGTAAATATATTTGACTAACCTTTAAATATTTTTACTAGAAAATTAACTAAATGACATATTTATTAAACGTTAATTATTTTGTTAATTATTTTAAAAATATTACATTCCAGAATAAAAAGATATTTAAATGGGTTTATTTTTTAAATATTTGTGCTATTATAAGTAACATAATATCAATATTTTGATCCCTAGCATAAATATAAAAAAATTATATTATTATTCATAAGATATTTTGAACGAAATTCTCTTTACTCATAAATTCTCTTTGGGGTTTTTGATTTTGAATTTTTTTTTTTATTTTATAATGACTTTTCTTACCTCAGGAAAAAAATTACCAAAATATGTCGTATATTTTAAAGGATGTAAAGATCACTACTTTCAACATATCGCCAATTTACTATGAATATTTTGCTTTTTCCGCAATTTATGAATAATTCTGAATACAAAATGATGCATTTCAAGAATCATTATCCATTCCATGACAAGGATTTTGCTTCAAACATTTTATTTCTGTTTGCATAATTGGTATGTCACTGAAAAAGATATTTCTCCGTTTGAACTAAATATAGAAAGTGGGGAACATATTACAAGTTTACACTATTATCTCAATAATCTCATTTGAGAAATAAAGTTGAAAAGAAAAATAATAGTATTTCCAAAATATGTTTTCCCACTGTGATTGAAAGGTTTTTCAATAACAAACGCATTTATTCAATAACTTTTAATCATGCAAATATTCAGAAATAACAATGAACAAAAATAACTTAAGAAAACTCTTTCAAAATGCCAATTATTTATGTTCAAAACTTAAAACATGTCAATGAAGAAAATGACATTATGTAATCATATTTATCTTAATAATCATTATTTAATTTATGTTATTGCATTTCTATATTATGTATTATTTTATATTATTGCATCTATTTCTATTTTCTTTTATAAATTTTGACTTAATTTAAATATTGAAAAATAATTTTATAAATGTGGTCTTCAGAAATATGTCGACTTGCTTCTATTATTTTGTCTGTAATAATAATTACAAAATTTCCTTATATCTTATGACTTTTGACTGACCTTCAAAAATCATTTTTAAAATGTTATTTAAATAATCATTGTTTTTTTTTTAAATATTAATCTAATTTTTAAATGTAATTGAATAAATATGCTTGTTATTGAAAAACCTTTCATTCCCAGTGGGAAGTACATTTTGGAAATATTGTTATTTTGCTTTCCTATTTTATTATCAAAGGCCAATAATTTATACAATATTATATGAATTTAACAATCTTCCATAAAAATATATTATAAAATGTTTTATTATTTTTGGACAGCCATAAAACATTAAACTGCACATTTATATAAGACTTTTACAATAAATATATATTATTTATAAATATATTTATCCATTATAATTATTATATATAATAGTTATAATGATAATTATTACAAATATAATAATAATAATAATATCATTATATTATAATAATCATTATTACCATATAATCATTATAATAAAAATTATTATTCTAAATATAATTATTATAATAATACGTTACATTTTTATAAATCCTTCCCGAAAAATTGTTTAATTATAACTTTAAATATTAAATTGAAAATTTATATTTTTTTAAGTTCTATTAAAAACGATTGTACGAATTAAAAAAAAGTTCGTAAAAGAATTCGCTATTACTTTTCTTGTTTTCCAAAAACAACTTTCACACTTTTTAATGCTGCATTTTATTTTACTTGTAAGGTGTTTCATTTTTCATTTAATCTCAGAATATTCAAATGAAATATGACAGCTGCGAAAATGAGTTTTCTGAACTACATCCTAATGGATGTATTTATTCTGTTATTTAATTACACAGAAGATGATTTCCCCTCCTGTAAGAGCAGTCAGGAAACCATTGATTACCAAGTTGCAAAAATTAAGCATGACAATCATGACAGATATGCACTAAAAATAAACACTACCTTCATAACGAATTCCGAGTAACTTTCATTGTTTCTTAGACTGTGGTAATGCGTCCAGCAAAGTAGCATTATAATTGAAGTGATAAAAAGCAATAATTTCTTAAAATGCTACAGTTATTGCTTATGATTTGTTCGGAATTATTACTCTTTTCTTTTTTGGAATTTTGATTTTCTTAATATGAATCGGATGACTTTTTTTTTTTTTTTTTTATTTGTTCTTTCGAAAAATTGTATTTAATGTTTTAGTGAATGGACAAAAATTGATTTTTTTATTTTATTTGTCTTTTTTAGTTTCTCGATTCGAGAGAATTGATAATGACTTTTGCTGAGATAATAAAATGATTTGCAGGGAAGTTGCGTGAATAATGAAAAAAATAAAAATAAAAAAGGAATTTTAAATTGATTTTCGAAATGTTAAAAATTATTACGAACTCTTTGTTTTTGTGAAGATTTAATGTGCGTTTTTTAGTTGTTTTTTTTTCTTTTCTTGTAATTGTAATTAGTTTTCAGTACCGTTTTCTTTCTAGCTTGTTGCTAATTAAGAAAATAAAAAGGGAAAAATATTGTTTAGTTCCATATGTTTAATTACAAAAATATGTCAAGGCAAACTTTTTTTTTACAACGTGCTGTAGAAATTTAGATTCTAAATTATGATTTTGAAATTACTTTCTTGATTCGAAAAAAATATTATGAATTAAAAAAATAAAAATATTTCGCCAAATATGTTTATATATGCCTATATTTATATGAAAAGGAAATATTAATGAATTAATAACATTTTTGATAATATTAAATAAATGATAATCGTAAAACAAGTTACAAAGTATGACTCCATGAAAAATTTAAATGAATGTTATACTTAAACGTATTTTATTTTAAAAACATAGTTTTAACATATTGATAATATATATATTATCCATATATGTTCTATGTATGTAAATACGATTTGTAATATGTATCATATTTACATATATAGAATGATTCCAGATAAAAGATGATAGAAAAATAAGTAAAAACATAATTTTGAAGTAAGAACATAATGATTTAACCAAATATAAATGAATTTAAAATATTGTTAAATAGTTTATTGTAAATAACTTCAAATATGATAAATTTTTTGTAAAATAGATATATGATGAATGCAATATAAAGGAAGGCAATAAAAATGTTTAAAATAAAACAATATGTGATGCAGTTAAGAATTTCTTCAACGGCAATTCAATTCTTTGACAATTTTGAAAACCATATCTATAGATTCCAAGAAAAAATATTTCTCGACAAAACTCACGAAATTCGATTTTCTTTTACACCTTCTGTTTGAACAAACAGTCTTACGTATTATTGTTTTTCTTCCAGCTTCAATTCTGTATACCGCTGTAGTAAAAGGAAAAGTGGCTTTGCCTTGCGATATATCTCCACCATCCGCTGACGATGGCGTTGCACTTATTCTTTGGTACAAAGACGAAGCTCCATCGCCCATCTACACGCTAGATGCTCGTCAAGGGACCTTGGAGCAGGCCAGGCAGTCAGCAGTCTCAACGCTGGACCACCGTGCCTACTTCAACATGATTAATAGGCCGGCCTTCTTGCAGCTGGACCCTGTACAAGAAGAAGACGCTGGAGAATACAGATGCAGAGTGGATTTCCATAAGGCAAGGACGGTCAATACAGTTATAACCCTGAAAGTGATTGGTGAGTTATTATTATTTATTTGTAGCATAGTGATATATATAAGTAATATCTTTGCAAACTATATAAAAATTATATGAAAAAGTTTTTAACAAAATTATCAACAACTCTCAGTTTTAATCTATTATTTATGTATAAAATAGTTATACGTTCAATTCTGAAATAAAAAAGTACATGACATTTATTTTTTGTTCAGCATATATGAGCATCTTTCATCACCAATGCCACAAACTGCACCAACAGACGAGAGAAGGATATTGCAATTCCGGACTACTTTTTAGCAGAACACCCTCTCACTTGTGTATGGTGTGGTAAAAACCTAGAAATCCCCCACCACACTGCCGGACTATCAATGGGAGATAATTTTACGAACGCTGCCACCATAGTTTTACAAACGCTGCCACCAAACAATCACCATAGATTTTTTTGCGTTTCCGAAAGCAACGTACACCTACATCGGATTTGAATCTTCCTACTCTTCTAAGCTAGATCAGATCATAACAATTAGGCTACGAGTTCAGCGGGAAAAAAGGAATTAAAGCACTTTTTGGCGAAATGGAAATGACTTATTATCATATTTAACACTAAATCTTATTTTACAGCATAAATCATAAGTTTTTGTTATAAAATGTCTATTATTTCAAAGCAAAACGAGGAATTAATCTTTTAATGTCAGGGGAAAATGATGGCAATGCCTTCCTATACAATTTTTAGGGAGAAATAAACAGCAGTTTTGTGTCTTAAACATGGAAAACTATCATCTAGAAGCCTGGCTATTGATGCTTTACACGCAATGTCACATTCAACATTGAGTCCATTCGTTTCTAAAAGCAGTGACTAAAAAAATGCAGCCGGTGGATTCAAGTATTAAGCACGTTCGCTGTGTACGTTACCACTAAGCCACAATTAACTTGAAAAAAAACAAAATGAAATCACAAATTAAAAATATCAATATCCTAATAAATACTCAATTCACTAATATATTGCAGAAATAAGAACATTTACTCCATCAAAATTTATAAGACATTTTAACTTTAAATACATTTACGTTCTTTATACGGTATTAAATTCTTTAAAAAAAAACAAAAAAAAGCTCTGTTAATAGGCTAATATTGAAAAAAATTAAATGCAAAATTTGTAGCAGCTTCAATCAAATGAAAATTAAATAAATTCTTATCTCAAATAAGAATAAAAAAGAGAAGCCGCTTCCCCATGTTTGACGTTCGAAATTTTCGGAAGACATTTAATTAAGTACTCTTTCTGTCACTATCTATCAAAGACTGAAATTTAATCTGCTCTGCGAGCTTTAGACCTCAAGCCATCCCATTAAATAAATGGTAATGAGAAAGCTGCAGTCTATTCAGTGGTAATAGTTAAAGACAGCCTCAACGCGCGGTTGCTGTGTATTCTGCGAATTTTAGTTCTGATTAACGCGATTCCTGCTTCACAGAATTTGTTTAGTTTAAGTGGGATGAACTGAGTGTGTTGTGGTTTTTGTTTGGGTAAGCCACTGAAATTAAATAGTTAATCTTCCATCAGTTGTAATTAGATACAAAGATTTTATCTAAGGCAATTTAATTTTATTTATTTAAATTCCACTTAACTTTCATTAAACATAAAATAAGATTGAATCTTTATTTCCAAAAGCAATTCTTGGCATAGATTTAATACACTTGTGTCTAAAAGGTTCATATGGGCTTTTAAGATATTTGAGCTAAGTAGTAAAGATAAACGATACTTCTGTGGTACACAGCACAAGTACACAGTGTAAAATAAGACAAATGTCGAACACAGAAGATATAAATTAATGTAAAACGTATTTTTTAAATTTTATGTACGGAAAATCATTGTTTATTTATTTAAATTCGAATTACCTTTCATCAAATATAAATTAAGATTGAATCTTTAACATTATTTTTTTCCAAAAGAAATTATTGGCATAGATTTAATTTGCTTGTGTCTAAAAGGTTCATATGGGCTTTTAAGATATTTGAGTTAACTACAGAAAAGATAAACAATACTTTTATGGTACATAACACAAGTAGGCAATGTAAAATATATCAAATGTCAAGCACAGAAGATATAATTTAATATAAAAAACATATTTTTATGATTTCATGTACGGAAAATTTCTTATTTACAAATAAAATTTATTTTTTATTACATAAATCAAATAGCTCACGAATCATTATAAAAATTATGGTATTAAATACTTTATAGAAATATAGCTTCATTTCCTTAAATAAGCCATATTATGTGCAATTATTCTAGATTGACATTGAACCTCTAGTAGATTTTTTTATGGATAAATTAGAAAAAAATTTCAAAAAATATATGCAGTTATGATATAAATTTCTTTTATTACCATGCCAGATAGTTGTTTCTTTCCAAATAGCAGAACTTAACACAACAGAAAAAAGTATTCCTTTTTCCATCGTTTAAATTCAGAATATGAATTTAACAATGTATGAACAAGTATATATATATATATTTCAATTATTTTGCTACTTCACACAATAAACACTCAAGAAATTAATTTAAAATCCTTACTATGTATTTATATATAGTGCATAATAGATGAACAATATGGGTTTTCAAAATTAAGATAGTTTTATTTTTTTGTGGAATAACTCAGAGCTCTTGTGCAGATTGTAACGAAATTAACTTTATTCGCTGATTAATATAATGTAAAAATAAAACATTTTAAAACATTTAACACTCCTAAAACATTTTAAAACGCTCTCTAGATTGTTCACAAAATGTGTTATATGGTTTTTGTCTCGAGATCTAACTGGACAATCCACTCTACAAATCTTATTTCCTTCCAGAGTGGGCTTTGTCAGCCATTACTATGAAATAAAATCTAACTTTACCCTATATATTTTAAACACAGATTCTGAGCTATGTATTTCGCGGAGTCACCTCTAATAAAATCATGGAGGTTTAAGGGGTCGTCCAAAATGATGTCAGTCCTACATTGCCATTGTAGTCTCTTGGTACGATGATGAAGGATATATAGCGTATCATAGGCACTCTTTAGATAAAAGTATGTCAAGAATCAATGGTTAGACTCAATTGAAACTTATTAGTAAATACCACGGTATTTTATAGATTTTCCAACCGAAGTCGATATTTTATGTTAATCGTGCCATTATTTAAACCTAAGTGAATTGAACACAAACAAATCTTCTTGAAGATCTGTTTGATGTAACCTACTGGAAAAAAGTATGCCTTGAAACCAAAAGATCTGTGATCGCATGAGGCTCACAAGAAAAACTGTTAAATAAAAATACAGATCTTCAAGTGACTGTCTGAACCTTGAACGACCTTGACCAAGTTTTATCTCAGCATATTTAATATTTTCCACGCTGCTTCCATCAATTGCACACAACACTGTGTTTTACAATTAAATATGTGGCACAGCACTGAGTTATACAATTTAAACTTGGGTGGAAATATGCACGGAACAAACCGCAGAAATTCCAACATTTGTTTATAAGACCTGTTCCTCTACATGCACTGCAAACACGCACATGTACGCTTGCAAATTCGGCACTAGAAATTTGTATCTTTAAAGCATTAGTTTCAACTTACATTCAGTATAATTCGAGTAAATTAACAAAATATGCAAATTCTCTTGACTAGAGCATATTTCTTTCATTCTGTATTTTTGTTTTCAAACTAGCAGTTTCTCGATAATAAAAATGGCATTTTTTTTCTTTTTTAGAGCAAGGATATACAAATTCCAACTTAAATGTTTAAGTGAATATTTATTTATTTATTTTTTCAATTATTACGCAAAAAAGCAACATAATGTATATCATTTTTTATAAAAACAACATACTTTTCATCATAATTTATATCATTTTCATTTTGCCTTTAGAACATCTGCATAGTATACAATTCTTAAGAATATTTCTAAAATTTGATATATAATATATTTATATATCAAATATCAGAAATAAAAAGAAGCACATTAGAAAAATTCTTAACATGTCAATTTATTTATAATTACAAAATTCAAATATTTTATATTTTAACGAATTTGATGTTACATCCAAATAGAAGATACCGAATTGCATCTTTTTATACCTCAGAAAATAGGCAACATGCAAAGTGAGAAAAATAGATCCTCTTTTATAACGTAGGAAAAAGAAAAATCCCGCCTAACTTTGGCTGGAAGTGAAAAGTATTTCTCCTTTTCTAAAAAATATGATGGTCAGAAACTCAATGAAGTTACTCGTTGAAGTCTGCTCATGTGAAAAATAAGAAACTCACTTCACTTATGGTCGGACACCTGTTTTTAACAAGAACAGAGTTTCGAAAAAATGAAGCAGCTGCGGTCAAGTTGAAAAGTTCCCACAAGAGAAAAAAAATTGAAAAAAAAGTTCTTTTCTATTTGTCACATTTGTACATGTGTTCATCTGACATTTCCCAAGTCCATAATAGTTTACCACATTGCATTAAAATGTGTACTAAAGTAAAAAAAAATTAAACTGTTAACTCTTGAAATTGAATTGAAAATAATCCAGACAAAAATTCAAATTGACAGCTATCGATTGTATTGCTTAAAATATTTTTAGCCAGATTTCAGATTTCTATGGTATCATGCAATAAATTTCACCATGTATAATTCAAACCATGTATATTTCTTTTTGTATAATACATAAATAAATTCTATCTTGTGTTCCACATGATATTTTCATGCATGTTGCTATGGTATTTTAGAGTGAAAGGTAATTTTAAAAAATATATATTTAATAAGTGATCTTCGTCTTATTTAAATAAAGTTATAAATATTATATGCTAAAGTTATAAAGCCTGAAATAAAAATGGATTATTTAATTAAAAAAACAACAGCGAAAATAATAATCACACTACTATGCACAAAAGAAATACTAAGTTTACTAACTATTATTTTAAAGTTTATATTTTTAAAACATAATTCTAATTGCATGCATATCTTTGATTCTCAAAGAAAAAAAAATATAAATTTTCGTGCATGTCAATCAGTAAAAAAAAAAATTAAATCAAATCTAATTAACAATATTAATTGTTTACTGCTTAATGATAACTGTTGATTCAAATTCATTAGCATCCTACTAATTTCGTTGCTTACATTTTTATGACTGAAATATCATTAATTAAACAAAAATTTTCTTCTGCTACAGTTTTTACTAAACTATTAGTGAAAGTTAGGACATGATTTGCCTGCTATCTTGATTCAGTGTTGTTTCATGGTTGAAACAATTGTTTCGTTAAATGATGATTCCAAACATTTGTCTGTCATATTTATTAAAATTTGTCAAGACAAAACTACACAACTGTAACACATAACACGCAAAACACAATTACATAACAAGTATTTACAAAATTATCTTAAAAGCAGTTTGTTTAAATCAGTTCGTTCTTTGTACCCTTTTCACTCGACTCCGTCCACTCCTTTTTCTCTTTTGCTCTCTCTTCATTACCGGTTCCAAAGTCTAACCAGCGAAAAACAAACTTACAAAGTCCAAAGTCTAAATTAAGGTCAACCATCTTTGAAAGAAAAATCTATTAACATTAAGTTTAAGTTTATGGTTCGTTGTGGGAATGCATGGTGAATCTTTACTCTGTCGAAATTAAATTGTAATAATACATTGATTAATTAATATTTAAAAACAAAGTTATATAAATGACGTTTGCAGACCTTTAATTTGAAATACAAATATTCGGATTGGTAGAAAATTCAGATAATTCACTTAATAGATTTCCATACATTTTCATTTCCATATTTAAAATAAATAAAATAATATGTATTAAAAGTGAATTCATTTAATGTCAAATTCGATATGAAAATGTGCTTCTTTGAAGAAAATTGGGCAACACGTAAAATATCAATAGTACTTCAAAAGCAGAATCAAATGTATAATTTATATGAAAACTATCAAAACAGTTTGACACATCTACTTATGTTCAAAAAAATTCTGTAAACTTAAAATATAACAAATTATAATTGTAATAAATTTATCTCTCAATATTTATATGATTTAACCTATTTACTCTATATTTTTTTTCCATTTTTTAAGTTCATTAATGCTATCGGAATTTATTATGAATGAAATGCATAATATACAAATGGACAAATTATCTATTCTACATATTATCTACATGCCTTCGAACAAATTATCTATTCAAACATATAAAGGATTGTAATAAATCAACTTAAAATATCACATATATGGTTTTTTTTTTTACATTATTGCTGGAATAGTTTATTTAATCCATTGGTCTTTGTTTTATTATACACAAAATAAAATTTTTTCTTATATTTAATTCGTTTCTTTTTCAAAAAGAAACGAATTACTGTGTATAATTTAAAAAGAAATGGACAATAACTCAACACTCGCAGATAATAATCTAAGTCACATCTGAAGTAATCAATACGCACAGAAATTCTTTCAAACGTAAATAAAAGACATTAACACCAGCCATATCATATAAATATTAATGCACTGAATTTATTTTCTTATTTTCCAAACAACGTGTTTTATTTAAAGAGAAAAATATTTAAACGAGATAAGATATTCATAAAGCTAACATCCCCAAATTACGAAAGAAAAGAAATCCACCTTCAGATATTTGTTCAGTAAATGACATCACAGAACATAGAAAAAAAATACATATAAAAAAAACACTATTTCACTGACGAATACTTGTTTATTCTTGTACATCATTTCCCATTGTCTTTTGCGCCATTTGGTGAGGTATTACACTAAATTTTGAATTAAAAAATACCACCAGATGCCGCTCAATAAGGCAAAGAAACTGATCCGCAAAAACGGAAGTTAAAAAAAAAAAAAAAATGTTTTTTTCCTTTCTCTCTTACTTTTAAAGGAAAAAAGTAATTTAAGTCAGATCGAGAACAAAAAAAAAAAAAAAATAATAATAAAAAAAACAACAACGAATGAAATAACTGGCGCGTTTATTTCCTGAATTTAACAACAGAAAAAGTCACACAAAAACAGCCTTCATTTGCACTTTCAGTTTTCCCTGATGTTCTTTATGTTTCCGGAGAAAAAAAAATTCCTACATGCGCTACTTTGTTCAATACAAAACAAATTACGATCGAAAAAAGAAGAAAAGAACGAAAAAGAAGAATGTAACAAACAAAAAGAAGGGAGAAGCGACAACAGAAATCGAACGCTGTGTATAGATGCAGAATAAATGTGGAATGAAACAAAGAGCCGAAACAATAAAAAAACCAAAACAATATATCTAACAGACTCGCGATTCATGCGGTTCTAATCTTCTGATTCACAACCGCTTGGCATGCGGCATATTTTTCGCATTTTGCCTAATCGTCTCATTTGGTTTCCCCCTTCTCATTTGATTTCCTTTCTAAATCATTTTGCGAAGCAGTTCATTAAATTGCTTTAAAACACAAAAAATAATAATCTGACAAATTTCTTTTGTTCCTATTCTAATAATACCAAAGTCATGCTGGTTGGAAAAAAAGATCACAAAAGCATTGTTTTTATGTTATGTTTGAAAATAAAAAGAAATATATATTTTGATATGCATTAATCAATTCGATAGAACACCAATATATTAATATATTATGATTATTATATAGAAAAACAATATATCTAACATACTCGCGATTCATGCGGTCCTAATCTTCTGAATCACCGCTTGACATGCGGAGTATTTTTCGCATTTTGCATAATCGTCTCATTTGGTTTCTCTCAGAACTTTCTAAATCATATTGCGGAGCAGTTCATTACATTGCTTTAAAATTCAAAACATAATAATCTGACAAACTTCTTTTGTTCACATTCTAATAATACCAGAGTCATGCTGGTTGGAAAAAAAGATCACAAACGCATTGTTTTTATATTATACTAGATAATATAAAATATATATTTTAATACGTATTAATGAATTCTATTGAACAATAATAGATAATATTTGAGTCATGATATCGCATATTTTTGAGGGGGCATTTAAAGGTATTAAAATAGTTTTTTGAAAGGGACTACATATAGTGTTTTTTTAAAGGGCGCTACCTACCTTGTAAAATCCAAAAGACCTCCTTCCATATTGCAAAATAGTTCATAAAAATATGTATGAGGTCAACACACCAGGAAAAACTCCACAGTAAGATTGACCTCAAATACGGAAGGGACAGGCTCCAGAGTATTCCCGATAAACCCAGACGGCATGCAGTGGCTTTGTTCCGTCTATCAACAGGACATGATTGCCTTGCCTTGCCTTCCACCTTAACCGTATTGGCATTCTTGTAGTGGTTACGTGCTCATTGTGTAACACAAATGTGAATTTAGATAGAGACCACCTGCGTTCCTGCGGTGTCTCCATGGAGATGCTGAGGCATCCAAATATAGGGAGGCAAGGAGCTTCATGGGGTGATACCTTCCGGTTATCATCTGAACTTTTAATGTTTCTGTCGTTGTTGTTACTTCTATTCTTACTTTTTATTATTATTGTGATATGTTATCCTGTTTGATGTACCGCAGACCTTGGAAATAAAAAAAAATAACAGATTTGCAAATTATATGCAGTGTTTAAAAATTATTTTTGATTATTAATCCAAAAAATAATAATAATGTGCTTAACTAGAAAACAATCATCTTAAGTTTTGATTCCACTATTGACCACTGAGTCATTACTTTGAATCTTTGTTCAATACAAAACCAATTACGATGAAAAAGAAGAAAAGAATGAAAGAAGAATGCAACAAACAAAAAGAAGGGAGAAGCGACAACAGAAATCGAACGCTGTGTATAGATGCAGAATAAATGTGGAATGAAACAAGGAGCCTAAACAATAATAAAAACAAAAATTTATAGCTAACAGACTCACGATTCTTGCGGTTCTAATCTTCTGATTCACAACCGCTTGACATGCGGCATATTTTTCTCATTTTGCCTAATCGTCTCATTTGGTTTCCCTCAGAGCATTTTAAATCACATTCACTTGCGCTTCAGTTCATTAAATTGCTTTAAAACACACACAAAAAAAAAATAATAATCTGACAACCAAAAGTAGAAGAAAACAAAAGTAGTGTTTTTATATTATGCTTGGAAATAAAAATATATATAGTTTGCCATGCATTAATCAGTTCGATTGAACACCAATAGAATAATATATTATTTTGAATAATTTTAATTTTTTAACTTACATGCAGTGTTTAAAGATTGATGTGTCATTTTAATAATAGTAATGATCTGATTGATTGGAAAACAATCATACTGAGTTTTAATTCCACTAATGGCCACTGCATCACTGCTTTGAAAAACAATTAGTAAAGCACAATCAATCAAATATGTATAGAATTCCAGTTAATCTGTTGCCTATTTTATTTTTCCACTTCCCACTGTCATTTTCAACTTGAATGTTTCACTTCCCCATGCCTGACTTCAGTAAAATGTCAATAAAATGCATTTTTGGCTTATAGAAAATTGTGTTTATATTGAGGTATTCGAAAAATATTGTCTTAACTCGTCAGTAGAAAAATACATGCTCTTTTTACAGTCCACTCGGGACTGTGGGCCTAATATGCATTTACATGCCGCCATGCATTGCCTGGACCATCCCTGGGAAGAGGATTATTATTCCGAGCTGGCAATCAACATAGCCAATATAATTAGGGAGCAACACGATATTTGATTTTTTTAACTCTTTCAGGGAATACAATTACAATAACAATAGCAGTTATAATAACAAAAAAAAATAACTTTGAATTATTAACTGTACTTTCCTAAACTTATTAAATTCACTAATGATAATATAACATCATATAACATAACATAATATAACATCATATATATATAAAGATAAAATAAACAATATAGCAATCCATTAAAATATCCAAGTATCCAACTGAGTCTAATTTCAACATTAAAAATAATCACTTTATTTTCCAAAAGACCTCCCCTTATATGGTTATTTCATCTCATTTAAACTATAAAGATAATTATTGCATATTGGACGTGACTGGCAAAATTTATAGTTTCCAGAAAATTTTTATTTATCATTAATGTCGTCAAGATCATCAAGAACAATACCACGTCGTAGTTCAAAAATTTTACTTCTGCTCTGTTGCAATGCCTACTGGTTTATAAAGCACAGATTAGGGAACATCTATCTATCATCTTAATAATTATACTTTATTATAGATTGGGTTTATCCATAATTTCAGCCTCATCTTGCTTAACTCAATATGTTAATATATTCGCCTTTAAAAGTTATAAATTCTTAAACAATCATTTTCTTTTTTCATTTTCAATTAGTAATTTGAAAACGCTGATATGTTTTTTGTAATAAGACATTTCTTAACTGAATACGATAATAATCAATAAAATAAACCACTTTTCCTGCTTATAGGCTATTGCGAATGACAGTTTCAGGATCGACAATATACTACAGATTGTCTTGTATTTTTCTGTAGGAGGCAAAATAAACTGGCATTAACAAATTTTCAAGAACCACATGCTTGTTAAACATTGATTTATTTTCAAATTGAAGATCCGCTACTGTCTAGAAGATTAACTACCAAAGTTCTTTTGTATTTTTAAAAGAATTGAAGAAAGAACCAATCGATTCAAATAAATGCACTCTTTGGCATTGTCGCACCATCAAAAAGTCATTCTATTCTTAACATTCTCAATTGGTGAAGCCATTTGAATGGGGAACTACTACTGATGACTTTTTGATGCATGATAATGATGATTACACGCTGTTTGCTACCGGTTTTATCAGAGTATAGTTCCAACAAATAAAGGAAAATTCAAATATTTTGAAAAACAAACTATTTTTATGTTATAGTTTGTGGTAGTAAAGATGTTTAAATCTGTAAATGTATACCTGATTTTTTAAAGAAAAAGTTGGAAAAACATTTTGAGTAAAAATGTTAGGATTTTTTTAAAAAATAATGAATAATTTATATAAATATTAGTATTCATATTTGTTTCATTTATATATGCAGCATTTTAAATATTTTAATATTGAAAAAGTTTCAAATATTTTCAATCATAATATTTTGAATGAAGAATTATAAAAAAACACAAATTTAAATATATAAATTAAAAAAAAAAAAATGTTTAAAATTTCAAGTAAAAACAGACTAAAAAAAATATTTTTTAATTGTTTAATTTTTTATTTCAATGAAATTTTTATTTTAAAAATAAAATTAACCACTTCTTATATTTCAGTTTAAGTTGTCATAAGGGATTTAACATTATGAAATCAATACATAAAGCTTTTAATCAAGTTAAATTGAATTAAATGTTCATAATTGTAACTATTATGTTTACAAATTTCCATAATATTCATATGAGATATATTTAAATAAAAATATTTTACTACTTTCATCTATAAAGTTAAAAAAATAATTAAATAGATATAAAAACTAATAATAACATTTATTATCAGTTAGAACCTGCAATTCAGTTTAGGTTCTCTAAAAAACAGGTTTGGTTGATGCCTACAAAACACATATAAAATTTAAAATTATATTTATTTTTACTATTTTTAATTGTACTCTAAGACAATAAAATCATTAATTTAAAAAATTATTTTCTTTTCACTTATTAATTTAAAAATATTAAAAATCAATGAAATGGATATTTTCAAATTGTAAAAAAAAAAAAAAAAAACTGATCTAATTTCAATAAAAGAATAATAATTAATTGCAGTGTAACTTTTTTCACTTTTTTAACATTAAAAATTAAGATAATTTCTCCTAAGAGATCCAAAAAGCTATTTTTTTTCCTTATGGGATGTGGATATAAGAAAAGAGCCTGACAGCCATAGTTAAGGGAATTTATATCACTGTCTGGGGCATCATAGTCTGAATTATGCTGAATCTATCATAGACACGCTTTATAATGACAAATGACAATGAGGTAAGGATAGGCATTTAAAAAGAAAACCATTTTAAAATGCAGAAACAAAACAATGAGCGATTTCAATAGATTTTTTTGTAATCTTTTTAATGATTTTTTTTATGTTTATAACTCTTTGTAAAACATGATTAATGAATAGTTGCATTTAAAAATATTATATCAGATAAAAGTAATTATTTCAAAATCCTAAATAAGTATCCACAATATAAAAATATATATCCTTTTACGCAATTTAACACAATTATTACGACTTATTACTAACATCCTGCCAAGTATAATTTTGCAGGCAATTACCCATAAGTATTTAATTCAGCCCACGAATAGTTCACTTATTCGAAATGGCGAAAAAAGCGGAAAAAAATAAATGTTCTGCAACCAAAAGAAACAGATGATTCCATTTAAAAAAATATCAAATATATTTTTTTCTCCATCAGGAAGATTGCGTATCATCTGTTACGTTCAAGATGCGTCAAAAAATGCTTTGATCGATCATCTCAAACAGAAAAATCATTCTCCTCCCCAGCATTTGTTTTTCTATGTAATATCTGCTTTTTGTATTTTGTATTCACGAATACCGATTGACCGCAGCTGCTTCAATCTCTTAGACCATTAGAAGATTTTTTGTGTTGTTGTTTTATTTTATCTTTTACCAGAATTCGGTAGCTTTTTTTTTCCTTTATTCGAAAGTATTTTTTAAGCTAATAATGTCTTAAGATTTATAACTTTACAAATGTTGCACGGGATTTATCAGAATGATGCTGCATATTATGAAGTAATGGTTGAAGCTTTGACTGTGTTTAAATTAATTAAATGGTACACGAGTGAAAAATAAGATATTAAATAGAGAATTGAAAATAAATTTAAAACAAGTAAAGATTAATAATTTAAAAGCAATATTAATATAAATTAAAATCATTTAAAATATGCATCTTTAAGTATCACAAACTGCCCTGTGAAATAATATATCTATTCTATATCTAAGACTTTTGAATTATTTACCACGTGAAATCTTTGCCATTACACTTAACTGTAACCGTACTTCAATGTATTTATTTATTTCCCTGGACTTTAGAGCTTTCTTTTCGATAGTCATTCGTGGAAGACGCGGGTTTTTGTGCATGTAATTCTATCATTTTTGTGTATCATTGTAAGTGTGTAAAGGAAAGTATTGCAAATATATTTGATTTAACTCTCTACTTCCCGTCCATTTGGATATCTTATTTTTTATAGTTCATTTTGCTAGAAAGAAAAGATAAATTTTATATGAAACTTTCTAGTTTTGGCGAGGTAAAATGCCCGAATAATAACGTATAATAAAAATATTGGCTATTCCACGGCCAGTTTTACATTGCTCAATTAACGAAAAAAGCAATAATAAATACAGTACAAGAGATTTCAAAGATCAAAATATAAAGCAAAATGTAAAAGAAATTGTAAATGTTTCATTAATAATGAATTAGTTCAAAAAATAGCATTTATTATGTGTAATGTAATACAATTACTTCCAAAAAGTATTTTTAATAAAATTATTGACATTGATTTAATTAAACCATCCAAATTTACTTATTTTTGTCGTCTTTATAACTTCAATTTCAACTTTTAGTATATATTATTGCATTTCAATTTTCTTTTTTCTGATTTTGAAGAAATGAGCATATATTTTTTATTTATATATATATATATATAATTATGATAACTATATATAAAAGTGTACTGACGATAAAAGTGTACTGACGTATTTGATAAAAATAATTCATATATTTTAAAATATATTTGTAATGATTTATAACTGGAAAAATTTAGTTAAATTCTCAGTATTGTTTTTTCTTTTTTTATTAAAATGGCATTAATTATTACCCTTTTAATATGCTTCATAAAAAATCAAATATCATTATTTTTGAAGCATCATATGACAATTCAAATCAATTTGAATTTTTACATGAACTTCAATTTTATTTCTAACACGATAACAAATTACAATCTGACATGAGATATTATTAACAAAGATAACAAGCAACTACCATGCATTTATTAATCGATTACTCTTCAAGATGAATTAAACCATTCTTACTTCAAATTACACCAGAATCCGTGCAGCACCCTCACAGCAGTAAAACAATAAATCATTAAGCTTTCTGGTAGCCATGCGACTTGACATCGGACGCTTCGAGGTGTGTATATGAAGGGAAATCTTATTATCTAAGTAACAAGACTCGCGAAAGGTTCAAGCGAATATTCTTAATCATAACTTCATGGAAAACGGGATACTTATTTAACCTAATGCATTAAATTCTGTCGAATTTAATTGAGGCACTACATCTTCATTGATTACATACAATATTAGTTTCACTTTCGGGGGCTTAGGTTCAAGATCAATCTATTTTCTGTGATTCTGTGTTCCCCGGATTTTGAGAGAATATATTAGGGTTTGCTGTTAAGTGTACCATTAATTAGAATTCATTAAATCTTACAGGGGACATGAAAAATAAGTCGTTTTTCAAATGTTGCGATGTTGTTTAATATCATCACACATTTTTGAAAGATGGGAACGATGCGTTTTGCTTTATTTGAATATCAATTTTACAATTAAGCTTCAGAATTGTGGTTTTGATGAAATTGTCATTGTGTGTATTTTATTACAGAGGTGTTGACAAGATCTCTTTGTTGACATTAACTCAATAAATATTCAAATGTATATATATTTATTCAAAGGTTTGGTTATTAAATATATTTATTAAATGCATATTTCATTAAAAAGTTATTTAGAGGAAATTACCGGAAAAAATAAAATAAAATAAAGACATATTATTTAATTGGCAAAATTCTTCTAGCGCATTTCTTATACAAGAAACTTTAATTCTACATTTCTAAAACAATAATGTAAGAAGTGATTAAAGATGATATTTATGTTCGGCCGTCTGACAATTACTAAAACCATAATTTTTTTTTCCGGTTTGATCTAGGAAAAATTATTTTTCTGAAAAAAAAAATGATATATTTTTCCTATATCAAGTATTAAATATATTAGGTTTATTTAAATATATTATACCTCAAAAATATTAATTGATACCACATATTATAAAATCAAAAATCTTAAAGAATTGACTCAATATGATCCTTATTCTTTCACCTGGCTAAAATACTTTTGTTAGCAATCAATGTAAAAATAATTTTTATTGAAAAAAACAGGCATTTTTTCATTACCAAATACAATAAATTCATTATAGATTTCAAAACACAACAGTATTACTCATAATTTGACTCAAATATATATGTTTTTATTCTGCCTACTGGCAATTTCTTATTAACATTTCATTCTCTATTCATGATCTGGGCTATATTAATTTTTTTTATTGGATATTTTTTCAATACTTGTTACTTTAAATGCCATAAACATAAACATACAACACTTTTTATAAACAAACATGAAATACATATTGCAATAAATGGACACATATTTGATGTTAAAGAAACTAATTTGATGCATTGAAAATGCATAATAAATTTAGCAATTTTAAATACAAACTTATTTTAAAATTAAACATACATTTTAATTTAAATAAATTTAAATAGAGCATTCGTTTTAGCTTTCTTTATGTATTTCTTCGATAAAATTTTCTTTTTAATTTTTGATTTATTTAAACTATATAATGTGGCTTCTGTTGATAAAAAAATGGGGCAAAACTAATATTGAATTTCAACTTTTTATACATTTTAATTAAAATATTTTTAAGTAACTATGTTTAACTTCTTAATTTTCAGTTCCACCGACCGAGCCGTAATATATGATGACGAAAGAATAAAAGTTAAAGGACTCATTGGACCGTATAATGAAGGGGAAAAGTTGAAACTCTTATGTGAATCGGATGGAGGTATGTTTTTCAACTCATTCCTTATTACGCTACTGAACATTTTTAAGATTTTCCAAGCTTTTTATTTTCATTATTAATGGAATGAATAAAATATGAGAAAAATGTTGTCACTTTCTTAAAGAAAACCTTATTCAATAAATATTATTCTATGAAACTTCTACTTTTAAAACATGAAAATATTTCCTTTGATTTTAAATTTAATCAAATCTTTTTCTCACATTTGATGTTTATTCAACGTCTTATTTCATTTACCCGTATTTATCACATAAAAGTAACAATTAAATGAAACATTTAAACCCTATTTGAAATAATTTTCAAATGCTTCTAAAGATTAAAAAAAGTTTAAATATTTTCAAATGTGAATGTGCACGGCATTAAATATTTAATCCTTAATATGCCTATTAGATTTTAGTTATTTTTATTATGTAACAGTGAATAGTGATAAGAAAGATTATGATCTCAGATTTACTTTAATGTTACATAAATATCCTTAAATGATGTTCAATTACTAGAAAAATGTATTTCGTTATTTAAAAGAAAATTTAAAGTCTAAAGTGTTTTGGAAATGCAATGATCGAATCCATTATAGCAAATAATAATAAAATAAAAGTTTATGTTAAAATAATAATAAAAGTCATTGTAATAAATAAATAAAAGTTTTTATTTATTTATTATGTGATAAGCTAAATAAATAAAAGTCTTTATTCATTATATGATAAGCTAAATAAATATAAGTCCTTATTTATTTATTATGGGATAAGCTGAATAAAATGTCTTTATTATTTATTATGTTATAAACTAAATAAATACAAATCTTTATTTATTATGTGAAAGGCTAGATAAGTATTTGAAAATAAAAAATCAATTCCCAAAATATATATTATTTGTTGAATTAATATTTGAAAAAATATTTTGTCAATTAAATATTTTTATTATAATTTATATATTTAGCTGAATTACTCGCTTATATGATTATTGAAAATTTATCTCTTCAATTATCTATATTAACACTCATACAGATTTACAAATAATAAATTTGTAAAACTCAAAAAATTGCATACCCATTTATTTTCTAATATTTATTTTACAATCTTGTCTATAAAATGTATTAAAATGTTTTATGATTACTTAGAATTGCCTTATTTTTTAAAGTTTCAACAAAACAGTAAAAAATCAAAAGTGTTTAAAAGTAGGAAAATTAAATGAGTAAATGTGTTTTAAAAGCTGTGTTCTAAATATGCGAAAAAGAAACAAAGCCAAAAAGAAGCGATATATTTTTAAAAATTTCCAATTCCCAAAATATATATTATTTGTTTACTTAATATTAGAAAAAAATATTGTATTAATTAATTATTTTTATTATAAATTATATATTTAGCTGAATTACTCTCTCATATGATTACTGTAAATTATTCTTTTCAATTATCTATGTTAACACTCATACAGATTTACAAAAATATAAATTTGTAAAAAAAAAAAACTGCGTATCCATTTATTTACTTTAATTTACTTTCAATCTTGTTTATAAAATGTAATAAATTGTTTTATGCTAAATTAGAATTGCCTTATTTTAAAAGTTTTGACAAAACAGCAAACAATCAAAAGTATTTAAATCTAGGGAAAAGAAATGAATATTTTTTTCTTCTACACTATGTTCTAAATATGCGAAATAAAAAGAAAGCCAAAAATGCAGCAACCGTCGTGATTTAAAAGATATTAAGGGTGACAAAATGTACTTGGAATTCCCCATGTTGTGCATAATAATGAAGTGTTTTGTATCGAAAGATTCTCGTCTTATTCTTAGAAAGCAGTTGAACTTAATATGAATGGATATTATGATTTATGGATATCAAATTAACAATGTCGAAATCTTTATGGGTTGTCTACAGTTATTGCATTTGAAGATTGGCATTTTCTTGAATCATTTTAGTGTATGTCAATATTTTATTATACATTGCGATTAGAAATATCTGAAAAATTAGGCTTGTACTTTAAATCTAATGCATGGAAATTGTTAAAACGTTGCATTTTATGAGATACATGCGATGCATTTTATGACATACATTGACATATGATCTAATACTTAGTTCAAATGTAAGTAGACTAATTTTACAGCACATTCTTGATTTATTACCAACTTTTTCAGATTTTATTTTCAAATTTAATTTTTTTTTATTTTAAGAAAAAAAATTGTCAAATATTTATTTTTCAGAGATGGTGAAAATCTATCCCAGTCGTTTCGTAATTTGAGCAAAAATAATTTTTAATTGAAAAATTACAAAGCAAAATGCTTAGAAATATTTATTTTTAAATTATGTTAGAGCCGTTAATTATTTTACCTTAATTAACAAGATAAAAATAAAAAATATGTTGTCATAAAAGATAGGAATTCAAAGAATACTATTCCTTAAATTCATTTACTATGGTAATTAAATTCAAATCGTGAACAAAAAATAATTAAATACTAGGAACATAAAAACTTCCAGACAGCTATTTAAAAGAATTTAATAAAAAACAATTTTTCGAAAATAAATTATAATAAAATAACGGGTTTTTTTAATGAATGGTTAAATATAATACAATTATTTTTTATTATTTTTAGTTTGGAATATTTTATGTTTAATTAAGAATCCCAATTTTTCAATTCTTTGAAAAAAATTTGTATTTAAAATTCCCAGTGTGACTCAACTTACTAACTACTATTGTGACCAAAACGTAAGACCAATTATTTTTTCAAAAACTCTTTATTTATTCTTCCAAATTTATTTCATCGCCTTCAAAGTAATCCCTTCCGGAGACAATGCACCTATGCCAATTTTTTTTTTCCAATCATCAATGCATGCTGAAAAGTCATAGGCAGGGAGGGCCTTCAAAGTGTGTGGCGATTCACGTTGAATCTCTGCAATCGACTCTAAACGGTTTCCCTGGAATGATCATTTCAATATTGGGAATATCCAGAAATTGCACGGCGTGAATACGGTGGTTGTAGAATGATGTGGGTTACATTTATGACGAAAAAGTCACAAAGACTCCATGCAGTGCGAGCTGGCGCATTCAGTGTTTTAGGTACTAATCGAGATTTGACGCATTTGAAGCCCAAAATGGAATTTACCGATCCTTTTGAAATTCCAACATTATCTGCAAGGTCTCTAATTGCAAATCTACGGTTTGCATGCACCAAATCTTTAATTTTTGGGACATGAGTTTCGTCGGCTGATATTAATGGTCGACCAGAGCTCTCTTCGTCTTCAACGCGTTCTCTGCGTTCTTTGAACGGCTTATACCATTTGTAAACATTTCTTTCCGATATAGTTTTCTCACCGAATGCTTTCTGCTACATTTTATATACGTATCCGCACACGAATATTCATTCCGCAAACAAAATTTAATGCAAGTTCTTTGCTCAATTAATTCAGGCATTTCAAAAATCACCGGAATCAGTTTTAGCGTCACACAAATGTCGAGGCCAGTGCTGGCAACCTAAAAAAAAAAAAAAATGAAATTCCATAAGCTCCGATAATTTTAAATTGGCAATTGGTCTTACTTTCTGAACACAGTAGTATCTTTGTTGGATTTTGCAATATATTCTCTATTTATTTTAACTCGTTGAGATTGAAATTTATTCCAATTAAAAATTAAATATACATACATGTTCGCAATTACAGTAGTATAATTAAGGAAACAATATTTAATTGTTTAAACAATATTAACTTTGTAATTTTTAAAAATAAAATGATTTAAAATCAATTATATTTGTTTTTGCATTATCGATAAATGTATTTTATACAATACAATGAAATACAGTGGAAAACTGAAAATTGTAAAAAGAAAATTTATGTAATGTTGTGTTTCTGCAACATTAGTGTTACATGGATTAAGGAAGTTAAATTTGGAAATTTTTTTAATCTAAAGACTCTCATTAAAATTTTACAAAGTTCCATGAAGCTTATATTAATTGCACTAATTGAATTATGTTTCTTTATCGAGAAGTGCAAATATATTTAAAAAGAAATTTAAGAACATTTAAGAAGAAATTTGCTTAAATAATGATAGAAATATTCAACTTGTAGCATATTTCATAAATTTAGGATATTTTTATTTTATCAAAATCATAATTTTTTTATATAGCTTCTTTTCAAAACTTTATCTTCATGTGGGGATTTCGACCTTTACAGATCATCATTTTATAGCTTAATCAACCTTCTGGTTCTATTTTAAAACGATTGTGTTCGAAACATTAAATCTTACTGAAGTATTGCTGATTAATACAATCGTAAATTTTATTAATTTTTTTTTATTCACAATTAAAAAAATAAATTTATTCATTTTTATTTACAATTTAAACTTGTTGAATACTTTTACTGTCACCAAACTTCAAACTTATATTAAAATTTTATTTCTTACGCAATATAAATCATAATCCATTATATCAGAATGAAGGGAATATTCAGCTTTAACTTAATTTCTAATGTATCCGTGTATTCAAATAAACGTATAATAACGATAGATAAATATTTTATGATTATATTTCATTTACAATATTTAGTCCTAACATTTATTTTTTCCTATAAATAATTGATAAATCAATTTTATAGACTATTCTGAAAATGGAAACATATAATTGACAAGAAACAATCGAAACAATTATTGTTTTACTTTTAAATAGCAATAGGGTATACAGAATAAAACACATAATAATTTCCAAAACTATAACATGTTATAATTAAATAAGCCATTGATTGATTCTAAAAGAACCAAAAAGCTCTTACAGGAAGATCTATAAATAATTGGTGAATCACTTTTAGACTATTCTCAAAATGAAAACATATAATTGACAAGAAACAATTAAGTATGTTTTATTTTTAAACAGCAATAAGGTATACAGAATAAAACATATAATAATTTCTAAAACTATTACATCTGCGTGATAATTAAATAAGCCGTTGGTTGATTCCAAAAGAACCAAAAAGCTCTTTCAGGAAGAAGTACAAGGTCTAGACTTAACGTTTCTGTGTCCCTTTTTTCCTGAAGTCACCACGACGAAGACTAATGATAATGTCCGATTAATTCCTCCGTGTTAGAGTTGGCTTTATCTTCGTTGCCTCTCTTATATCATCATCATTGGAACCCATAAACTCGCTAGTAAGGTTTATCAGACCCAAAAGACTGGTTCAAGAAGTGCTCCTACTAGTGGTAAAGGCAAAACATTAAAGCAAAACAGCTAACTGGAGACTGCTGGGGTGGCCGCTATCTATCAAGTGCAACTCGATCAGCTAGTTTTCTTTATTTTCTTACTTACTCAATCCTCGAAGGAATAGGAAATGTTTGTTTTTTACGATTGGCGAAAAATATTGCGTTTTACTAATGCATCGTAATGTCATGGAAAGAAATACGTGGTAGATTATACAGTATACTTACATGGATGATTCTGATATATGCGTGTATAGTATACATGATTCAAATAATCATCTCATACAAACATGATACTTACATACGTGAAATATATTGAATGGATATCTTTTAATGCAATATAAACAAAATATTTTAAATCAAAAAATAATTAGCATTGAGACGGATTTATGTACATACTACTGTGCCCAAAAAGTAAGACCAGTTATTTTTTTCAAAAACTCTTTAATTATTCTTCCAAATTTATTTCATAGACTTCAAAGTAATTCCCTCCGTACACAATGTACTTATGGCAACTTTTTTTGTCAATCCTCAATGCATGCTAAAATGTCATCGGCAGGGATGACCTTCATAGCAAGCGCCGATTGAAGTAGAATCTCTTCAATCGACTCATAACGGATCCCCGGGGTGGTCTTTTGAGTTTAGGGAATAGGCAGAAGTCGCACGGTGTGAATATGGTGGTTGTGGAAGGATATGGGTTTCACTTTTGGCGAAAAGGTCACGAAGAATCAGTGTGAGCTGGCGCATTCAGTATTTTCAGTACCAGTCAAGATTTGATGAATTTCAGGCCCAAAATGGAATTGATCGATCCTTTTGAAATTCCAACATCATCAACAAGGTCACTAATTGTAAATTGATGATTTACAAGTACCAAATCTTTAATTTTTTGGACGTGAGCTTCGTCGGTTGAGGTTGATTTGTAGACCAGTGGGCTCTTTGTCTTCAACACTTTCTCTGCCTTCTTTGAACTGTTTATACCACTTCTAAACATTTCTTTCCGGATATAGGAATGTTCATCGAATACCGTCTGCAACATTCTATACGTTTCTGCAAACAAAATTAATTCAGACGTTTCAAAAATCGCCGGAATCAGTTTTAGAGTCTCACAAAGCCAATTGAAACTGAAACACTCATGGATATTGTGATTTGAAATTTCACACAGATGTCAAGAGCAGTGCCAGCAATTGCCCTTGACATCTGTGTGAAATTGACTGCCCGTGACTGCCTTGACTTAAAAAAGAAAAAAAAAATAAAATGCTATAACCCCCTTGAATTTTTAATTTTAAATTGGTCTTACTTTTTGGGCACAGTAGCAAAAGAATGAATGTGTTTATAGACAATATGAATAATACAAAGTAAAGTTATTTTTATAACACCAAAACATAAATATTTTATATACACTTAATTCTAGAACATCATATTTCTAAAATATCAGAAATACTTAGGTAGTAGGAAATAAATATTTTAACATATCGTTATCTTAGTTTAATGTATTCAAACATTTTGACAATAATCCAACATCATTATTCTAAATTAAATCTGTCAAACTCACAGGCGAGTTCTGTTTAAACGTAATTAAAATAATAAATTAATTGTATTTAAGACAACTAAAGAATGAATTTCAAGCAATAATTAATTGCATAATTACAATATTTAATTATAAATAGTAACAGAAATTCCTAAATTCAATGAGATTCATCCATTAAATTAATTATTGTTTTGTAAATATTAATTTCGAAAAATAACTAGGTTAATAAAGTTATAAAAAAATCAATTTTAATGTCAATCAACAAATACCATCTATATTTTCCATAGTATTTTATTCTATTTCTTTACTATTTAAAAAAAAAGCTCTATCTTTAATAAAAAAAAAAGTTATTATGTGGCAACATTTTCATTCGTTTGTTATCTTTAATTTTTCATTTTTTTTATGTGTGGGGTGTTATTTTTTTCATCAAATCTAGCCCGAGGTAAGATTTTTCTTTCAAATGCAGCTCATGAATGAGATAACTCTGTTTTAAAGAATATTTAACTAAAGTTTAGATCCCTCTAAAGAAAAATATAATTATTTTCATTTCTTTGTATACACTAATTTTTTGTATCGTATTACAAAAAAAAAAAAAAAAAAAAATATAAAAATTACTGAAATTATAATTTGTTTAAGATGTACTTAATAAATAAAAGTTGAAAAAAAATACATTAAAGGAAAAAAAAAACTACTGTTATTTTTTAATTGTATTTTATTTATTTTATTTTATTTTTACTCCAATTTGTATATTTTTCTGTTTAGAAAACATAGCGTAAATTAGACAATTGCTTTTTTTCAATAAGAACATTAATAGAAAAAAAAATTACTGTTTTTTTTTTCTTTTAATTTGTATATTTATTTATTTTATTTTATTTTATTTTTACTCCAATTTGTATATTTTTCTGTTTAGAAAACATAACATAAATTAAGCAATTGCTTAATTCAACTAATAATGCAGAAATAATTAAAATAAAAATTAACTGTTAGTTACACTCAGTTTTTAAAAATAACTAATGGCCAAGAAAAAGAATATTTATTTATTTAATTACTAGAATTATTGATTAAATACTTTTAACCAACATTTATTTAAAAAAAAAATAGATTAATAAATTATACTTAAAAATATCAAAAACAATTCAATCTCAATGACAATCGTTGAATTAGTTTTTATAAAAGTTATGTGTTTTTTTTTTTTTTTGAGTGACTCATCCTCAATTTTTTTTTTTTAAATATCAACATACATTTCAGTCACATTAATTGCATTGTTACAAAAAAAGATAAAAAGCACAAATGTATCTAAGTCGTCATTTCAAATATTTAAGGAATTCAATAATGATTAAAGATAGAACAATTTTCTTATAATATTATGGCATTTAATAAATATTATATCTTGAGTTGCTCTTTATTTTTGTATTTTAAGTTTCCTATTTGTGTGTACAGAGAAAAATATTAAATTTGCATCTAATAGGAATAGCAGTAATTCGATCATAAATAGTTTGATAATATAATAGTTCGTCACAATGATGGAATAGCTTGTTCAATCATCAGAACTTAATATCAAGACTCCTTGGACGTAGATATTAGATGTAGAACTATTCAGAAGTTTTATGTGACATAACTCAGATGGATTAGTACAATATATATGAGGAATAGTTATGGAATTAATAATGTTGTTAAAGAAATTATATACACAAAACATTGTTAAAAAAATAGATTACACATTTAATATATGTTTTCGAAATCTAAAAAGATTTATAAAAATCAGTAAATTTTTTATCGAAAAAATAATTGCATATAAATAATATAAACACTTTTTGTTGCTCTTTTATATCAACAATTTTTTTAGGAAAAAACAATGTAATTAAAATGCATTTTCATTTTAACTGAATAAAGAATATTTTAATGAAATTAAATTATTAAATTAATAGATCTTTTATTTCATTATTTTAATATATATGCATAAGTACATATTAAGAAAATATTCACTTTACAAAATGAAACTGTAATTTAACATATGGCATTTTATAAAATTCTATGAAAATAGAAATATTTTTTTTTTTTTTTTTTTTTTGAATGATAAGAAATTTTTAGTATTGAGAAATAAATGTTTAAAAAATACTCCACAGGTTAGTAATAAATAAAAAAATCAATATGCAAAAATTATTTTTTTTTAAATAAGAATATTATTTTAAAAACAATAATATATTTTTCATATGCGTATGTGTGTATCCTATAATTAAATATGAATATCTTAATTAATTAAAATAAACATATTGTTAATATTGTTTTAATTAAAATAAAACATTCAGTCAAATTAAGTAATATATAAAAATATATAAAAATGCTTAAATAGAATAATTTATGGTTCTGACAGCACTTAAACTGTAAATTTTTAATAGTACTAGACAGAAAAGAGTACTTTAAATTTTAGAAAAAAAATTTTTTTCAATGTTTTTAATGGTCTTAAAATAAAATGACAATTTTATACTTTTATTTTAAGTCTGGTTATTTAAGATTCTTGAAAAATTAAACATACAATTACTTTAAAAACGACAGCAATTTTGCTTTTAAGCTTACGATTTTATCTCCTTCGTACGAATAGGTTAATATTGATAAGAAACAAATATTTAAAAAAGAGCGTGTCTATTAAAAACTGTTTTTACGAACATTAATGATCAAATAAATAAATAAATATGGGTAGAATAAAATAGTTTGTCTTAAAGATAAGTCAATAAAGAAACTTAATGTATGTAAATCTTTTATTTTATGTTTCAACCAAGAATACTTTTGTCAGTGAAGTTGTTTTTAAGATACGTCATCAAGTTATAATAAATAAATACATTAAATATAAGTGTACTTTTATAAAACTAAAGATAAGAATCACTGTTTCGAACAAAACAATTCAAAACATGACGAGAAGCTATTGAGTGTTTGCTTATCTTATGTTTAGGTTCATAAGATAAATTGAAAGAGCTGGAAAAATCATTTTAAATGGTATCTTTTGAAAATAAGGACGCTTAAAATGTAAAATATAAAGCCGCAAAATATTTTAATTGAAAAAAACTATCATATGAAAAGCCAGCCCATTAAATATTATTAGACTGTTTTTAAAGATATTTTTTATAAAAAAATGTGGTTTTAATATAAGCACTATTCTCTTTTTTTTCTTTTAAAAAGACTAGATGAATTGAAATAAAATTTAGACAATTAAGATTTACATTTAATAAATTAAAAAATACATTTCATTTTGATAATTTATTTTGAAATATTTTTATTTATGCCGAAATTATCTTTTATAAAAACTAAATACCTATGTTCTATATTGAAATTATATTTAATTTACCTATGCACACTTATTGAAATTACATTTAATTTAATTGTGAATTTTATACACAGGTTCAAAAAATTATGAGAAAATGAGAAAAATTCCACCTACAAAGCCAAATATAGTTAAATTTTCATAAAACTTAAAGAGTGTATGCGTATAGTGATCTATCCAGTTTGGTATACAAATTACTACAACTATTGGCGTAAAATAAAATGATAATGCTGGAAAGAACATTCAATTAAGAAAGAATTAAGTTCTTAGGAGACCATCTTGCGTATGAATTGTCCAGCACCAGCTAATAAACTTGAAGTCGATTAACATGTTTCGAATGTTCTATAAAAATATATTGCAGTATTTAACACCCCGCAGCAATCTACAGCCGTCCAAAATTTTCATATCGTATCGACATAGTGAGCTTTGAGGTCAGCATGATTTTTGGTACTTTCTGAGTTAATAAACACCAATATTTTAAACAGGAAACATCGCTGTCATGTCTGTACAGGTCAGCGAGATTCATCATATAAGATTCCTCATTTTGGAGAATTGCTAAGTAAAAATAATTAATTATTTTGTAATTGAGGAAGATAGTTTTTGTTGTTAAAGCAATTAAATTTCATATAGTTGATTTTCAAAAAAATGTTAGAAATGTTTAAAAAAATGTTTTGACTTTGATAATTGTTGGTTTTTTAATTTTGGTTATTGTTTTGGTTATTTTTTTCAATACTTGTCAGTAAAAAAAAATTAAGTTATTTAAAAAATTAATTTCTGCTATGCTTTTTACCTTTGTTATTCACATCTTAAGTTGGATTGAAATGCTGTTCATCGCTGAATTTTCATTTTATCTTTTGTGAAAAACAAATGTCATTTTTTTTCTAATGATCGAGAAACATAAAATCTTTTAATTCAGTTTGATATATGTTTAAGTAAAGAATAGTGACAACAATTTTTGTCGTTTCCAAGATCAATATCGCAAAAATAGATTGGCAAACTTGATGACAAGTTAATCTTTTGGCTTCCCTCCAACTATAGATTGGAATACATTTTCGAAAGAACGGCAAACCCCAGCATTTTAGCGTTATAAAAAGTTCTTGCATTATATGATTTTCTGATAGAAATTAGTTAAACGTCAAAAATGTTTATTTAAAAAAATACTCATATAAAATTTAATGAATACTTTTGGAGTAGAATATTTATGCTGCAAAGTTTGCAACTAAAATATTTTATGTCAGATCTTGGATCGTTAATTATTTGTATCTAAAATAAATTTAAATCTGACTGATAGTCACTGAAGGTACATCACAGTAAGTTTGTTGCATTACACTTGAAAAGTAAATAAAGAGTTGATTTTGTGAATATCATTTTAAGAGTAACTAATTCATATTTGTGTCACACTTGAGATTTATCAGGGACCCTTCACTGATGAAAGAAAAGTTAGTTGCTTAATCAAAAAGTTCGGCATTAACATTAAAGTGGCCAAATTGAAGACTATGGAAAACATTTATTAGATTAATGATATATCTATATGAAAGGAAATAATTTTTCTGAATTGATTAATAATAAAATTTTTGCTTACTAAAAAAATGCTATTTAGAAATTCCATATTTTTTTTCGTTTTGTTGAAAACAAAATTATATTTCTACTGTTTCATTTTGAAGACATATTTATTCTTTAATGGGGAACTCAATTAATCAATTCATAGATTGGGTATAGCATTTTATAAAAAATTAATAAAATTTAGAATAACATAAAAATTATATATATGTTTTATTTCGCCACTATATAGAGAAAGAATTTGAATTAAATAAATGTAGACATTATTTAAAATACTTTCATACTTTTTAAACAAATTTTGATAAAATAGATTTATTTTTAATTTTTGACTGTTTCAAATAAATTAAATATATAAAACTTCTACATTTTTTTATTAATATTTAAAATAATACCAGTTATTATATCATTTCAGGATATTTTAATGTTATCTAACGTATTAAAAAAATAGTTTTATTATCAGTAAGAATAGTAACTTTTTATTTCAATTACTTTTGCGATGAAAATTATTTTATATTTTTTTTTACAAAAGCAAAAACTCCCATTTACGTTAACAAAAGCATTCATATATTTACTTAAAAATATTTACATTAAAAATTCCTCCTCAACAGTCCTAAGTTGGATGGATAGTGTACCTCTTTAATTGGATTGTTATGGTATTTATATTTATAATTGGATTATTTAATACACTGGATAGTGTACCACTTTAAATTTTATTTCTCCATGTCAACAGACATGATGGAGACAGTCTTAATTATGTATTATAATATATGTCATTATATTAATATATATTATTATTCTGAATGAACCTTTATGACTGTCAAACAGCGTTAAGTCTGAACATTTTTCCATGAAGGCAAAGATTTAACTGCAAAGTGTTTTTGAAATAAAATAAAAAAATTCTATTAAAATGAATTTTACCTGTGTCATTAGTGCTTTAAAATTATCAGAATTCATATAATTTTCGCCTTAGCAAAAATTAATTTGACCAAGTATTAAAATTATGCTTTTAAAAACATTTTACTTTAAATAAAATATCAATTTTCTTATTTCATTTCTGGTAGGAAAATTTCATCAAGGATTTTCATGCAAGTAGCATTTTAAAACATCAAAATCTAAATTATTTCCCAATGTTGGAACATAAAATAACATTCAAATATTCCGTCACAGAATTTATCATATCATCCGAGTGAAAAAAAATCATGTTCGACAGTTTTCAACCCTTAAATCATTCCGTACGCCCATTTCAATTTAATATCCTCTTCACCAACAAACTCAAACTAAGGAGAATCCAATACCTCACAAAGACCCAATGCGATGCGTCTAGCAGTATGAAATACCACCGTACATTCATTCATTCAAAAGAAAAAAAAAAAAAAATACACATCACAAAATTCCCGAGCATTTCATTCATGACCATCATAGAGAATGGTAATAATTATTTGTGTAACATGAAAATAGTCCTGAAAAACAGATTATGTGAGAAGAGAAAAAAAATCGAAGCAAAGCGAAAAGAAAGAAAGGGAAAGAAAAAAAAAGCGAAAATCAATTACTTCCAACCTTCAGAGAAAATTGCAACTAGCAACAGAAGGAAAAATCGCTTGAATTTGATTATAAATCTCTTTATCTCGTTTCTCCTGGGCTGGGGATTACAGCGATACCAATTATGGCTGTTTCTTTTTTTCACGTCAGATGCTGCTATACACAGACCCAAACAGGAATGCTAATGATGGTTTAGGAAAACAGAGAAATCGATTTACCTATTATGTATCCGAACTTTTTCAGCTCCTTCACCCATCATAAAAGTAAACCTTCATTTATTTATACCACCCATTTAAAAATAAAACTTCGTTAATTGTTCTTTACACAGCAGAAAAATGAGTCGATTCGCGTGGAAGCAGTCGATAAGGATTAAAGTACTTGTAAGTACCTTGTCAAATACATCGTCGATAACATGTCACAAACTATTTTAACCACGGCTTCTGAAATTGATCGCCGCAACCAAAAGACGATTAATATTGTCTGTTGCTTTTCAGAATACTTTTACAAGGACATGATGAGACAGTTATAAGTGTCTCAAATTGATATATATGTGTATTACTCATTTTACTCAATTTTTAGTTTGACATGAGGAATCTAGAAGAAACTAATGCGTAATTTTGTGTTTTAAAAGAAAATACAAAATATAGTTACTCAGAACCATTACTTTGAAATTATGTATCTATATATAGATATATAATTTACAATTTGTCAGTTATAAACTTAGCTGAAATAATGTCTTCAAAAAAATACCTTCATCCAGTGCATTTTAAATAAATAATTTTTTCAAATAAAATAATTTCTAAAACAAATACCGTAACCTCTCGTTTCAAAATAATAGGAATTAATATATTTTCCTTGTAACAAAATTTACTTGACGAAATATTAAAATGATCCTTTTAAAAACACCTTACCTTAAAAACATTTCATTTTAAACAATATATCAATTGCCTTATTTTTTTTTTTTTTGGGAGGAAAATTCGTTTCAAGAATTTTAATACAAGTGACATTTTAAAACCACAAAATCAAAATTACTTCCGTACGTTCGAACATAATATATCATTCATATTTCTGTCCCTCAATTTATCAGTTAAGCAGAGTGAAAAAAAAAAAAACTTCCTGTTCGACAGTTTTTTCAACCCTGAAATCATTCTGTACACCCATTCCAATTTAATTTCCTCCTCACCAATAAACTCAAACTAAAGAAAACCCAATATCTCACCAAAGTAACAATGCTATGCGTCTAGCAGTATGGAATGCCACCACTCATTCATTCAAAAAAAAAAAAAAAAGAAAAAGCACACATCACAAAACTCCCGAGCATTTCATTCTTGACCATCATAGAGAATGGTAATAATTATTTGTGTAACATGAAAATAGTCCTGAAAAATAGATTATGTAAAAAGAAGTAAAAAAACAGAAGCAAAGCGAAAAGAAAGAAAGGGAAAGAAAAAAATCGAGAATCAATTACTTCCAACCTTCAGAGAAAATTGCAACTAGCAACAGAAGGAAAAATTGCTTGAATTTGATTATAAATCTCTTTATCTCGTTCCTCCTGGGCTGGGGATTACAGCGATACCAATTATGGCTGTTTCTTTTTTTCACGTCAGATGCTGCTATACACAGACTCAAACAGGAATGCTAATGATGGTTTAGGAAAACAGAGAAATCGATTTACCTATTATTTATCTGAATTTTTTCAGCTCCTTCCCCCATCATAAAAATAAATCTTCATTTTCCTTTTAATAGTGTTATTACTTCGCACGTTAATTGTTCCTTACAAAGCAGAAAAATGAGTCGATTCGCGTGGAAGTAGTCGATAAGGATTAAAGTACTTGTAAGTGCCTTGCCAAATACATCGTCGATAACATAAAGATAAATGTACATAAACTATTTTAACCACTGCTTCTGAAATTGATCGCCGCAACCAAGGGACGATTAATATTGGTTGTTGCCTTTCGGAATGCTTTCACCAGGACATGAAGAGACAGTTCTGAGGATCTCAAACGGATATAGGGTGTATTACTAATTTTATTGAATTTTTACGTTGACATGAAAAATGTAGAAGAAATTAATGTGTAATAGAAAAAAAATGTGTAGATATTGTTGGTGAACATAATATTATTTAGCAGAATTTAATCATACAAGTTAATGTTATTTGTAAACAATTATTTATTAATATCCAATTTTACATTATATGTATATATATATAAAAATTTCAATTTTAAAATATATATTTTCGTTTTTGAAATGAAAATTTGCTTAAAAAAAGTGCATGCAAGTACCAATTTAAAACCACAAAATCAAAATTACTTCCTTATGTTCAAACATAAAATACCATTCAAATATTCCCTCACAAAATTTATCATTTCAGCAGAGTGAAAAAAAAAAAACTCTTCGACAGCTTTCTGTCTTTAAATCATTCCGTACACACATTTCAATTTAATTTCCTCCTCACCAACAAACTCAAACTAAGCAGAGCCCAATATCTCACAAAAGTACGAATGCGATGCGTCTAGTACTATGGAATGCCACCATTCATTCATTCAAAAAATTAAAAAAAATACACATCACAAAATTTCCGAGCATTTCATTCATGACCATCTTAGAGAATGGTAATAATTATTCTTGTAACATAAAAATAGTCCTGAAAAATAGATGATGTAAAAAAAAGGAAAAAATTTGAAGCAAAGCGAAAAGTAATAAAGGGAGAAAAAAGTGAAAATCAATTACTTCCAACCCTCAGAGAAAATTGCAACTAGCAACACAAGGAAAAATTGCTTGAATTTGATTATAAATCACTTTATCTCGTTTCTCCTGGGCTGGGGATTACAGCGATACCAATTATGGCTGTTTCTTTTTTTCACGTCAGATGCTGCTATACACAGACCCGAACAGGAATGCTAATGATGGTTTAGGAAAACAGAGAAATCGATTTACCTATTATGTATCCGAACTTTTTCAGCTCCTTCACCCATCATAAAAGTAAACCTTCATTTATTTATACCACCCATTTAAAAATAAAACTTCGTTAATTGTTCTTTACACAGCAGAAAAATGAGTCGATTCGCGTGGAAGCAGTCGATAAGGATTAAAGTACTTGTAAGTACCTTGTCAAATACATCGTCGATAACATGTCCATAAACTATTTTAACCACGGCTTCTGAAATTGATCGCCGCAACCAAGGGACGATTAATATTGTTTGTTGCTTTTCGGAATACTTTTACAAGGACATGATGAGACAGTTATGAGTCTCTCAAATTAATATACATGTGTATTACTCATTTTACTCAATTTTTAGGATGACATGAGGAATGTAGAAGGTATTAATGAGTAGCAGAGAAAAAAAATATGTAGATGTTGTTTGTGAAACTAAGATTATTAATCCGAATTTAATTATACAAATTAATGTTATTTGGAAACAATAATCTATGAATATCATAGCTTATATTATATATACATATATATATACACATATAAATCTCAATTTTCAAAAATCAAGTTTCTTTTTGCCTTTTGAAATGAAAATTTTCTTCAAGAATTTGTATGCAAGTAACATTTTAAGACCACAAAATCAAAATTACTCCCTTATGTTTGAACGTGAAATACCATTCAACTATTCTCTCACACAATTTATCATTTTAGTTGAGTGAAAAAAAAAACCTTCCTGTTCGACTGTTTTCAACACTTAAATCATTCCCTACACCTATTTCAATTTAATTTCCACCTCACCAACAAACTCAAATTAAGTATAACCCAATATCTCACAAAAGTACCAATGCGATGCGTCTAGCACTATGGAATGCCACCATTCATTCATTCAGAAAAAAAAGAAAAAAGCACACATCACAAAACTCCCGAGCATTTCATTCATGACCATCTTAGAGAATGGTAATAATTATTCTTGTAACATAAAAATAGTCCTGAAAAATAGATGATGTAAAAAAAAGGAAAAAATTTGAAGCAAAGCGAAAAGTAATAAAGGGAGAAAAAAGTGAAAATCAATTACTTCCAACCCTCAGAGAAAATTGCAACTAGCAACAGCAGGAGAAATTGCTTGAATTTGATTATAAATCACTTTATCTCGTTTCTCCTGGGCTGGGGATTACAGCGATACCAATTATGGCTGTTTCTTTTTTTCACGTCAGATGCTGCTATACACAGACCCGAACAGGAATGCTAATGATGGTTTAGGAAAACAGAGAAATCGATTTACCTATTATTTATCCGAACTTTTTCAGCTCCTTCACCCATCATAAAAATAAACCTTCATTTATTTATACCACCCATTTAAAAATAAAACTTCGTTAATTGTTCTTTACACAGCAGAAAAATGAGTCGATTCGCGTGGAAGCAGTCGATAAGGATTTAAGTACTTGTAAGTACCTTGTCAAATACATCGTCGATAACATGTCCATAAACTATTTTAACCACGGCTTCTGAAATTGATCGCCGCAACCAAAAGACGATTAATATTGTCTGTTGCTTTTCGGAATACTTTTACAAGGACATGATGAGACAGTTATGAGTCTCTCAAATTAATATACATGTGTATTACTCATTTTACTCAATTTTTAGGATGACATGAGGAATGTAGAAGGTATTAATGAGTAGCAGAGAAAAAAAATATGTAGATGTTGTTTGTGAAACTAAGATTATTAATCCGAATTTAATTATACAAATTAATGTTATTTGGAAACAATAATCTATGAATATCATAGCTTATATTATATATACATATATATATACACATATAAATCTCAATTTTCAAAAATCAAGTTTCTTTTTGCCTTTTGAAATGAAAATTTTCTTCAAGAATTTGTATGCAAGTAACATTTTAAGACCACAAAATCAAAATTACTCCCTTATGTTTGAACGTAAAATACCATTCAACTATTCTCTCACACAATTTATCATTTTAGTTGAGTGAAAAAAAAAACCTTCCTGTTCGACTGTTTTCAACACTTAAATCATTCCCTACACCTATTTCAATTTAATTTCCACCTCACCAACAAACTCAAATTAAGTAGAACCCAATATCTCACAAAAGTACCAATGCGATGCGTCTAGCACTATGGAATGCCACCATTCATTCATTCAGAAAAAAAGAAAAAGCACACATCACAAAACTGCCGAGCAATTCATTCATGACCATCTTAGAGAATGGTAATAATTATTCTTGTAACATAAAAATAGTCCTGAAAAATAGATGATGTAAAAAAAAGGAAAAGATTTGAAGAAAGGCGAAAAGAAAGAAAGGGGGAAAAAACTGAAAATCAATTATTTCCAACCTTCAGAGAAAATTGCAACTAGCAACACAAGGAAAAATTGCTTGAATTTGATTATAAATCACTTTATCTCGTTTCTCCTGGTCTGGGGATTACAGCGATACCAATTATGCTTGCTTCTTTTTTCTACATCAGATGCTATACACAGACCCAAACAAGAATGCTAATGATGGTTTAGGAAAACAGAGAAATCGATTTACCTATTATTTATGTCAATTTTTCAGCTAATTCACCCATCATAAAAATAAACCTTCATTTTTCTTTTAATGGTGTTATTACTTCACTCGTTAATTGTTCTTTACACAGCAGGAAAATGAGTCGATTCGCGTGGAAGTAGTCGATAAGGAAAAAAGTACTTGTAAGTACCTTGCCAAATACATCGTCGATAACATGCACATAAACTATTTTAAATACTTCTTCTGAAATTGATCGCCGCAACCAAGGGACGATTAATATTGGTTGTTGCCTTTCGGAATGCTTTCTCCAGGACATGATGATACATTTATGAGCCTCTCAAAAGGATATATGGATGTATTACTCATTTTATTAAATTTCTACGCTGACGTGCGAAATGTAGAAGGTATTAATGAGTAGCAGAGAAAAAAAATATGTAGATGTTGCTTGTGAAACTAAGATTATTAATCCGAATTTAATTATACAAATTAATGTTATTTGGAAACAATAATCTATGATTATCGTAGCTTATAAATATATATATATATATATATATACATATAAATCTCAATTTTCAAAAATCAAATTTCTTATTGCCTTTTGAAATGAAAATTTTCTTCAAGAATTTGTATGCAAGTAACATTTTAAGATCACAAAATCAAAATTACTCCCTTATGTTTGAACGTAAAATACCATTCAACTATACTCTCACACAATTTATCATTTTAGTTGAGTGAAAAAAAAACTTCCGGTTCGACTGTTTTCAACACTTAAATCGTTCCCTACACCTATTTCAAGTTAATTTCCACCTCACCAACAAACTCAAATTAAGTATAACCCAATATCTCACAAAAGTACCAATGCGATGCGTCTAGCAGTATGGAATGCCACCATTCATTCATTCAGAAAAAAAGAAAAAGCACACATCACAAAACTGCCGAGCAATTCATTCATGACCATCTTAGAGAATGGTAATAATTATTCTTGTAACATAAAAATAGTCCTGAAAAATAGATGATGTAAAAAAAAGGAAAAGATTTGAAGAAAAGCGAAAAGAAAGAAAGGGGGAAAAAACTGAAAATCAATTATTTCCAACCTTCAGAGAAAATTGCAACTAGCAACACAAGGAAAAATTGCTTGAATTTGATTATAAATCACTTTATCTCGTTTCTCCTGGTCTGGGGATTACAGCGATACCAATTATGCTTGTTTCTTTTTTCACGTCAGATGCTACACACAGACCCAAACAAGAATGCTAATGATGGTTTAGGAAAACAGAGAAATCGATTTACCTATTATTTATCTGAATTTTTTCAGCTCCTTCACCCATCATAAAAATAAACCTTCATTTTCCTTTTAATGGTGTTATTATTTCGCTCGTTAATTGTTCTATACAAAGTAGAAAAATGAGTAGATTTGCGTGGAAGTAGTCGATAAGGATTAAAGTACTTGTAAGTACCTTGTCAAATACATGGTCGATACCATGTCCATAAACTATTCTAACCACTGTTTCTGAAATTGATCGCCGCGACCAAGGGACGATTAATATTGGTTTTTGCCTTTCGGAATGCTTTCCCCAGGACATGATGAGACAGTTATGAGGATCTCAAAGGAATATATGGCTATATTACTCATTTTACTCAATTTTTACGTTGACATGAGAAATGCAGAAGAAATTAATATGTAACAGAGAAAGGTTTGTAGATGCTGTTTCTAAATAAGATTATTTAGCAGAATTTAATTATAAAAATTAATGTTATTTGTTAATGTTAATTAATGTTGTTAATTATAAAATTAATGTTATATATAAATATAAATTTCAATTTTCAAATATCTAATTTTCTTATTTCTTTTTTGGCATGGAAATTCGCTTCAAGGATTTTCATGCAAGTAAAATTTTAAAACCACAAAATCAACATTATTTCCTTATGTTTGAGCATAAAATACAATTCAAATATTCCTAAACACAATTTATCATTTTAGCAGAGTGAAAAGAAAACTTACTCTTGGAGAGTTTTCTACCCTTCTATCCTTCAGTACACCCATTCCAATGGATTTTCCTTTTAACAATAACTAATTAATATCAAATTTGAATACACACACACATATATATATATCAATGTATTTAATATTCAATTTGTGAGTTATGAACTTGGGTAAAGTAAAGACTTCATAAAATTCCATCTAACAACTGTTGTTGTTGTTGTTTCTTATCCCACTTGGCTGGCCAAGCCCACAAGCCCATATGGACTCATGATTGAAGGGGAAGGAAGCAGCTTCTGTTGTGATGGAGCACCCGTAGGTAGAAGCCTGACTTTTGCTCCATGACGCTCTTACAGTCATAGAAGTCCGGGACCTACGGCTTAAAGTGGGTTACGAACCACTACAAACATCCATGGCACCGCCGGGATTCGAACCCGAAACCTGTGGCACCGAGCGCCAGAGCGCTAGACACTCGGCCATTCAGGTCCCAAATTTGCCAACGGTACGCAGTGTTCCCAGGTGGTCACCCACCCAAGTACTGACCGCGCCCAATGATGCTTAACTTCGGTGATCTAACGAGAACCGGTATATTCAGCATGGTACGGCCGTTGGCATATATATATATATATATATTGATAAATTGCTTTGATGAGAATATATACTGATAAATAACATACTATAAGATCTGTAATTGAACTAAGGAAGAAAATTATATCAAGCATAACATATATATATGACTGAATTGCAGCTATTTTGTTCTCTTAAAAGAATATACCAAAAATTGGTTAAATGTATAAAGGAATAAAAATATGCATGAATTTTTCATAAAACAGAGGGGCAACCATCCCACTACCACTTGCCCCCTCAAAATTATATCACTATATATATTTATATAATCAAAAAAATAATTTCATGACAAAAATAAAATATTCAAGATCAAATTTTTGAGAGGTAAAAAATTTTTTTCCACCACTTCATTTCTCGAAAATTTACATCTCCAATCAAAAGACAGTTGTATAATTTTAATTTTCAAAAAAGCAACTTAAAAGCAACTTTCTAACAACTTATACAAATATATTATTTTACAATGCATGTTAAATAAATAATTATCCTCCAATCACGTTTTATATGCCGTAACCTCTCGTTTTATGGCAAATCAGAAATCAAAGAATAAATGCAGTGTGATCAGATTATATTTTTCTGTCAAAAATGAAAAATGAACAATTACTTTTACATGGTGTGTATTTATTTTTAGTATTAATCTTAAAAACAAAAAAGTTATTGCCTCAATGGTGATATTTTATGTAAAATATCTACATGCATGATGTAATGTATTTTTACTATATAGTATATATAAATGGAAGCATTGTAATGAAATTTATATTGTAATAAACTATATAAGAATGCAATGAAAGTACAGAAAGTAACTCGTACTAACATAAGAGGACATGGTTGTTTGACATTTTTTATTACGAGTGTTTACAAATTTAATGAATAATATATTGTCAAATAATGCAGGTAATTGTTTGTGAATTTTCGTATAAAATTTTACTAAGTTTAAATTATACTTTAAAAAATGCTCTTAAAAAGTGTATTTATTATATCCATGATATAAGTACATATTTATTTAGCAACTGTAAACAGAAATTATAAGCTTTTTTGATACAATCAAATTTATAACAAAAATGTTAACATCCAACGGGATGAAAAATTTTAGTAATTTGTTCAATTTAAATATGATAAATCAAAGCATAATGAAAATATAGTGGTTGATTTTGTGTTGTCATAGTAATAGAAGGTAAAGTTAAATGTGTCTATACATATTTCATTTATTTCAAAGAAATAAAAAAATTAGTTTTAAATGATGAATGGATTTTATTTGAATTAAGAAATTACTTATTTATTTTATTTTCAATATTTCACAATATTGTTAAAGCCTTCTTGTCTTATAGCTCCATTACATGTCATTGTATGCACAGGTTACAGAATAATACGTTAGTGTAAAGAATATTTTATTTGTTTAATCTAAGTTTTTTTAGTTGTTTTATTTTATCTGATTTTAAAAATTTCATTTTTTCCTTATTAATTATTTAATTGCTTTGACTGATTGCTATATGGTTTTTCAAAGAGAAATATTGCTTAAATAAGATAAATTGTAAAAATATATTAATTACATGAAAGTAGTGACAACAAGTAAATATATATAGGATTATAATTATTCAAAGAAAAAAAAATATGAGAAATTTTGTTGAGGCATTATATAACTTTGCGATGAATGATTAATTGAAGCAATTTAATGCAGCACAACTCTTTGAAAAAGAAAACTTCAACAAAGAGCAATACATAAAAAAAGCAATAATTGCTGTCGATCACTTTTCAGCAATTTCAAATTAAGCAAATAAAATTAATCTTTACCTCCATGAACAGGAGATGGGTAGGAGCTATTGTGATAAGAGCAGCAATCTAAATTTAACTGAAACACGTCTGCTTTAAAAAGGCCCAGTAACCATGCAGAAAAACAAAACGCCTTCAATTAAATCTCGGAAAACCGCTTTCCAATTACGGCCAATTCAATTGTGCCATCTAAAGTTCAGAAGCTAGAAAGGTAGAGAGAAGAAAAATCGAAACTCCCTTCTTTTATGACAAGGGGGTACAGTGTAGGTGAAGGGGAGGGCTACAATCTTAATTAAAAATTTAAAGGAATTCTGCCCGGAATTCTTTTGTAAAGAAACCCAATTAGGATAAGCAGCTTTAATGAAAAGGGACACCAGAACAAACAACGTTAACAGTTAAATGTGAGCTCCAAATATACTTACCATCCCCAACTCTTGCAAATGAGAAATCAATTGTAGCCTGTAGGTGATTCTGGTTGAAAAAAAATATCACTTAGAGTAAAGTAAAGAAAAAGTAATCAAATGATAAAGTAAAAAATAAAAAGTAATTGATACCGCAACTACACTGTTACAAAAAAAAATACTGGTATTAAAAATGAAAATATACTATATTCAACCTTAGCAACCATTTAAAATATTTAGTGGACTTAATGAAGTAATATGCATGCAAAAGGACAGAGAAGGAAATGACGTATTTTTTTATAAACTAAAATTTTTTTTATCACTTGCTAATTAAATTCTATAATTATATAATGAGTTTTTTTTATTTGTTTTCATCATTTCACAATTCTAATCTGAATTACTTTTTTTAAGTTTAGAAATTGCTGAATTTTAGTAGTTTTTTTAATCAATAATATAAAAAAAAAGTTTCCACTTAAAATTTTTTTTTTTGTTGAAATAAAGAACTTGATAAATAGAAATATTTAATTAATTTAATTAATATACATGTAAAAAAATATTTATCGTTTTAATTTGTGATAATGGTTTCTGATTAAATGTTATAAATTAAAAGGTTTTTTACATAACACTACCTAATTTGATAAAATATGTTTGTTAATTTTAAGGCAACTATACACCTTTAAAAAGTCAAAATATAATTGTTTTTACATTTGAAGACAATATTAAAGCTGAATCTTTTAGTTTTTTCATCTCAGTTTGAATTTATCTTCTATTTTATATAGATATGGTGTCAGATCTATTTTAATATTACATAATTAGAATTTTAAAAAAATAGAGATTGCTTTTCGTATGTGAAAATGTTTGTTTACATCGCTGTTTTTTGGAAGGTATTCATGAAAGTAGACTTTATGCTTAAATAAATTATTGCAAAAAAATATTGAGTTTTTCAAAAATATTAAAATTGCATTTAGTTCTATCTGTATTTCCTGTTTCTGTTTAAAATTTATCGACAATATTCTATTTCGAGTTTATGATTAAAATCCATTTAGTGTTTTGTTCTGAACTTCTCCTTTTGTCTATATTGTTTAGTTATTATTTTCATCGTGTAAATATAATATAATTATTAATTTAATATAAATTTTATTTATTATAATGGGCAAGAGGAATTTTTAAAGCGTAAGAGACAGTTTTTTGGAAATGACTTCTCAAAATGTGTAGAGAACAATTGTGATTGAAATGATGTTCTATCTTCTAGTTCATCCAATTTCAAATCTTTCCTATTAGTTAACGTATAGAAAACAATAACATTCTCTAGAAACCAATATTTTGATTCAGAAATTTAATTCGTTCAACTGTGTTTAGTGAACTTTCATGTCAAAATTGCTTTTCTCACAAACTTTGAAAACAATAGAGCCCAAAATATGGATTGTGTTCGCATGATTGATTAAAGTGCCAAAACTGACTACTGCAAGAATTTCTTTTCTTCTATAAAAGTTAATAATTCCTGTAAGCTAAATTCTGTATTAGCTTATGGAATGAACTATATAGGAAGGATTTATTTTTGTCATCAAATAAGTTGTGTTTAATATTGAATTTGCTATCATTGAGCAAAACTACATTTAATAATCCTGAAGGAAATCTCTTGATGATTGTTTCAGAAGGAACCAAAACTGCAATGATGAAAGCAGAGAATGGCTAAAACTAAATATAATAATAATTAAATATGGTATTTAAGTTGGTGGCAAGTGTCATTATGTTGGTGAATTGTTGGATTGATGCAATTTCAGTTAACTGTGGTAAAGTATTATATATATATATATATATATTCAAGAATATAGCCAACATAAGGGCAAATGAAACAGTTTGTAAACCTGAATGATTTAAGGTAAAAACCAAACTTTACAAGTGATCTTTTCTACGAAAAATATAGTACCTACGTAAGTAAACATAAAAATCTATAATTAAAAACATAAATTAATAATTGCTTAACTAACCAAATGTAATAAATTAATAATTGTTAAATAATTGGAAAACTTTTCAACAATAAACGTTAATGCTAATATTTTTTACAAACCCATATGCATTAAAATGTGCGTCATCAGGTTTATAAAGCTCTATAATCTACAACTGAAAACATAAAAAACTTCCTGGCGATGTTAGTAATTAATGGTTCGTAAACAAATTGATGCTAGAAGCCATGATTGTTTAAATTATGTGCTTTTTCACGACAAATTTACATAGTATATTTCTGAAAATATAAGTTTTTTTTTCTGCTATATAACTTAATAAAATTTTGTTTAAAATATTGTTATTGTCTAAGCATATCATCTTGAATATTCATTATCATTAAAAATTCAGATAATTTTGAAAAAAAAAGGCTAAATAAAATGTATTTTTTTATAAAAAATATATTTTAAATAAAAGCTTTCAGTTTACTATAAATATTTCTTTTCATATTTGAAGTTGATTATCACCTAAACCATATAGTAATATGTATAAACATAATTAATTAAATTTTTCTTAATAATAATTTTTATAATAATAATTTATACAATATTTTGTTTAATTATCATTTACATAAAATTTCATAGTAATTGTTTCTATGATGAATTAATTTTATTTACTGTAGAAACTATTATTGAAAAATTTTGTATAAATTATAACTATAGAAAACTTTTTAAGAAATATTGTGTAAATAATATAAAAAATAATTATTAAATATTGTTTAGATTATTATCATAATTTTTTAAGTATAAAATTCCCTTTTATCATTAGTAAAAAAAGCTGTTTTATTAGCTTAATATAATAATTTTTTAAATAAAATTATGTTTCATTAATCTTTATTTGCTTAAATATTATCATTTCATTATTTAAAATTTGATTTGACCTGCAATTTCACAACCATTTTACAATTTTTAAATAAACGTTTAATTATTAAATATTTATTTATATTAGTGGGTTCTAATATACGTAAAACTTTGAGTTTAAATAGATTTTAAAATTTATAATATTATGAATTATTGCTTTTTGTTTGATCTTAAACTTATTTCATCTTTATCATTTGGAATATCACATTATCATCAATTCATTTTACGTTTATTTTTAATTTTAAGATTTATATTATTTATAAATAAATTTAAATGCATGAATTTGATGTGCAACATGACCTAAAACAATTATATATATATTACAATATTATTTATAAAAAAAAATCAAATAATAATATTATGTCTATGAACACAGATTCAAAAAAATTGCTTCTATATTTTAATAAAATTAATGTATTATATCTGATTCCATAACAATAGAAGTTTAACTCATTATTCATTCTTCAATCCTGGCGATGTTAAGAATAAATGTTGAACACCATAGTTAATGCGGACAATAAATTTATATTGTATAAAATCACATTCCTCAAACAGATTTTTTTAAAAAGAAATGTTCTTTATCACAAATGTATGCATCCAGTGAAGTTTGAATTATTCCACAGATAGAAGGGAACACGTTAACAAAAGAAAACACATGAGCTGTTATTATAATTCCGAATCCATTTATTATAAATTCTTTTTTTTTTGTTCCATCGACTATGCTAAATCAACCCCACGGAATTTTTTGGCGCGCTTTTCAGACGGAATGTTCGATCAAGCATTGGATATGAATGCAAAAACTCTTTTCCTTTTTGTTAACTTCCTCAACTTCCAGATTGATTTTTCATTACTTCTGGATTTCAGGTAGAGGAATGGCCGGATATTATTGGAGGGTGAGAATTTTAAACGACTTTTTTTATTGGAATAAACATCCATTGTCATAAAACTGTTAATTTTCAATACTGAAGAAAAATGTTCTTCGTAACGGAATATATAAAATTGATGTGTGATAATTTCGGTTAAATAAACATCAAAAGATTTTAAATGTCTCGAAATATTTAGTGATGCTTATTTCAGACATAAAATTGTAATTTCGTTAGTATTTTAAATTATCTTATTTAGATAAAAGGATTGTTAATGAATTAAAATATCAAATGGAATAAAAATAATTTCTTGTTACACGATATAAATTAACGTAAGCAACAAATTAACTTTTTATCTCAATTATTTTTAATTTGGTTAATTTTTTTAAATTTGGCTAATTCTGAAGTATCGTTGTTATCTTCTGCACGTTTTCACTTAATAAACATAATTTTCATTTATATTATTTTCATATACAAATACCCCAGATAATTCTTTTCATTTTTCATAGATATTTTTTATCTTAGTATAAATTTGTAATTTTATTATTTGATATTATCGATTATAAATGAAACGTCAACAAAGTTTATTTTTAAAACATACTTTTTTTATTAATCTTTGAGAATCTTTTTTTTTTATCTGTTGTTATTTTGAATCTTCTTTTTTTTAACTTTAAAAATTTATTATCACGATGAATGGAATTATGTATATTTAGTAATTGAGATTCATTGATATCTTACATGCTTTAAAATACTTGCATCTTTTTAAATTCGTAAAATATTATTAATATGTCATATGATATTTTATATAAATCATAGGTTTTATAATATTTTTTTTAATAATACATATTTTATTTATTTTGATTCTATATTTTATTCGCATCCAATTACATGACAAATATTATAGTGTACGTACTAAAGTGTACGTACTAAAGTGTACGTAAATATCTACTAAGGTTACTCAAATTTTGTATTAAGCTTTTGAAATATTGTGCTGTATTAGGTATGATACTTCGATAAAGTTTTTAAATTACTCCATTTTAGATAAATTGCATTGCACATATACTGACATAGACGTAAATTATAATTATCATAGAACATATTTACAAATATATTTTAAAAATATTTATTTAATTCTTTTTAAATTTTTATCTGTATAAAACTCACTTTATTTTTAAAAATCATTTTTTAAAATTTTAATTATAAAACAAATTACTTTTTAAAATTTACTTTTTTTTCGTTTTTAAAATTGTAAAAAAATATTACAAAAAAAGGTAATGTGATTTTTATGATGTTCAGAGCATAAAATTATTAATATTCCATTAAAATTTTGAAATTTGCATTCCAATATTTTTGTGTTTATTACCTAGAAAATCATGATAAATATGAAGAAATATTTTTCATAAAATACTCTTATCTTATATTACTATGTATAAAATACATTTAAGCTTTATTTAGGTTATTTTATTTAATTTTTAATTAATTTTTTTTTATTATTATTATTTTTATTCCATTTTGTATATTTTATTAGGCATTCAAATAACCAAATAGTTTAATAATACTAGAAAAATGTCTGAAATGCATGAAATAAATGCATAAAAGTATGAAATGCCAGTGGCAAAGTCTTCGGAAAAGTCATTGCCCCCTGAAAGTTGTTTATCATCCTAAATTTAAAATAACGAATAACTTAAACAATATTTTTATGATATTTAAAAAATAAACATATTTATTTACCAAAAATATAATCAATTTATTATTTTTTTTTATTATTCTCTTATTTTTTTTAAATTTCTTTTCATTGTACTTTGTATACGACCCCCAACCTGTGTACAAACACGCTATTTCATCGAATAACTCCACTGAGTCATTACTTATTCTTAGCTTATATCAGTATTTTTTTTTCTTTCTGTGTTTTCCATCTCCTTTATCTCATATCTTCCAACTTCAAGAAGTCTGTTGAAATATTGTCTTAGCGTGCGTGGCATTCCATTTTTACTGTCCTAGTCAACTTTTTTTTCCCCAGTATAAGATCCCTTCCCTCCACGTCTTTCCCCAAAATTAAAGCTTTCGAATACATTCCTCTCTTTTGTTCTCCGTCTTTTTCTTGTTTTATTCGTATTTTCATGGCAAAAGACGAAAGAAAGTTCTGCTGGAAATATGTATACCAGAAGTAAACTTCACGAATATCGCCGGGAAATATACTCACGAAATCACGCGAAAATATGTTTTCTTAATTTGCGTGTTGGGTTCATAAATCACAGTTTGCACTTTAGTTATTATCTGATTTCAGTTTGAATTGTACAGGTCTAAAACACTCTAGTTCATTAATGACATCTAATATGTTGCTATAAATGCCCAAATGAAGGTTTACAAACATATCTCGTGGTAAAATATAAGCAGGTAATAGCAAATTTATGGTAACTGTAAATACTCCCGAACTAAATAAGCAACTATCCTTGTAATTTCTGTTTTGATCTTCAAAAATGGTTTCTAAATTTTTGCAAGTCTTGCATTTTTTTTTTTAATTCCGCATTGAAAGTAATTTCTGATTCTTAACTTATTGAGCTATTACAAAATGTATCAAATTATTTTCAAGAAATATGTCGAAAATACAACGCATTTACAAAAATGACTTTTGAAATATATCTTTACATTTATGATTTAGATAAAAAAAATGCAATAACTTCTTAATTTTGCTGTATAACAATAATAACATTTAATTTAAGTTTGATGTATAACAATAATATTATCATCCAAAGTAATTTATGATTCTTAACTTATTCAGCTATTATAAAATGCATGAAATTATTTTCAAGAATATGTCAGAAATACAACGCATTTACAAAAATGACTTTTACAATGTATCTTTACACTTATGATTTAGATAAAAAATGCGATGGCTTTTAATTTAATTTTGATGTATAAGAATAATATGATCACTCAAATTAATTTATGATTCTTAACTTTTCCAGCTATTTTAAAGTGTGTCAACTTATTTTCAAGAAAATATGTCAAAAATACAACGCATTTACAAAAATTAATTTTGCAACGTATCTTTACATTTAAGATTTAGATAAAAAAAAATTACTTTTAATTTAATTTGGAGTTAGATAATAAAAATGCAATAACTTTTAATTTAATTTTGATGTATAAAATTATCAACTCAATGTATCTTTACATTTAAGATTCAGATAAAAAATTTAATAACTTTTAATTTAATTTTGATGTTTGAAAATAATATTATCAACTCAATGTATCGTTGCATTTAAGATTTAGATAAAAAATGCAATACATTTCAATTTAATTTTGATGCATAACAATAAAATATCAACTCAATGTATCTTTACATTTAAAATTTGGATAAAAAATGCAATACCTTTTAACTTAATTTTGATGTATAGCAATAATATTATCACAATATTAGTAATTTATGATTCTTAACTTATTCAGCTATTATAAAATGTATCAAATTATTTTCAAGAGAATATGTCAAAATTGCAACACATTTCCAAAAATGACTTTTGAAATGTCTCTAAGATTTAGATAAGTCTATCTATTTGTCATCTAAGATTTAGGTAAAAATGCAATAACTTTTAATTTAATTTTGATCCAAAACAATAATATTATGATAGCTATATTTTAAAATTTAGCATACTTTAAATATTATTTTTGAAATAACACTTGATAATCCAAATGCTAATTATGGCAGTAAATGCTAATCTCTTGTTGTTGACAAATTAAAAACATTCCACATGTTAAATAAGGATAATGTAGTTAAAAAGATGGCAAGAACAGTGGGACTAAAAATATAATTAAAATATAATTTTTTACAAAAGTATATGCACTGATAAATTTATATACTTTATTTATATTTATAAAAAGCAATTAATTTTTTACGCATTACTTTTTTTACAAAAATAATAAAAAGATGTTAATAATTAAAAAAGTGAAGTGAGAGCTATTTAGAATAATAGTTTAAAAGATTATTAATGAAACCTGGATGTGACATATTTTGGAAAGAAAACAAATTATATTAACGTAGAAAGATAAATGATACAGCAATACAATTAGAAAATACAATTAAATCTAATTTTTTTTCGAAATTATATTTATCGAAAAGTAAAGATAGTTTCACTAAAATGTATCAAAGACTTTATATGTAAACTTTAATTTTTTTATATTAATTTAAGTTTAAAATAATATAATTATTAAAGCAATGCATTATTACATGTCCAAAACTCTTGAAAGGAAATTCGCAATATGGTTAGTATTATAGTGAATTAATATTTTCTGCATCATTACAAAGGAAATATTGCTTTAATAATTATAAAATGCATTGCATGCAACAAAGTTTTTTAAGAATGGAGAGTATATTATTTCTTACTTTCTATAAAAATAAGTTCTATAAAGGTGTATTTTATAAGATATAATAAACTTTATTGCGAAACATTATTACTAAACTTAAAAATTGCAGTCATGTTTTTCATGTCTTTTTTTATCCTCTAATACATTTTTATTACACAAAAAATTTATTTATAAAAGATTCTTAACAATCTTATACTTGCTAAAAAACATCTCTTGTTATAAAATTGTGAAAAATTTAACTTCAATAAAAGTATTATGCAGTCTGATAATGTACATAAAAAGTGTTCTTTGAAGATAGAAACTTTTGCAACACACAAAAAAACATTCTTCGAAGAATTTTTAAAAGGATTTCTAAAGATCTATAAAATGTTAGCGAAATTTTGTTGGAGATACACGGAAATAATAATAATTAGCTAATTATTTTATGAAAAAGTTATCACATTTTTCAGAAACTTAAGCATTGTATGAAAATAAAAAAAGGAATAAAGTATTAATCATTGAAATACAAAATTAAATTTATCGATTTTTTTAAATAAGGATATTAATTTGAGAAATATCCGTCATACAAAGATTTTCTTTTGATATTAATAAATTCCCTTAAATTTCAAAAGGTTTTATATAGAGTCGATGTTTTAATTTAGTATTAGTTTCGCATAATTGAAATTATTAATGGAAAATGCATTTTGTAGCAATTAAAAAAATTATTAGAATTAGCATCTTTCAATGTTACTTCAAATATATTTTTGATATTATTTTATTAATATCATACCATATTGTTTTAAATGTATTATCACATAATATTTTTTTAGAAATACATAATAATTTGAAAGAAAGCTATTCCTATATCAGGTAATAGAATATTTAAAAAATATTGATTTAAAAACTTCTTAAAATGGTATCAACTTTAAAAATATAGAAATATAAAAGCAAAATAAAAAAATATTATTCACTATGGTTTTCATTTAATACTGAAATTATGCATCGATATTATTATTGTTAAATAGTGATTACACGTATTTTACTTCAAATTATTTATATAGAACTCCAGTGTTAAACTCAAAATCCTCTTACGGTCTTGTAAGTACAAAATGCAACTAAAAAATGAGTTGAAAAGATAAATGCATTGCAAATTAAAATGATTACAATTTAAAATATAAATTCAATTAATTTACTTCGAATTTTAATCATACATTATATACTTTCTCAAAATTTAAATAATTATGTATTAAATATATATTTGTCTTTCAAAGATGATTTTTTTAATAAATAAAACGATGAAATAATTTTCGTTAATGGTATCATAATACAAACAAATCTTATTACACGAGCCTTTTATAGCTACCTTATATAACTGCTTGAAGCCGCAGTTATACAAAGTAACTGTAAAAGTATTGTCAGACTTTAAATGCTGCTTGATGAGGAAGAAAAACGTAATATTTAATTATTAATATTAAATTTCATTAAAAAAATTCATTTAATTAACTTTTGATCAAGCATGCAATTTATTATGCTTTTGTGGCCTCTGGCGTTCCAATGTTTACAACTGAGAGTCCGGATGGTGCAAAAAATAAAAGAAATTTCATTTCTCGAGCATAATATATATTCGAGTATGATTTTTTCGCTCTGAATATATCAATACTTTTCTTGGGTGTCTGGACATAATGATAACATGGCTACCCAGAGAATGGACAACTGATAGCTGACAATTGAAGAGAGTTTAACATGAAATTCCGTATGAGGACACCTCAATGCCAAGTTGGATAGCAGCTTGTACGAGAACTATATGTGGACCAAAGGATTAATTATTTGCTTGCTTATATTTAAATCTACCAATTCTTCGTAAAATTTAAACATTTATTGTATTTTGTGCATAAGAATAACTGCTATCTATATTCCATAAATCTATCTGTATACGTTGTTTCCTTGATCGTAGACTTTTATCGATTTACATTTAGCTATTTTTGTTAAATAATTATCCTAATTTTTCATTGGTAAATGATAAATTCATATTCCTAAATTAATACACTTATTATCAGGCCTAAGTACAGTAAGGTTTTTGGCAATATTCGACACATCGTTATAATTTTTTAATACATATGATTTTGTTTTAGTTATTAAGTACATACTAAATTACTTTACAATATCCTAAATATAGGTTTTATATAACTTTTGTAATAGTTTCATTTTATTCAACAAAAGGATTACATTTTATTTTTTTCAGATAACTTGAAGAAAATAAATCCATATAAGTTAGGAATATTTTAGACTCAGTTTTTAGTTATTGGTATAAAATATGATATTCCGGATTAAATAAAACTTCTGACAAAAGTAGAAGAAAGATATCATTTATAAATCTTCTTTTTCTATTTAATATCAGAAGCAAAATATTTTTATCCAATTCTTTAGCTTCAAACTTGTTTCTTTGGATTTCTTGGCTTTCGCCTGATATGCATATACACATTCTGAGAACCCTATTATTGAAGCATAACCTACTTTTGTGGTGGTTTCTGCAATTGATTTCCAATCATATTATGCTTTCTTTATCTTGCCTGAATGTTCATGGAAGTAATATTAAAAATGTAAAAAAAAAAAGGTATTGATAAAATTTATTCATATACCAAAAGTTATTTAAAAGATATTTCATATACTGAAATAAAAGAAATAAATAAATAAGAAACTTTAGAGTTGAACATTTTTTATCTTAATAGAAAATGTATTTTTGAAATCATTGGAATGCAAAATAAAATGAGGCTTATCAACTATTTCTTTAAAAGTTGTTGCATGTGTGCTTATAGTATCGATCTTTTACTTGTATACCAATTGCTTGTATTTACTTGCATTAGTCAAATGCTACCAGAGACTTAAATGTTTTTTTTTATCAAAGTCGAAATACTTTTTAAACTATTTTCTGAATGCAAGACATATTTCATCAACATTGTATATTATTTTTCACATCATTTAAAATTTATTTTTTAACTATTCGGAAGTCATACGAAATGGGTATAATAAATAAAAATCTTTGAAAAATATTAAAGCATGGAAAGATTGAAAATCTAATTCATCTATCTTTTTTACATTTTTAATTTAAAAGCATAGAGAGGATAAGATTAAATATAAATATATACATTGAAAATGTTCGTATGTAAATAAAATAAAATTTATATATGTAAATAATAAGCAAATAAAATGACATATATAGAATGTATTTACGAAAAGGTATATTTAGAATAAATCAAGTTTATTTTTTTACATTTATATTCAATGTTGCAATTTTTTTTAAAGATATATTATTTATATCATCATTCCGAGACCGTCGTAGGCAAATTTAAATGAATTATGATTTTAAAGTATTGTTTTGTTAAATTTCAAGAATGAATTGATAGCATTGTCTTTTACAAAATAAACAATTATTTTGAAAATATTAAAAATAAATATATGTATCTTATTTCATTGTGAAGAATATATTTTGCATATTTCTATACTAAAAACTTTTTTATACCAACCACATATGATTACTTAAAGACAAATCTATTCTAGATAAAGTAAATACAAAAATATTCCCATATTACATAATAAGCTATTTATGTAGTGACAATTTTAGAAATTCACTTGCATCGAAATAAGTTATTAATTAACGGAAATATTACTTAAACAAATAAAAGAAGTTATAAATGAAAAATTATTTCGTTAAAATATAATACATTTTTGAAAGTAAAAAAAAAGTTGTTTCTGTAATTGTAAAAGTTTTCTCTCTTTCACAACAATTTGACATTTATTTTTCCTCTTTCTTTCACATAAATGTTCTCTTTCTGCTATCTTTTTTTTTTTAAATTTCGTAAATCTTAACAATTATTTTCTATTAAATATCCATCATTTTTCGTTTTTTGCAATATTGAGGTTTTATAATGTTATTAATGAACATTTCTACATATTTAAATCATTTTAGCATTTTTCACACGGGAAGAGATATAACATTTATCAGGGGAAAAGAATGTATATTCTTCAACAAGTGTATATTAGCATTCTAATCTGACAGCAGATAAGCAGTATCGTGGGTATTTATATTAAATGCAATTAGTGTTTTGTACTAGTAAGAACGATCGATCACTCAAATCTGACAGCAGATAATCATTGTCAGGGATCAAGAGACCTCATGAAATTAGCGATTGCCCATTTGCCCACAGGTGGAAGCAATTACAGATTAAATATGGGATACGCCATGAGTTGTTGCATCATGATTGGTGATAGGCCATGGTCTGAGAAAGTGTCGACTTCAACGAGAAGTGAGGAAAGTTGAATGCTATCTTGACGGATTTCCTTAGAGGGAGGAGGAGGAAAGAAAAAAAAAGAGAGAGTTCTGCAACGTGTCGAAAAGAAGTTTTGCTTTTCAGTTTTCCGCTATTTTCTGCGCAGTAACTGAACTGGCGGCGATTTCGCCTAATTGCAAATTGAGCCCCTTGTGGTATCGTGTATAATGGCATGTGATAATTAATGTCTACTGTAAATTGGTACGGTAAATTCACCGTTGACTCGAAAACTCAGAAAATCTAAGTCCTTCTAATCATATATATATATATAATTCTTTTAAATAAAGTTGAAGTGGCCCCATTAATTTGAAAGTGGCCCTCTTCTTGAACATTTTGTGGGTCTAGTACAGTAGTACAGACCGAGACTTTACAAAGCTTTTCTTGGATGTAAGAATACACACAAACATACCCGTACACACACCCGCATATATATATACATGTGTGTATATTATACAATAAATATAAAGTGTGTATGTGTTTGAATGTGTGTATAATACAATATTTTTGTTCCCTTACCACCCATATATGTTAGTCTATTATGTATAAAATAACTTATCGAGCAGAAACATATTTTATCCACCAAATTCAGAGCTGCATAAAAAATATCAGTATTCATAAATATTTTTTTTTGCTATTGCTTTCCAGAGTTTCTTTTGATAACGAAATACCTCCACTTTTAAAATGCAAAGCTTAGATTGAGCGTGAAAGTTACTTTTAAACCTCAAAATGCACCAGTATCAAATGCTAGAAAGGGTAAATCTACAAGTCCTCAAGAAATGTTCACTTTATGGAAAGTTTTTTCAAAAGAATTGCTGTGGGTGGAAATACCGGCTCTAAAACCTTACACACATTTTTCCTTTTCTCTCTTTCAAAGTGGATTATGTTGAGAAGTTGGTATTACCAGATCTTTTCTGAAATGGCCCGTTATCGACCGAATGGTTCAGGTCGATTTTTGATCTGTCGCTTTCGTCAGATATATGAATATTTCTCTGGGGATGTTTTCGAGTGAACCCTACGAAAAGGTGAAAAGTTTTTCAGGCTGATACATCATTGATACCATGAAAATATTTATGTTGTTTCAGAATGTTGCATTATATAAATGTTTCATTGGCTAGCATTAAAAATTGATAAAAAATCTATTTAATTAAAAAAAAAATTTGAGTTTAGATTTGCTTTCCTTTTAAATGATGAAGGCACTTTTTTTACTATATGTTATATAAATACTGATTATTTATTGAAACCTTCACGGAATGAATACCATTGGTATTTGTTTTTGAAAAATAATGCCGTCTGAAAACAATTTGCTGGCCATATTTGTTTTTCATACGAGGGAATACCAAAACATTTCAAGATAAGCTATACGTTATTTTGACTTCAGTTTTACAAACTTTGTTTACAATGTAATTGAGCCTACTAATTTTATGAGCCCATTCAAAGCCTGATTGAGAAATAGAACCTCTTGCTGTACGGAACCATCGACTCACGGATGTTCGAACTTGGGTTTTCAACAGATACTAATATCTCAAAAAAGAAGAAACCAACTAATCAGAAATGCATTCTAACCCTCAGCTCAAATTTTCTCATCGAATTTCATTTTTCTTGGTGCAAACTTTTTAAGCACATCAAAAAGTGACTTATCGAAAAACTTGAAACCTGATATTGTTTTGTGATATCCAGAAAATTTAGCCTATCATGTGAACCGTAGGTGAAAAAGAGATAGATTTCGTCCTTGTTCATTCGAGCCTTCACTTTTCAGTGGAAATTTGGAATGAATGTTTCTGGTTATTCCTCTTATTGATAACATTTTGACCATCAAAGTCAAATACTGCATGAGTAATCTGTCAGACAAAATAACTATCAATCAGCAATTAATTATTCATAAAATTATAATTTTTAGCATTATAGAATGATAAAAGATGTGGAGTGTGGCAAAGAAACGAACACAAACACGTTATTGAAGCTTCAGAGACAATTATAAGAAAGTAAGTTAGATCAACTACAAATTTTCATGGGGGTAATTGATGCAGAGGTGATTAGTAGGGTAATTAGAAAATAATGTTTCCTCGGAGTGCTTTAAAACAGCAACTAAAGAAACATAACACTAACAGATACAAATAAAGTCAGCAGTCTTCTTTTCAAGCTTCCATTACGTAACAAATAGGAGTAATTTTGAAAAATTATAAATTAAATTAAAATTATGGTCAAAAGTATTGCAGTAAAAACAATCATTCTTATTTATAAAATGCATTTAATTTTAAATATCAAATATTGTATAGATGGAATATTTTCAGATTAAATATTAAAATGTTTGAAGCATTATTAATTACTTATTAATTGTTAACTTACCATAAACCAAGTGTACTGCATTGTTTTAAAAATATTTACAGTTACGGATAAAAAGTACAGACGAAACACCATCAAAGTGTGGAGATAACTTAAAATAGGAATATTCTTCAATAAATTATCGGCTGGAGGGTGTGCTTAACTTTGAGCAATTAATAAATAAATAAATCGTTATGTCAGCTTTATTCAATAAAATAATAGAGAATGTTAGCTTTTGTAATGACAAACTGGCAAATTAAAATTTATAAATAGTCATTGATTTATCGTTTATCAATAACTCTTATTAATGAGCTCATAATTAATTAATCTGAATTTCTATTATATGTAAAGCATATTAAAAATATTTTTAACAATACTAATTTATATAATAATTAAAATACTTAAGAAATACAAGTTCCTTATAAAACAAAAGCTTCTATATAAAATGATTATTAAAATGCAAAGAGTGATTCCAAAATATGATTTTTTTAAAATAATCTAACAAAATATTAAATTGAAAATATTATAATTATTACAATATTTTTTAAGATCTGATATAACAATAATAATGATAATTATTAATGCTCTTATTCATCTAAAATATCAGCAAATTTTATTTTTTTATTTATTTAACTTACGAAAAAAAATTACTTTATTTTTAAATATTAGCCATTTTAAATAATACCCAATAACTTTCAAGTATTATACTGTAAAAAATAAGTTTTGAAAGTTAAAGTTTGCAAGTTTTAGACATTGAAATTCCGCTTATACTTCGTCATTATTACATAAGACACTATTTATTTCAATACACATTGAAATCTATTTTTAAGTACAAAATAACCTTACCAAATTATTAATGTGTATTAAAACGAAAATACACATTACTAATTTGGTAAGATAATGCCATGAATATTGTATGGATCATGTATGTAAAATATCTGCAAATTTGATGGTTTTATTTATTTAATTGCATAAAAAAAAATTCTTAAATTTTAAATGATAGCCATTTTAAATAATATCCAATTACTTTCAAGTATTATACTGTAAAAAAATAAGTTTTCACACTGAAATTTCACGCTTATAATTCATGATTATGACGACATCAATTTTTCCAAAATACATTGAAATGTATTTCTAGGTACAAAATAACCTTACCAAATTAATGTGTATTAAAACGAAATTACGCATTAATAATTTGGTAAGATAATACCACGAATATATGAATTATTAGTGAATTATTTATTATTCATGAATTATTTATCTAAAATATTTGATGTTATTTATCTATGATATATTGATGATTTTATTTATTTAACAGTGGAAACAAAATTTCTTCTTTTTTAAATAATTGCCATTTTAAATAATACCCAATATCATGCAAGTATTATACTATAAAAAACATTTTTTTCCATTGAAATTTCACGTTTGTACTTCGTAATTATGACATAAGACATTACTTTTTTTCAATACGCATTGAAATTTATTTTTAAGTACAAACTAACCTTAACAAATTATTAATGTGTGCTGAAACAAAATCTAATTAGTTGTAAAAGTATATGAGCACATTAATTTTTTATGTGCATTATAAAGCTAATATCGTATTTTACTTTAGCATAAAATGTTTTACCGGAAATATTTCTTGAATGAAAGCATCTCATTGAGACCAGCTCTTAAAAACCTGGCACTGAAAGCATGACCACGTACCGTGAAATTGGTTTATAGACTTTTGGTGTTAATTATAGGATTTATTGATTTTCCGAACTCTTTTCTTTTGTTTTCCCTATTTTTGTAAGTCTAATCGATTTTTCTATTTTTCATTATTTTCTGATGGGTTCAATTAAAACTGATTAGCCATATTATTTAGTTATAATGGACTAAAACTATTTATTACACATCACTTGATACCATAATATTAAAGATGTAAAATTTGATCAAATAACTTTTTATATTTAATGGAAGCTTGTAATTATTTATAAAAAATTATAACGTCTTCAGATTAAATTGTCTTAATAAAATTAGTTTAACATGGTACGTTTTTTTTTTTTTCAGAATTAGTGGACATTCATAGCTTTTAAATAATATTATGTATTATGTTTTAGGAATTTTTAATTTTTTTTAATCATTTAATTCTATTATCATTTATATTATTAAATTTAATTCTATTATAAAAATTAATTCATTTTTATTTCATTAATAATTTTAAAAAAATTATCCCAATTATTTCAATTTATTAATTTATTTTTGATCACTATATTTAAAAATGCAGTGATTAATATTGAAAATTATTTATATTAATGTAATTCAGAAGTATATGATGCATGTTCAAATAATCCCTACTTATAAAATAAATGGTCAATGTTGTCACTATTTTTCAATCATAATCAATTGCTATCTAGTTATGGATTTATCCAAATTCATTAAATAAAGCTAGAATTATTTATTACACATCACTTGATATTGTAGCAGATATGTAGTTTCACGCGCTTACCATTATACCAGTTGCTACGTCTATAAAAAAAAGAATAAAAATTTTTGACAGACCTTCGCTATACATGTGCATGTTGCACTGCACAAATGAGACTCTCTATGCAATTCTATTGGGTCTACATGTCTTTAGTTGCCACTATCAAATCATGATTCAATTATAATTATTTCTATTTATTATATTATCTAAGAAACAATTTTCCGCTTTCTAATATACCCATTTCATTAGAAAGAGAAAATAAATAATCCCTTTACAGAACTTTTTCCAAGCATTTACGTATCTTATTGAATTCTTTTTACGCAATCAAGAAAAACTCTGTATAACCCTATTGATCCTATAGATTTATAAATCAATTACTGTATATAATGTCATCAGCAGAGTTAAGCCTACTTTCTATTATACTCTAGCCAATATGTCATGCCACTGAGTCATGAACCGGTAGTATACGTGTTTGTGGAATCAGAGTTACATTACAATGACGATGAATAAGTATTATTTGAAAATTAAAAAAAATAGTAAAAAAGTAATAAATTATTTATTAAAATAAAATGCGTTTATTTTTATATATTTTATGGATTTTTTTTACAAATTTTAAACTTTTGTGCAAATAATAATGGGTTTAACCAATAGCTACTCTGTATAACCCTTGAAACCTTCTGTATAATCCTATTAATTCTATACGTTTATAAATCAATTACTGTAGCTAATGCATCAGCAGCATTACGCCTTCTCTCTATTATACCCTATCTAGTATGTCCTACCATGGAGTCATGTTATATGGTTTGTTATGAAGTCATGTTATATTACATAGAATCATGGAGTCATGTTATATTATATAGAGTCATGGAGTCATGTTGTATATATGTGCGGAATCAGAGTTAAGATTACAATAACAATGAATGCATATTATTTGAAAATTTTATAAATATGTAAAAGTAATAAATTGCTTATAAAAATAAATAAATAAAATGCTTATATTTTATTTATTTGGGATTTTTTTATTAATTTTAAAATTATATTAAAATAATAATGGGTTTAAAAATAACTACTCTGTATAAGCCTATTGATTCTATAAGTTCATAAATCAATTACTGTAGCTAATATCATCATTAGAATTAAGCCTTCTCTCAATTATACTATAACTAATATGTTCTAAAATGGATTCTACCATTTTCATAAAATTTAAAATTCTGTGAAAATAATAGTGGGTTTAACTAAAAAAAATAACAAAAATATTGCAAAACCCAAATTAAATCTGTCCAAATATAAAAAAAGTATCAAGTAAAAAGTGGGAAATTCCTGAGATGCCACATTTAATACCAAAATGGAAGAATATTAAAAACTACACATTCAGACACAAAACTCCAGCAGCAGAACTTACGTACCGAGCTATCACTCGGAGATTTAATATCTGTCCTTTAATAAAACCGAAACACTTGTCTTCTTTATCTCTTGGGGCCATGTGAATGCTAGCGGTTAAGTTTGTCGGGATTCACCACTTTTTGTTAGAGAAATTTCGGAGAAAAGATGACTCGAACCTTCAACGGAAATGAAGGAAGGTTGAATTACTCGCAAGAAATAAGCAGCTGTGACAGATCTTCTGAACTTTGTTTCTGACTGTCACTCACTTCAAGTGTCACGGAAGTTAGAAATCAATTTAAATGAAGATAATGTAGTGTTTATTAATAGGATTTCCAATATGATTTCTTTCCCTTTATCAAATATTTCTACCTTGATGGTATGGCAATGTTTAACTTAATTCAGTAATTCGTTTTACTTTCAGTTTTCGATTTAAGATAATATTTTCATTTTGAATAAAATATTTTTTAACAAAAATAAATTCACGGTGTGGAGAAAAATACTACTGGTTTTTGAACCATTTTTTTTTTTTTTGATACCGATTCCACAATTTAATTTTATCGTTCTAAAATACTAAAAATACTGAAAGTTCTTTTAATAGTACTTTTAAAATAAAAAATTCTAAAGTAGTAGTAGTAGTAGTTATTTTAGTAGTAATAGTAGTTTTTACTAGTAAGTTACTAGTTTTAAAATAAAAACATCTAAAGTAGTAGTAGTAGTAGTTGTTTTAGTAGTAATAGTAGTTTTTACTAGTACTTTTAAAATAAAAAATACTAAAATTAATATGTTTACCAAATCAGAATTCATAAATATTTTTTCTAATGAAGTTGCTTCATTATTAAGTGTTTTAGTTATTGTTATTAAAGAATCTTGGTCAAGTATACTTGATCAATATACACGATCATTATACCTGAGCAGCATACACACCAAAGAAAAAGAAAGGGTTATATATAGAGAATGATATAGAAAAATATAACATTCAATAATTCGTTTTACTTTCATAATATATTCATTTATAATATATTCATTTTGAATCAAATATTTTTAACAGAAATAAATTCATGGTGTGTATAAAAATACTATAGTTTTTTTTATACTTTTTTACAATAAAGTAGAACATTAATTAATATATTTAATTAATGTATTTAACAAATCAAATTCATAAATATATTTTTCTAAATATATTTTAATATTTTTTTTATATTTATATAATATATAAAAATAATTAATGTAACTAAATATTAATTATTAATATACTAAATATATTTTATATATTTTTCAATCTGAAAAATATGAATTGATTAATTATTGATATTGCTATAAATACAATTCATTTAGATGGATCAGAAAAATTATTTTAGATTCCCACAAATAAATACAAAGGCAATGTAGTAGTAGAATTTGTTAATTAATTTTCTTTTCTTTTTACAATTAATTTCAATTGATTACAATAATTTATTATATCAATAACAATAATTTACAATAATTTATTATATCAGTAACAATAATTTACAATAATTTATTACATCAATAACAATTGATTATAATCAAGTGATACCATGCTTTTCAATTAATTAAATTAGTTTTAAACGCCAATTTGTTTTTCTTTAACTAAAGTAACTGAAGTTTCTGAATATTTCTAGTTATATACACTAATAATGCATAAAGAAAATAACCTTCCCTTTGAAATTAAAATGCAGAAATAAATCCAGAAATTCCTTCCCATGAAGAACTCTTATCTCTCATTGCATGTACAAACATAGAAGCACATAATATCCAGCCCATTAATTTAGAGAAATTGCTCTGTTACGTAGTGAGGAATTCTTCCGGATATTATGCTTACGCGCAATAAAAATTAATTAAGTTTGTATTATGTACTGAATATCTAGTCTTAAATTATCCCTTTGTTAAGTATATGGTATGAGATGTTTCTTAGCAAATCAAAACTCTGCTGTATTTTAAGTAAATACAACTTAGAATAATTTGTATACTTTTTTCGACAGAAGAAAGAATATTTGATGTATGATGCTTGTACAAAATTCTCAGAAAATAAATATTGATCTGTTTCAAATATATCTATATATACTACTGTGCCCAAAAAGTAAGATTAATTATTTTTTTTCAAAAACTCTTTATTTATTCTTCCACATTTATTTCATCGCCTTCGAATTAATTCCTTCCGGACACAATGCACTTATACCAACTTTTTTTCCAAAAAAAAGTCATCGAAAAAGTCATCGACAGGGATGGCCTTCAAACCGCACAGCGATTCACGTTGAATCTCTGCAATCGACTGTAAACGGTGTCCCCGGAGTAGACTTTTGAGTTTAGGGAATAGTCAGAAGTCGCCCGGTGCTAAATCAGGTGAATGCGATGGATGTGGAACGATATGGGTTTCATTTTTGGTGAAAAAGTCACGAAGAATCAATGCAGTGTGAGCTGGCGCATTCAGTGTTTGCGGTACCAATCTAGATTTGACGCGTTTGAGGCCCAAAATGGAATTGATCAATCATATTGAAATTCCTACATCATCGGCAGGATCTCTAATTGTAAATCGGCGGTTTGCAAGTATTAATCTTCAATTTTCGGACGTGAGCTTCGTCTGTTGATGGTCGACCAGAAGGCTCGTCGTATTCAACGCCTTCTCTGCCATCTTTGAACTATTTATACCACTTCTAAACATTTCTTTCCGTATATAGGAATGCTCACTGAGTGCGTTCTGAAAAATTATATACGTTTCCGCAAACAAAATGTAATGCAAGTTCTTTGCTAAATTAATTCACACATTTCAAAAGCGGCCCAAATCAGTACTAGTATCTCGCAAAGCCAAGCGTAACTCAAATACTAATGGATATTTTGACGTAAAATTTCACACAGATATCAAGGACAGTGCCAGCAACCTAGAAAAGAAAGGATAATTTTAAATTGAAAATTGGTCTTACTTTTTGGACACATATTTATGTATATATTTATGGGTATTATATTATATATATATATAAATATTGTAGTCTGCAAAGAAAAATAACTTTTACTTATATACCGATAACAATTACCCAATTGCATTAATATTTAAATGGCGTTTACCTCTCTTAACATATTTCATATTAAAATTTGAAATGCATGATTCCTGACTCAACGAATTCTGTCTTGTTTGTAAGAATCAGGCTTCCGAAATTCTTGTTATAAATGCAAATCAAATGAGTTATAAATAACATTTTACCCGTTATTTCTGCAGCGCTTGTGGTACTAACGAGCGCGATACTTTAGTTGTAGATAATTAATTCCATTCTGTTTCAGAAATAGCAATTATTTGTTTTGACAAGGCGAATATTAGTGCACTCACCCTCTTTAACTGACGGGTAACAGTGAATATTTTGCTGGGCTATAACTCACGGGCGTTACTGAAATTCCAGCTATTTCAGAAACTTTCGCTGGTGATGCCAGGTTTGACTTACGTTCGCACATTACCACAAAGATTAATACGAAGGATACCTTAACATTTGACGACAGGTGGTGTTAGTGGCAACAGATTAAAGGTTAAAGCGCCTCGGTAGTTAATCTTCTACAGCGAAATCCCTTGGTGTTAAATGGATGAAACTGAAGTTGCGGTGGTAAGATATGGTTTTTGACAAAATGTTTCTGGTTTGGGATTTGGAAAAGTGTTGGAAATGGTCTTAAGGTTTCAGGTGCTAAAGTGGTAATGGTCTCTGGAGAGGTGGATTGAAAAGCCAAATGAAGATCTATAAATATCGCATTAGAGATTAAAAAATAATGCGTGCTAATACTTTGATGGTAGTTACGATTCTAGATGTGTATAGTAAACGAAATACATTGATAAAAATGCATTTATGTTACTTAGAGACCAGTATAAATCTTTATACTCGGGTTTCTTTCTTTCTTTCTTTTTCCTTTTTCTTTTTTTTTTTTTTTGATATAAATATTTTTCGCTTGGGGAATTTGGGAGTCCAGAGAAACGTTTTCAGTTTTAGAACCATTGGATATGCGGTCCTAAGAGATTTCATACATGTTTAAAGATATTTTATATAAGTGAAATGTCAAAGATTTGTGTAAGAATGCGTTATGGGAAAAGCTGGGGCTATTTTAAAGGATTCTACAATAGAAGAAAATAGCTCAATATTGAAACAATATGTAGTACAAAATCGAAATATTATAAAAACTAATATATATATATATATATATATATATATATATTTATGTAGTGTGATTGTGTGCGTGTGTGTGTTTATGTGTGTGTATGTGTGTGTGTGTGTGTGTGTGTGTGTGTGTGTGTGTGTGTGTATGTATGTGTGCATGTGTGCGTATGTGTATGTGTGCGCATGTGTGCGTATGTGTATGTGGGAATGTTAAACTACTTAAGGATGTTGCAGAGTATAGTTTAAAGCCAAATTGGGTCTGCAGTCAAATGAAAAGTCACGAGTCATCTCGTTGCTTATTGGATGAATAAATCTCAGTATATTTTTTAATAAGCATTAAAATACAGATATTACATTCAAACATTACAATAGGTAAATTGAACATTACAAACCGATACTGATTCGACGAGGTAAAATCGAAAAAAATTCAAGCATTCAAATTTAATTATAAGATATATGATTGCTGATCTCTCTTTAATGTTATCTCTGACACTTCAATTTAATTAATATGTATTTTACAGAGTTCTCCTGACAAAAAAATTCTGTACTTTACTGACATTTTAAAACAAAAGTAAATGGAAATTTTTTACTAGCCTATTTATATAATTTCCCTGCAAGAAATTTGTATCAATAATTCTTTTCGTCCTTTGAAATTAGTCCATTCTAGAAAATTTTATTTATAATTTATAATTTCCTATTGAAAATTTTCAGCTCATTTAGTCTTTTTATATTGCATTTACACATAAATAAATACTGTATTGATTTACTAAGAGTAGGAGCCCGATATGGTGCAATCTGCGTATCACTAAATCTACTGTTTTTCTCATTATCATCATAACTGGCGCTACAGCCCGTTGTGGGCCTTGGCCTTCTTTAAAAGATCCAGCCAAGCGGCTCCCCTCTTTGCCGTGGACCTCCTGTTTTTTCTTACCTTAATAACATTAAAATCAGAGTCTAAACAGCCAACCCATATCTTTTTCGGTCTTCCCCTTGGTCGTTGTCCAAAAGGGATTATATTGAAAACCTTCAAAGCTCTATCACTTTCCATTTTCATTAGATGACCAGCCCATTTCATTCTGTTCAGTTTAACAAGTTTTAGAATGTCAATATCTCTAAAAAATTTGTAAAGTTAAAAAATTGTATCTTCTTCGCCAATTTCTGTTGTCATCGATACCACCAAAAATCAGTAGCACTTTTCTTTCGAAGATTGACAACATTTTCTCTTCTCTTGCACTGCTTTTCTACCACTTTATTATATAGAGTGGCAGAAAACTTTTATATTATATTATTATTATTATATTATATTATTAACATTATTTTGCCGCTATATTATATAGGTTAAAGGATCTGGTATTCTAAAATAACGACATATTTTATAACAATAGCTTTAAGTCCAAAATTTTTTTGTCTTTCTAATGCAGCTGGGAAACACTTAGACAGCTTGGTTTTGGATGCCTTAAGGTAAGCGCTGCACAGACGTTACTCACTTTGCATTACCTAGGGGGCGCGTGTAACTTGAAGATAAGCCACGGACGCGGAGTAACAATGCTCCCGCAACGCTCTACGATCCTATTAGACCGGGACCTACGGTTTAAAGTGGATTCCGAACCACTACAAACATCCATGGCACCGCCGGGACTCGAAACCGAAACCTGTCTTACCGAGCGCCAGAGCCATTCAGGCCCTGCTTACATATACAGGCCACTCCAAACATATAATTCAACATTTTTTATTGCATATAATATATTTATTTCGAATATAGTAATTAATTAACAACCGCACACTACGTTGTAGTGCACTTAGTGTCAACAATTTCTTACAGAAATTATTATCTAAGATTTTGAACAGCTAAAAGGAAAATAAAAAACAACAACAACTTTCCTTAACCAAATTTGCCTCATTAAGGAAAACTGAATATCATAACAATAATAAGTGTTTAAATGATAATTACCAAACCAAACCATTTTGCATAGTATTGCAAATGATCTCAGTCTCTAGAGTAGCACGAAATAATAATTGTGAAATATCAACTGATAATGAATTCTGTTCCCGCTATTATACATAACAGCCATTGAAAATTCTATTAAGCTGAATATTTTAATGACTAACAATTGCCCTTGTCATTGTGAGCTGGACAAATATTTATTCACCACACATTAGCTGTTTAAAGGCAATACTTTCTACAACAGAGTCAGTTAAGACCGTTAATTAGATTTGCATAATAATAACGTTATCGGTAATGAGGTTACCTCATTGAGATAAATATAACAATACCATGAAAATAGTCGATAGCAAACAACATTAAGTCGCAAGTTACAATGAAAAATACTTAAACCCTTTTTCTTTAGTAAATATTAGTAATTAAACATTGCAATAGTTTTGCTGTTATTTAAAGACGTAGGTAAATGTATTCGGGGTGTATTTAAAATAAAATTATAAATCGCTAATTCTGTATTAATTTAATTTATAATTTTAGTTTAAATATAATCACTCCTAAACTGTTTAACTACAGTACATAGTGCATTTAAACATTAGTACATTTTTCTTTCATTGTGTACTCAAATTTATTCCTTATTCAAATACTTACATTATTTTTTATTTATATATAATTAAATAATAATAATATTATATATTTAAATAGCTTAAATCTCATACGTCGTGATCTGGCATATATGACATTGTTTTCAAATTACTACTACACTACACCATATCACTGTTACTAGAGCCGTGTTGCCTCTTTACAGTTTGGGAATGATGTGGGTGAGAAGTCTGATTGGGCTCTGTGATGCTCTAAGGTCATATGATACAGAAACATATGGCTTAAAGTGTATTCCGAATCACTATAAATATCCATGGCACCGCCGGGATTCAAACCCGAATCCTATAGTACCGATAACCAGAGAGTTAGCCACTAGGCCATCAGGATTCATTGCTTTGAAACTAAGAAATCCGTCTTCGAAGAGGAAAAGAATAAAAGAACTGAATGTTACCTTACCGTTATTGAGGTTTGGCAAAATTTATCCGTAGGCCGTAAAGTCCATCCAATGTGTTCGATGAAAAGCAGAACATCATTTGAACCATCCGCATACGATCCTTAATTCAAAATTGTGATGACAAAATTTAGGTGTAATACAGTAAGTCCCTATGGTGCAGGATTGGCAACATTGATTCTGCTGCATCTATTCGTTTATAGTGGTAACAATATCAGACTTTCGAAAACAAAATAATAAAACAATTTGCATGAATAATTTTTTGTTTCATAATTTGGTAAAAATTTCGGTCTAAGATAATTTTTTATGTCTAATTTTTTAACGTCTTTTTATAAATAAAACTTAATTGCATACACAAATTTTTATGACATGTATTTCAATTTTGTGCATTTTTTATTCCATTTTGAAAATGAAAACCTCACTTTTACCGGATATATGATATTTTGACACATAACACTTTAACTCTTCCTTATGCACCCAATGATTAAACCCACGCAATGTATTTTTTATAAGCTTCAGCTCCGAAAATAATTTTAATCCATTTTTATTTACAAAATTAAATTCATATTTTTAATTTCATAATTTCCAGAACGTTTTCATAAATACTTCGCAAATTCTGCATGGAATCCTTCTTCAATTAGATATCGTTCAGAGACTCGTGTTTGGTTATACAATTAGAGATGCATTTATTGAAGCGTAAATTTCAATCAAATTTCTACTTAACTGGTTAACTGGCATTACTTTTTACATTTCTAAATAATTAGAAGGAAGTATTCAGGCAAAAGAATCTATGTCAATTAAGTTTGAAATGTTTGTGTATCCTTACTTGCATTCACTGTAATGAGAACCAGTAAGTTAAGCGTATATGTTGTCTCATTAATTCATTTTGGATCTATCGATGTATGAAATAAAAATACAGATAAAGATATTAAAATGATATATAAACGATATTTTAAAATGATATGGTATATTCACAGAATACTTGAGAATTGAAACATTATTAAAATTAATGGTAATCATTCCTTATTCTTAACAATAAAAATTTCATGTTGCAGTAAAAAAATATTTATTTGTTATGCAAAGTTCAAAAAAATTATTACATTTTTTGTACAATAATTACTTTTAAACAACAAACTTGCAAATTATTTACTTTAATAATTTCGATTTATTATCCAAACCTTTATGTTACATATATTAAAATTTGACGTACATATTTGTGAAATTAAAGTTAAATATTTAGAGGGCGTCCAATTAATTTATTTATGTAACAGCCAAAATAAAAATAATACGATATTTTATGCACAAATTAGGATTTTTCTTAAAATATTAAAAAAAAAAATATCATGAACAATTCAAGTGTTTACATAAATATAATATGAAATCTATTTATAAAATTAAATTAAAAGTAGTCATGATATATGATTCGATTTTGAAATCGATTTTAATTTATCTTTACCTTTTAGAATTGAAATTTAATATATAATTTGACCAAAAACATCATCTGCTTCATTAAAAAAATATATTAAAACAGAATAGTAAAATTCAATAACTAATTTGTAGAAGTACAAGTTTTTTTTTTCTTTAAATTAATCATAGACAAATTTTTCAAAAATGTATCTTTATTTTTTGATTATTTTATATTAAAGATTAGATTACTAATGAATATTTGAAATGTGCTGAAATAGAATTTGGTATTCTATTTTTGGATAGGCAGAAATTAAGAAAAAAAAACCCATAATTTTTTTATTAAAATTTAAAAAAAATACATTTAAAACTAACTCTTATAAGCATCTAGTAAAAAAAATGACTGAAGAGAATTAACGAGTGTTAATTTTTTTTGAACAAATCCAAAGGCAAAAATTTTTCAAATTTAAGTCAGTGTTATTAAGCTTAAAGATCAAATGTTTACTAGATATATTACATTTTAAAATTAAAATATTTTTTATTAAGATGATATTTTTTTATAAAGAAATTAAAATTAATTTCTATATCATAACTACACTGAGAGAGAAAAAACATACTCGATTTTTTTAATAAATTAAACAATACATATATTTTAAGATTTATTTGGGTTTTGATGTTTATTTATCAATGCATTTGTCCTCAGGTATAATCTTTAAGAAGACTTTTTTAAATCTTTGCATTTTAAACGTATTCATGAAAAAATTATTATTTTTTTTTTAGAAAGCATTATTTTAAAAATGAGTTTTTTAAGGATTTACAATAAGAGGATATACAGTAATGTGCATTTATCCTTTAATTGATAAAGTTATTGTTTGAATAAAAAAAAAATTAAAATAAGAAAAGATTTATAAAAGATTTTCCCTCTAGAATAAATTTAAAATTTATCTTGAATCTCTTAAATTTAACAATTAATAATCCTTTAGGATTTACAGCAGTATTATAACAGCTTTTGTTTCCTTATTAGTACGAAATGCGTTAAAGAGTTAATACGAAGAAAAATAAGTTAATTAAGAAAAATAAGGCTTTTGAAAGTGTTAAAAATAATTTTCATTCCAGCAAGTTGTGAAATTAAATTAATATTTTTTTTTAGATTTGAGAAACAAAGCAATAGTATAAAAAAAAGGAAATTTCATACGTCATTTGACTTTTTTTTTAACTTTACCTTTTAATCCAGAACAAATAGCACAAATATCAAAGAACCATTATAAAAAATTATCAGAAAAAAAGATTAATAAAACTAATTGGACAAATTATTCCTTGGAAATATTTTACTAGGCCAAATATTAATTAAAAAAATAATTTTACTGATTTGATTTAACTGGCTAAAAAAATTATAATGCTTTTCAAAATAAGTTGTTTTCTGAGAATAATTTTACTCAGTGTAATAATAAAATTTTTATTATTGAAATTTAATTAATAGTAGTTTAATTAATAAATTTAATATATAGTAATTTAATAATAGTAAGTAATATTTTAATAAATGTTTTCTGAGAAAAATTTTACTCAGTCTAATAATTTTTTTTTTCAATTCCTACTATTAGTTCACACTCTCTCTCTATATATTTATATATCTTGTTCAATTTTTCAATCATTAATAAGATACTTTTTATTCTTCCACTCAAGTTCAAATACATTTTTTTAAACTTGTACTTAAGGATACTTGATGTTAATACAGTTTGTTCAAGTATTAATTCATTAATTAAGTTTAATTAACTAATTTTAGTTTTGTATGAGAGAAAAAAATTTCTCTTATATAAGATGTTTAACAGGATATAAATTTAGGAATAAATAGCGTCAGTGGCGAAGCGTGCAGATCGCTGGAAAAAATTTCTTTCTCAGATTCTTTTTTCATTCTGGGCTCTAGTCTGTCAAGGAAGGAACAAAATGGAAAATGAAACATGTGAATAAATTAGTGAGAGATATAGAAAGTGTGTATGTGAGAAAATAAGTAGAGATTTTAGTGTGAGAGAGAGCACTTTTTCTAATTTAAAAAAATGAACGAAAATTATTTATAAAGGACTTTCTGCAATATAGTCAAAAAAAGTAGGAATTATTGTTTTATATTTGTTAATTATACTATTTTATATATAATTGTTATTATTGAAATTTAATAAAAAGTAATAAATAGTATTTAATAGTAATTTAATTAATAAGTTTAATAAATAATATTTAATAGTACTTTAATTAATACATTTAATAAATAATATTTAATAGTACTTTAATTAATAAATTTAATAAATAATTATTTAATGACAGTAATTGTTTAATAAATAAATTGTTTTCTAAGAATAATTTTACACAGCATAATAATATTTTTATTATTGAAATGTTTCCCTTAATTAAGAAACTACACAAAGATATATATAGAGCAATCTTGTCTGCATGTTCCTCTCTACTCTGCAGTCAGAAATCGATTTAATTTCAAACCAGTCTATTTCCCTGATGTCCGAAAGAAATTCTTATTCGATCAGTAAAATACATATGATTTGGCTGCCGAATTCTAATATATGAATTGAATTATGCATTAAAAAACATCTATGCAGGAAGCCCAGTCAAATTCGCGAATAAGCAAGCGAAATTTTGTATCATTATAAACTCATCGCTTACCGCTTGTCAAGAAAATCTTTTCTCTTTCCCTAAAATGTTGCCTTATTAGAGGAAACCTTACTGAAAGGAAGAACTCTAAATTTTGCTTTAAAACTTTCTGCGAAATCGATCTTGTGCAACTGAAAGGACATCTATACATCTGTCTGAGCCATCGGTTTCATCCAGAAAGTTGGTACTTATTCAGAAGATGGGAGCAAGTTTTAACGTCCGGGAATTCTTCACTGACAGTATAAAAAGACCATTAAGAAACCGAGCGTTGATATGGAGAGAAGTATCCTAATGCTGTAGTACTGCGGAAAGGAGATTTTTTTTTGTCCCCCAGTGTAGTAGTCTGAAGCGGTGAATATTCCATTCCTTTTTGAATATGAAAATAAAAGTGCTCGTGGGAATTGCAAGGGCTTTATGTACAGTAGGGCTATCAGGGGAATGGAGCCTTAAACTCTGCAAATGTTGCAGACAACTCTTTTCTGAATGAAATAGATGCGAATATATTTTTTGTACTGATGTATTTCCACAAACATAAACCTTTTTAGTTGTAGATAGCTCTTTATATCATTTAAGGTAAAAAAAAAAAATGAAAAAAAAAAGTGGAAACATTTCAGTTTCGTTTTAGATTTAGCGGATGTATTTGTTTCTCTACATCGTATTTTGTAGAATTTGGGAAACGATTGAAGAACTTTTAGGATTTAAATGCGTAAAGAGAACGTATATTCGAAAATTATTTCACTAATTTGTGAAATAAACTACAGATATAACACTCCTTAATAAATAAATTTAGGCAAATGATATTTATGCATATTACTTAAAACAATTGTAATTCTAATGACCTAAAAATTAATTTCAGTTCATTTCTAAAATACCCTATTGTAGAGCTATCAGGGGAATGAAGCCTTAAACTCTGCAAATGTTGCAGACAACTCTTTTCTGAATGAAATAGATGCGAATATTTTTTTGTAGTGATGCATTTCCCTAAAAGTAAACCTTTTTAGTTGTAGATAGATTCTTATATCGTTTAAGGTAAAAAAAAAAAAATATGGAAACATTTCAGTTTCGTTTTAGATTTAGCGGATGTATTTGTTTCTCTACATTGTATTTTGTAGGATTTGGGAAACGATTGAAGCACTTTTAGGATTTAAATGCGTAAAAAGAACGTATATTCAAAAATTATTTGACTAATTTGTGAAACCAACTACAGATGTAATAGTCAATGATAAATAAATTTAGGCAAATGATATTTCTGCATATTACTTAAAGCAATTGTAATTCTAATGACCTAAAAATTAATTTCAGTTCATTTCTAAAATACCCTATTGTAGAGCTATCAGGGGAATGAAGCCTTAAACTTTGCAGACAACTCTTTTCTGAATGAAATAGATGCGAATATTTTTTGTAGTGATGCATTTCCTTAAAAGTAAACCTTTTTAGTTGTAGATAAATCCTTATATCGTTTAAAGTAAAAAAAAATGGAAACGTTTCAGTTTAGTGTAAGATTTAGCGAATATATTTGTTTCGGTGTATTGTATTTTGAAGATTTGGAAACGATTGAAGTACTTTTAAGTTTTGAATGCGTAAAAAGAACGTATATTCGAAAACTGTTTGACTCATTTGGGAAATCAACTAAAAATATAATAATCATTGATATAAAATATAGCAAATGATATTTCTCCTTATTACTTAAAAGAAAAATGTAATGGAATTGAATGAAGTCAAAACTTGAAATTTTCCGTTCCAAACTATAAAGATGATTAATCATTTTAACATAAACTATTATAATCTCTTTTCTGATTACATTTTTAAAAAGATATGCTGATTCCATTGTATATATATATTTATTTTTTGATTTTTAAATTCATTTTCTACGAGTGAAAAATAAATTCTGTTTATGTAACATATTCAGAATAATTTATGGATAATTAATAGAAAAGCCTAGTCAAGTAATAAAGTACATAAACATAAATCAAATAAAACATTACATTAAGTCAAATAGGATAATATTACTCCACAATAATTTTTGTATCTGTGAGTTATTGGAACTAGCTATGCATTAGCCATAATCATTGATAAAAAAAATATATTCAAATGATATTTATCCATATTATTTAAAAGAAAATTATAATTCTAATGAAGTAAAAAGTTGAAATTTTCCGTTTCAAACTATAGAGATGCTAAATCATTTTAACATAAATTGTTATAATCCCTTTCCTTAATACTTTAAAAAAAATTAAATAGATTCCATTGTATTATTATTATTATTATTTTTTTTATTTTTATTTTTTAATTCATTTTGTACGAGGGAAAAATAAATTCTGATTAAGAATTTCGATAAGAATTCCGAATAATTTATGAATAATTAATTGAAAAACTGGATAAGTGATAAAACACATTATTTTGTAGGATTTGGGAAACAATTAAGGAACTTTTAGGATATAAATGAATAAAAAGAATGCATATTTGAAAACTATTTTTGAAAACTAATTTGAGAAATCAACTACAAATATAATTATTAAAATATTTGGTTAAAAATATAGGAAAATGGTATTTATCCATACTACTTAAAAGGAAATTGTAATTCTAATGAAGTAAATAATTAAAATATTTTATTTGAGACTATAACGATGATTAATCATTTTTACATTAGTTATTAAAATATATTTTTGTTGATACTTTTTTTAGAAAATATGTCAATTTCAATGTATTTTTATTTTTATTTTTTAAATAATTTATTACCAGTGACAAATAAATTCTGATTAAGTAACATATTCAGAATAATTTATGGATAATTAATAGAAAAACCTAGTTAAGTGATGGAGTACAAATCAAATAAAACATTATATTAAGTCAAATAAGATAATATTACCGCCACAATAACTTTTGTATCCGCGAGTTCTTGGAGCTAGCCATGCACTTACGAATCTCTTTCTTGAACAGACGAAAAAAATCCTGAAGCAGCAAGAAGAATAAAACACAAAAACATTATTTATTTCCCTCCAAACGCTGTCTAAAAGGCGTACCAGAAAACACAAAAACTTACAGTAATTTATTCCGACTCATAAAGTGAAGGGAGACAAAGAAACAAACGGTGAGGGAAACTAGAAGAAGAAGAAAAAAGAAACAAAATATAGAAACAAAAAGTTATACAGGCAGGTAGTACGTCGGGCAGAAACTGAAAACAAAAGTTGGAACATCTATGATTCCGGTCAATATACTACGCAACCTTGAGTTACCGTGAGTAAATTGTACCATGGGGTATCGTTCAGGTTAGACCTTAAGTTTACTACCCTTAAGTCTACTTTCGACGCTACCTTAGCGATAACCGTGAAAGATGAGGGTTAAGAAGGAAGTAGGGTTTTAAAAAAAGAAAAAAAGTATATCGGTTGAAGTTTTGTTTAAAGCTTGGATCTTGGAGGAATAAGGAGTGGAATTATCGTAAGTTCTCTACTACTTCAGGCTTTTTGGGAAAGAATGATCGAAATATGTGATGTTGCATCAAGTGCTTTTGGAGAATAATAAATGCCGGGCTTTTGGTTTATAGGTGGAGTTATGGTTTCATACATATTCAGCAAAATGCTTTTTTTAATTTCAGAACATCGACGTTTAAACATCGCGAATTATTACGATAGGAGCAAAAAATTTTGAAATTTATTGATTTCAATATCATCAAAACCATTTAACAAATAGAAGATATTGCATTTTTTTATGAATGAAATAATATTGTGTGCCTGGTAAATAAACAAGAAATCTCTAAGACGTAATCTTAATGTAACGTAGTAATGTTACTTTTGTTTACATATTTGTTACTTTATTGTTTTCAAATGCCAGATAAAATTTGTAACAGATTCTGTGTTGCTAAAGTTGCAACAAAACGAATTTCTACATTGCATTTTCCACGGAAATTTCTAATAAACAGTCTTTACAATAGCAAATGGATGGTATGAACCTTCCTCCGCCATACAATCTCAGACCAAAAGAAGGACTTCCTGATTGAACAAATTTATCGTGCCAATTTTAAACAAAGACACAAAATAGTTGGTTTAGCCATTATTTCTGATCTCGAACCGATTTGCTATAATTCGGAAACCCACAAGACCTCCAAGCTCTAATCTGTAATATATCTTTAAAGAGGATGTATTTTTATACCAGAAAATTTGGCTATTCCTTAAATTAAAAAAAATTTCATATTATTTACTAAAGCACATAATATTGTTAAATTGGGTTAATGAACATTGGCCTAAAATGATTATTCTTAACATAAAACAGTTATTTATCATATCAATAACATGTCTATAAATCTATATTTATAAAGAATAATAGATTTCAGCACACCAATAATAGATCTATGAATATAAAAAAAAAAAAAAAAACAACGATTGAATAAAAATATTAAGAGAAAATAATTAGAAACTATTTTTTCTACTTTAGACAAAAATTAAAATTTATTATTTTTTTTTATTAACTGCAATATATAGATTATTAAAATAATTTTAAAAATAATTAAATTTTTATGGGAAATATATCAAAGTATCTTTTTCAAATAACACCTTATGAGCAAATCATAGAAAAAAATTAAAAATTAAAAATTAATAATCATCTCTTTAACATTTGTCTAAATAAATATTAAAATATTAAAATACGCTTGAAATTGTATCTATATTGTTTTATGTAAATAAAGGTCCCATAGTTAGTAGCACTGTTAGTACTTACAAAATAGTAAATAAATCTTAAAAATTATATATAGTTATTTTATATTTGTGATGAATTTAATATTATTTTATAATGAGTTATTTCTTTTTCAATATTTTCTAAGTCCAATTAACTACAAATATAAAAAAAAAAAAAACTTTGTGATCAGAAATTTACAAATAGAGATTTCCAATAATTTACAAAATGTAATTCTGTTGTTGGTTGTCTTTAATTTGTGTGCTAATGTTTTTTTTAAATATACTTAAAACTGAAATTTATGATATAAGGAGTTATTTAATTTCTTGCCTTTTTAACCATTTTTAGCATTTTAATCTATTCTGTTATAAAGCACTACTTTACTAATATATATATATTGCTTATAATAAAATCTTATTTAAAAGCATGAATGTTAATGATTTAAAGACATTTTTTTTCATTTTATAATTTCAAAATTTTTATTTAAATATATATTCATGACTTTTTTGTAATCGTATATGTCACAACATTTTGCCAATTCTATTAAAATATATTTTTAGCAGATGACTTGAGAAAACTAAAAATTCAATTAAAATATTGAAATTCAATTAACATAATTTTTTTGAGACTAAAATTTCCTTTACAAAAACCAACTTTTTCTAAACCTAAATCAAAATTTGAAAAATGATTTGTTTCTTTATTTAAGATTCTCATGCTTTCATTTTCAGTTTTCATAAATACAAATGGTATCATAGGAATAATATTTAGCTTTCCTTCAACAAAATCATTATTATTTTAAAACGATATGAATATATTTCACATAACATATAAAATATGTTTCATTTTGTTTTATAACATAACATATGTAAAAACGGAATTATAAGTTTTAATTAAGGTCTTAGTTTGGATTTTAATTATTTGAAATCCAAACAAATTCATTTTCGTAGCTTCAAAAAATAAAATAAGCAACACTTGATATTTTGTTTCATTATATGCAAGAATTAATTGCAATAAAACGAAATATTAAATAAAGCTATACTTAATATCAATTAGTGACTTAAAAACTGCGCAATCTGCTTCCAAATAATGTTTCAGTATCATGCAAAAGCAATTTCTCTTAACTTTCTAGTAAGAAAATATATTTTTCCCCACATGTGACCAAAACATGATGGAAAGTCTTTCGGAAATAATTAGCATAATGACTTAAAATTATAATACCTTACGGACAATTTAATCAAAGGATCTTCTGTTGTTTTCCCAAACGACAATATCCTCTGAAGTTTTCTTAATTTACCAAAACCACCCTTAGTTCCTATTTTTTATTCCTTCAGACGCCGAGAAAAAACACTACATCAAAAAAATTTTTTTTTTTTTTTTTTTAGAAAACTTTCTCTTACCTTTAAAGATATTTTTTAGCTAGGTAAAAAAAAGTCTTCTTTATTTTCATTCCTGTAACTTTGATCATTATTGATAGGCTTAAAAAACCATTCAGCTATACGCTTTCTTGTATGGGAACTTTATTTCTTCTTTTTTGCCCCTTCTATTCTGTTTAAACTTTAAAAAAAAAAAAAAATCTTTTGTGTGTATCGAAATAATTAATTCTACTTTGGGGGAATTTCTTTTTAATATATATATAACGAATATATAACGCACCTGAACTATTTCAAAAGATAAAATGTTAAAAAGGTAATTTAGGGAATGCTGGCTTTTAAAATTCTAACTATTTTTGTAGACATTAGAATGTTTTTCATAGAACAGTGTTTTAACTAAACAAAATTATAAAAGCTAATTTGAATTCTTTTACTGCTAAAACTATTACTATTCCCGGTTAAAAATAATTTTTTTTGGTGGGGGATTAATATAAAATTACGAAACGAAATGTTTTATAGCTTTTAAATAAACAAAATTTCAAAAGCTAATTTTTACTCTTTCTATGTCTCATATTAGTATACTTTTTGTAATTATTAATTATTTTGTAGAATCTTACAAAATTCAAAAATTATATATAATATGTTTCTTAAAAAGTTGAAAACATTATAATATTAAAAAAAGTTTATTCATGCATTAAGTATTTTAACCATCTGTTTTTAGATGATTAACGAAAACTTACAGAGCATAATGTAGCTTGCGTCATTTATTTATTATTAATTATCTTTTTGACTTTCTGATTGTAGAAATTTGAAAAATTAGTTTTAAGAAACTCTTAAAATACATTTCGTTTAATTTACCATTAGCATGTTTTTAAGGATATTTTAACTAGCACGTACTTCATAATGTGTTTTTTACAGTTTTTACCAATTTTTATTAATTATTTGAAAAACATTTACACTTTTTAAGATACAACACATACTTAGAACACAACCCCTTCATAATGCGAAGACTACTTATTTCTGTCTTCACCAAAAACAAAGTGAATGCTAAAATATATTTCATTTATTTTTTTCAAAATACTATTTTAAAAGCATGTAATAAAGGAATTTAAAAAAATCAAATAATTAAATTCCAAACAAATTCTTTTTTATAATAGCTTCAAAATAAAAGTAGGCCAAACTTGATATTTTGTTTTAATAAATGACCAATTTATGTCTAATAAAACAAAATATTAAATAAAGCGATACTTAATATCAATTAGTGTCTTCAACACTGTGCATTTTGCTTTCAAATAATATTTCAGCCCCATGCCAAAACAATTTCTCTTACCTTAGGTAAGAAAAATATATTTTCCTCCACGTGTGACCAAAACATGATGGAAAGTCTTTTGGAAATAATTAGCATAATGACTTAAAATTATAATACCTTACGGACAATTTAATCAAAGGATCTCCTGTTGTTTTCCCAAACGACATTATCCTATGCAGTTTTCTTAATTTACCAAAACCACCCTTGGTTCCTATTTTTTATTCCTTCAGACGTCAAGAAAAAACACTGCATGAAAAAAAAAAAAAAAAAAAAAACTTCTTTTTAGTAAACTTTCTTTTACCTCTAAAGATATTTTTTAGCTAGGGAAAAAAAGTCTTCTTTATTTTCATTCCTGTAACTTTGATCATTATTGATAGGCTTAAAAAAGCATTGAGTTATAGTTCGCTTTCTTGTGCATGGGACTTTTTTTTCTTCTTTTTTCTTCCCTGCTATTCTATTCTATTCTGATTTAGACTTTTTTTAAAAAGTCTTTTGTGTGTATCGAAATAATTAATTCTACTTTGGGAGAATTTTTTTGTTAAAATCTTTATATAACGAATATATAAGGTACCTGAACTATTTCAAAAGATAAAATGTTAAAAAGATAATTTAGGGAATGTTGGCTTTTAAAATTATAACTATTTTTGTAGACGTCAGAATGTTTTACATAGAATTGTATTTTAACTAAACAGAATTATAAAAGCTAATTCGAATTCTTTATTCTGCTATAACTATTACTGTTATTGGTTTAAAATGGTTTTTTGGTGGGGGGATTAATATAAAATTACAAAATGAAATATTTTTTAGCATTTAAATAAACAAAATTGTAAATGCTAATGTTAACTTTTCTTTGTCTCATATTAGTATACTGGTTTATAATTATATAATGATTAATTATTTTGTAGCATCTTACAAAATATAAAATTAAATATAATATGTTTCTTAAAAACTTGATAACATTATACTAATAATAAAAATGTTTAATCAAGAATTAAGTATTTTAACCATCTTTTTTTAGATGATTGAAGAAAATTTGCGGCACATAATGTATTTTCTTATCAGCTTGCGACATTTATTTATTATTTAATTATCTTTTTGATTTTCTTATTAAAGAACTTTGCAAAAATTAAATAAAAAAAAACATTTAAAATACATTTTAATTCAACTAACATGTACTTCATAATGTGTTTTTTAATTAATTTTCTATGTAACTGAATTACTTTGAAAGAAAATTAACTCATTTTAAGATGACATTCTTAAAACGCCACCCCTTCATTATGCGAGGATTAATTATTTCTGTCTTCACCAAAAACAAAATGATTAATTTAAACCAAACTGAATACTAAAATATGTTTTATTTTTCTTTTCAAAATACGGTTTAAAATGTTTATAATAAAGTAAATTTAAAAAAATCAAATTATTAAAATTCTAACAAATTCCTTTTAATAGCTTCAAAAATAGGAAATAATCAGCTCTTAATATTTTGTTCTAGTATATGAACAAATTATTTGTAATAAATCGAAATATTAAATAAAACGATACTTGATATCAATTAGTGTCTTAAAAACTGCGCAATCTGCTTTCAAATAATATTTCAGCCCCATGCCAAAGCAAATTCTCTTAACTCTAGCAAGAAAAAGATATTTTACCCCACATTTGACCAAAACAGGATGGAAAGTCTTTCGGAAATAATTAGCATAATGACTTAAAATTATAATACCTTACGGACAATTTAATCAAAGGATCTCCTGTTGTTTTACTAAACGACATTATCCGAGGAAGTTTTCTTAATTTACCAAAACCACCCTCAGTTCCTATTTTTTATTCTTTCAGACGTCAAGAAAAAACACTACATCAAAAAAAAAAAAATTGTTTTTTCAGTAAACTTTCTTTTACCTCTAAAGATATTTTTTAGCTAGGGACAAAAACGTCTTCTTTATTTTCATTCCTGTAACTTTGATCATTATTGATAGGCTTAAAAAAGCATTGAGTTATAGTTCGTTTTTAAGAATGGAACTTTTTTCTTCTTCTTTTTTCTCCCTTTTAGACATTTTTTGTTTTTGAAATCTTTTGTGTGTATCGAAATAATTAATTCTACTTTGGGGGAACTTTTTAAATATATATATATATAATGAATATATAACGCCCCTGAACTAATTCAAAATATAAAATGTTAAAAAGGTAATTTAGGGAATGTTGGCTTTTAAAATGTTGATTATTTTTGTGGACATTAGAAGGTTCTGTGTAGAATAATATTTTAACTATACCAAATTATAAAAGAAAATTATAATTCTTTTTTTTTACAACTATTACTATTCTTGGGTAAAAATACTTTTTTGTTTGATGGAATAATAAATAATTACAAAATGAAATGTTTTATAGATTTTAAATCAACAAAATTGCAAATGTTAATTTCAACTTTTTCTTTGTCTCATATTAATACACTGGTTTATAATTATATGTAATTATTAATTTATTACTAATTATTATGTAGAACCTTTTAAAATATAAAATTAAAAATAATCTGTTTCATAAACACTTGATAATATTATAATATTTAAACTGTTTTTTCAAGCATTAGGTATTTTAACCATTTTTTTCTTCATGTTTAACGTAAAATTTACAGAACATAATGTATATCCGCCTCATCTTGCGTCATTTAAATTTTCGTTCTGACTTTCATATTATAGAAATTTGTAAAGATATTTTTAAAAAAACTATTAAAATACTTTTCAAATCACATCTACACAAAAAATTTAATTTAAACATAAGAATTACATTTTTTGATATTCTGAATAACATTAATTATTTTAACTATATTTAATTAGACTGATACATCCTGTTTGTATGTGTCTTCACCATACAAATAACCATAATAACACTTAAAAAAATCAAGTAATTAAAATCGAAACAAATTCCTTTTTGCAGCTTGTATAAAAGAAATAAGCCACACTTGTTATTTCATTTTATTTGCATGAACAAATTCTTTGTAATAAAACAAAATATTAAATAAAACGATACTTAATATCAATTAGTGTCTTAAAAAATGCGCAATCTGCTTTCAAATAATATTTTAGCCCCATGCAAAAGGAATTTTTCTTACCTCTAGTAAGAAAAAGATATTTTCCCCCACATGTGACTAAAACAGGATGAAAAGTCTTTCGGAAATAATTAGCATAATGACTTAAAATTATAATACCTTACGGACAATTTAATCAAAGGATCTCCTGTTGTTTTCCCAAAACGACATTATCCTCTGAAGTTTTCTTAATTTACCAAAACCACCCTCAGTTCCTATTTTTTTATTCCTTCAGACGTCAAGAAAAAACACTAGATCAAAATAAAAAAAAAACTTTTTAGTACTTTCTTTTACCTGTATAGATATTTTTTAGCTAGGGAAAAGAAGTCTTATTTATTTTCATTCCTGTAACTTTGATCATTATAGATAGGCTTAAAAAAGCATTAAGTTATAGTTCGCTTTTTATGTGTAGGGCTTTTTTTTTCTCTCTTTATTCCCTCTTTTATTCTGTTTTAGACTTTAAAAAAAAATATTTTCTGTGTATCGAAATAATTAATTCTACTTCGGTGTAACTTTAACTATTTTTGTAGACATTAGAATGTGTTACATAGAATAATATTTTATCTAAACAAAATTATAAAAGCTAATTTGAATTTTTTTTCCTTTTATAACTATTACTATTCCCGGTTAAAAATATTATAAAACTACAATAAAAATATAAAACTACAATATGATATATTTTATAGTTTTTAAATAAACACAATTGTAAAAGCTAATTTTAACTTTTCTTTGTCTCACATAAGTATACTGGCTAATAATTATGTACTTATTAATTATTTTGTAGAATCTTACGAAATTTAAAATTAAGTATAATCTGTTTCTTAAAAATTTGAAAGCATTAAAATATTAAAAATGTTTATTCAAGCAGTAAGTAGTTTAATCATCTTTTTTTACATGATTAAAGAAAATTTATAGAACATAATGTATTTTCTCCTGTTCTTACGTTTTTTATTGATAATTTAATTTTCTTTCGGACTTTCTCATTATAGAAATTTGCAAAAATATTTTTACAAAACTCTTAAAATACATTTAACTCAGTTTTACCATTAGCAAGTTTTTAAGGATATTTTAAGTGACGTGTACTTCATAATGCCTTTTTTTTACCATTTTTATCAATTATTTTCTATGTAACTGAATTACTTTGAAAAAAATATTAACACATTTCAAGATGATCTTCTTAGAACTAAAATCCTCCATTATGCGAGGGCTATTTATTTTTATCTTTACCTAAAACAAAATGAATACTAAAATATGTTTCATTATTTTTTTTCAAAATACTATTTGAGAAGCATATAATAAAAGAATTTAAAAAAAACCATATAATTAAAATCCAAATAAATACATTTTTTGTAGATTCAAGAATAGGAAATAAGCCACAATTGATATTTTGTGTTATTTTATGAACAAATTATTTGTAATAAAACGTAATATTAATTAAAGAGATACTTAGTATCAATTAGTGTCTTAAAAACTGCGCAATCTGCTTTCAAATAATATTTCAGCCCCTTGCCAAAAGCAATTTCTCTTACATCTAGTAGGAAAAAGATATTTTCCTCCACATGTCACCAAAACTTGATGGAAAGTCTTTAGGAAATAATTAGCATAATGACTTAAAATTATAATACCTTACGGACAATTTAAACAAAGCATCTCCTGTTGTTTTCTCAAACGACATTCTCCTCTGAAGTTTTCTTAATTTACCAAAACCACCCTTAGTTCCTATTTTTTATTCCTTCTGAAGTCAAGAAAAACACTACATCAAAAAAAAAACTTTCTTTTACCTCTAAAGATATTTTTTAAGCTAGCGAAAAAATGTCTTCTTTATTTTCATTCCTGTAACTTTGATCATTATTGATAGGCTTAAAAAAGCATTGAGTTATAGTTCGCTTTCTTGTGTGGGACATTTTTTTCTTTTTTTTCAACCTTCTATTCTGTTCTGCTTTAGACTTTTTTTCGAAATCTTTTGTGTGTATCGAAATAATTAAATCTACTTTGGAGGATTTAAAAAAATATATACATATGATGAATATATAACGCATCTGAATTATTTCAAAAGATAAAATGTTAAAAAGGTAATTTAGGGAATGTTAACTTTTAAAATTTTAACTATTTTTGTACATTAGAACATGCCACATAGAATAGTATTTTCACTACGCAAAATTATAAAAGTTAATTTGAATTCCTTTTTCTGCTATAACTATTATTATTCTTGGTTAAAAATATTTTTTTTTTGGGGGGGGGGGAATTACCAAATAAAATATTTTATAGCTTTTAAATTATGAAAATTAACAAAGGCTAATTTTAACTTTCATTTGTCTCATATTAGTATATTTGTTTATTATTGCTAATTATTTTGTAATCTTACAAAATATAAAATTATATATAAAATGTTTCTTAAAAACATCAAAATGTTATAATATTAAAAATGTTTATTCAAACATTAATTATTTTAAACATTTTTTTTACATGTTTAACATAATATTTACAGAGCATAATGTATTTTGTCCTTAACCTGCGTCATTTAAATTTTCGTTATGACTTTCTTTTCATAGAAATGTTTAAAAACGTTTTTAAAAAACTCTTAAAATACATTTCATTTCATTTTCCTTTATTATTTCAACTAACGTGTAATGTGCTTTTTACCATTTTCATTAATTATTTTCTATGTAAGAGAATTACTTTGAAAAATATTATCTTTTTTTAATATGGCATTCTTTGAACGGAACCCCTTCATTATGCGAGAACTATTTATTTCTGTCTTGCCAAAAACAAAATGATTACTTTAAAACTAAATGAATACTAAAATATGCTTCATGAGTTTTCAAAATACTATTTTAAAACCGTATAATAAAGGAATTTAAAAAATACATAATTAAATCCTAAACAAATTCATTTTTGTAGTAGCTTTAAAATAATAGTAAGCGAGTTTGCTTTATTATATGAACAAATTATTTGTAATAAAACGAAATATTAAATAAAGTGATACTTAATATCAATTAGTACCTTAAAAACTGCGCAATATACTTTCAAATAATATTTCTGCCCCGTGCAAAAGCAATTTCTCTTACCTCAAGTAAGAAAAAAAAATTTCCCCCCACATGTGACCAAAACATGATGGAAAGTCTTTTCGAAATAATTAGCATAATGACTTAAAATTATAATACCTTACGGACAATTTAATCAAAGGATCTCCTGATGTTTTCTCAAACGACATTATCCTCGTAAGTTTTCTTAATTTACCAAAACCACCTTTAGTTCCTATTTTTTATTTCTTCAAGACGTCAAGAAAAAACACTACATCAAAAAAAAAATTGTTTTTTCAGTAAACTTACTTCTACCTCTAAGGATATTTTTTAGCTAGGGACAAAAAAGTCTTCTTTATTTTCATTCCTGTAACTTTGATCATTATTGATAGGCTTAAAAAAGCATTGAGTTATAGTTCGCTTTCTTCTATGGGACTTTTTTTTTTCTTCTTTTTAGCCCCTTCTATTCTGTTTTAAACTTTTTTTTTAAATTCTTTTGTGAGTATCGAAATAATTAATTCTACTTTGGGGGATTTATTTCTTTGAAAAAAAAATTATATTACGAATATATAACGCACCTGAACTATTTCAGAAGATAAAATGTTTCAAAGGTAATTCAGGGAATGTTGGCTTTTAAAATGTTAACGGTTTTTGCAGACGTTAGAAGGTTTTACATGTAATAATATTTTAAATAAGCAAAATTATAAAAGCTGATTTGTATTCTTTTTTTTTATTATAATTATTACTGTTCTTGGTTAAAACTATTTTTTGGTGATTAATATAAGATTACAAAAATATTTTATAGGATTTTAAATAAACACAATTGCAAAAACTACTTTTAACTTTTCTTTGTCTCAAATTTGTATAAACTTTGATCATTATTGATAGGCTTAAAAAAGCATTGAGTTATAGTTCGCTTTCTTCTATGGGACTTTTTTTTTCTTCTTTTAAGACCCTTCTATTCTGTTTTAAACTTTTTTTAAAAAATCTTTTGTGTGTATTGAAATAATTAATTCTACTTTGGGTAATTTTTTTCTTTAAAAAAAAAAATTATATTACGAATATATAACGCACCTGAACTATTTCAGAAGATAAAATGTTAAAAAGGTAATTCAGGAAATGTTGGCTTTTTAAATGTTAACTGTTTTTGCAGACGTTAGAAGTTTTTACATGTAATAGTATTTTAAATAAACAAAATTATAAAAGCTAAGTTGTATTCCTTTTTTTTTGTTATAACTATTACTGTTCTTGGTTAAAACTATTTTTTGGTGGGGTCATTAATATAAAATTACAAAGATATTTTATAGGTTTTAAATAAACACAATTGCAAAAACTACTTTTAAGTTTTTTTTGTCTCAAATTTGTATAGTTGGTAATTAAATAATTATTAAGTAATTATTAATTATTTTGCAGAATTAAAAAATAAATAAATAAAATTAAATATATTATGTTTCTTAAAAACTTTGAGACACTATAATATTAAAAATGTTTATTAAAACATTAATTATTTTAATCATCTTTTTTTGATGATAAACTAAAATTTGGAGACCAATAATGTATTTTCTTCTTAGCTTGCGTCTTTTATTTATTATTTAATTATCTTTCTTACTTTCTTATTACAGAAATTGGTAAAAATATTTTTTTTTAAATTTGTAAAAATATTTTTAAAAAATTTGTAAAATACATTTCAAAGCGCATGTAAACAAAAATTTAATTTAATCAAAAGATTTACTTTTTTTTATTTTCTGAATAAAATGAATAATTTTTAAATTTTTCGAAGTAGACTGATTCATTTTGTTTCTTTCTTTATTAACTTACATATTCACTTCATAAATAAGTTATTTAAGAAACGAAAAAATAAATTCGTTTTTAGTGTTTGATTAATAACAGTACATAAATTCAAAGTAATAAAATTTTCAATATTGCAAAAATTCTTATAATTTTTTTTTTTAATTTTACTTATAAAATATGTAAAGTAACTTGTTAGTTTTGATGGCTATAATATATGAAGTATTATTTTAAAAAATCATAATTTTCAAAACACAAATTCGTTATCAATTTATTTCTAGTTTTATATTATGTTAAAACATCAATATTTTTTTAAATATATAAATTTATTAAAATCATATTAATTTCCAGTTCTCATTTAAAATATTAAGAAAAATATAAAAAAATAATATTAGTGAGTTCCATTTTCAATCATAATGATAAATTAAATTTATTTTCTTTAATAATTTAATTAGAATGTGTAATATTTAAAAAGTTGTGACTACTTGGAAATTATATTATTATCAATCTATTAATTTTTTTCGATTACACCACTTTATTTTTATTTAGTAAATATTAATAAATTAAATATTGTTAACTAATTGAAATAATAGAGGGTTTTCTAATATAAAGACGTCATATAAAATCAATATCAATTTTACCATTAGCAAGTTGTAATGATATTTTAACTAACGTGTACTTCATAATGTGTTTTTTAACATTTTCAGTAATTATTTTCAATATAGTAGAATTATTTTGAAAAACATTAACACATTTTAAGATGACATTCTTAGAACGCCACCCCATCATTATACGATGACGTTTTTTTAAAAATTCCAATGGTGGAGTAAATAAAGATAACTATAAATATCAAAATAATTTTATTGTCAGAAGTAATGAAAATTACTTTTACTCTTCTATGTGATCACTAAAGCCTGGTGACATTTTTTTACATTGTTATTGTCGTCGTCCCACCACCAACATTTGTTAGGCTAATTTTCCAACATTCTCGTCATAATACATTACCGCCAGCCGATAAGTCTCCAAGTCATCTTCAAGCTCTGTAATATCCCAAATCGTATTCAAGCATTTGTAGAAAAAACACTCTTCTCACAGATTTATCTTCTCTAAAAAGAGAGTAAATTCGTGTACCTCTGGTGATAGAATACTTCTCATTTTAAATGTGCAAGTAGCTGTTTTATTACCACAGCAGTATGAGGTTGTAAAATGCCAAAGATCAAAACAATCCTGTCCAGGAATGCAGTTTAATCTCAAAACAATTTCAGCTGCCCTATTCATTGCACAGGTAAACAACTATTGACACTGTGCAATTCGCACTTAATTGAAGAATCAGTTTCGACAGACCTGTTAAAGGGACTGAAGTCGGCTCCAATTTACATTTTGAACTGAGAGTGTGAGATGTTATAGTGAGAACTATGCTCAGTAGCATGGTGCGCATATTAGTCTTATTCATTTAGTTGGTCGCTTAGTAGTTATATTGGAGTTTAAAAATAGTACCGTTTGTGTAATTAAAAGAAAATAATTTTCGTTAAAGAATAGGAATCAATGATTTCAAAATTGCATCCCTTTAACCTCCATTTAATTGTTTTTTAAATTGATAATTATTGTACAGTGAGAAACTTTGAAAGGACTTAATGTTAACATGTAAATTATTTATATAGTTCATCTTTAAAATTTACCTAAAAATAGTTTTAATTATGTAATAATTAAGATTTAAAGATGTGATAATTTAATAAATATTTTAACATCATACTTCAAATTTTATTAATATTTCAAAATGTAAATCACACATAAATGACATTAATTCAATAAACACACACAAAAAATCCGAACCATTTTTTAATACAGATAAATTTAAAAAATTTAAAATATTATATTTCCAACGGACAACTAAAAAAAAATGTATTACATTTTAAAATTAAAAGAAAAAAAAACCCATGAGACAAAATAAAATTTTAAATGCAAAAAAAATCTTTTTTGTAAGATATTGAATAAACCCATATAATATAAACTCCACATTCTTGAGTATATTGTAATGAACTCATAGAAAAACAAGGAGATTCGGCTAGGATTATTACTGTGTTTTGTAGTATCTCCCGTGGACAATTGAATTGCCAGATGTGAAATTTCCGAGTTTCCTTCATCCAATAAGTAAATGTAGTTACTTCCTAAAATCTTCCCAAATGGAATTTAACATTTTCTCTCCATTTGCTAAGAACTGTGCATGGTATACTTTTTATCTTATAATGTGCCAAAATAAATGGGTTCTCTGCTAATAAATACAAATAGGCTCTTTGGTTGCGTTAAAAAGATATATGTTTTTTTTTAGTAATTAATTGTTTAGTAAATAACCAGTTTTTTCTCTCTTTACAGGAAAACCAAGACCAGCTGTCACATGGTGGCGAGACTATGCCTTGTTGGACGACACATATACGTTCGTCACAGGTGATAATTCGGTGAGAAATGAGCTTGAAATTGAAGAATTGAGAAGGAATGATTTGCTAGCTGTCCTGCAATGTCAAGCTTCTAATAACAACATCACGGTGCCAGCATCGGTTTCCATAACACTAGATGTTAATTGTAAGTTGAACATTTGTTTAGCCTTATTTGCTTTCTGAAATAGGTCACGCTTGATATTGATACGTTTGTGTTCATGTATTCTTCTTCATTTCAAAATTCTTTTTAAAATCTAGTGACATTTTATAATTTCAAGTTAATATTGTTGATAAATTATTATGACCATAAACTGTTCCATAAGCTATTTAAAGGCTTAAATCCATATTACATTCATCAGCATATTACTGTTTCTGAAATGCGTCAAATTTTAATATACAATTCAAATCAACTTGGAATCCTGAAAATTTACTTCGCCAAATTGAATTTTTGAAGAGTTAAAAATTTATAATCCATTCCTCAGTTTGATTTTTTCTTTCGAATTATCTTTTTAAAAGGTCATTTCCTTCTGTTTGCACATGATATTTTTCTTTCGTCAATTGTCGAGTGACTGAGCTGTTGATTTTTTTCTGCCTTATAGCAAGAATTTCAGTTCTCTAAATTCTACAACTCTAAGAATATCTTATGTACGAAAATGAACAATTGATAACTATAAATTACGAAGGTACTTAAGAAGAAATGAAATGGAAACCTAAGACCTAAACCTAAGAAGGCTCTCAACTAGATGGTTATTGCTTCTGCAGGGCGATACCATAGAATAATTAGTGTATAATTTCCTGGAATGTCAGCGGTTTGACACAAACGCTTTAGGCCAGGATCAATGCGAACGCCTATATCTCGTTAAGCCTACTGAATGGGTTAAATATTGTAATTATTGAAGTGCTCATTACTATAATCCCTCTTTCTCTCTCTCTTTATATAGGCTTATATATATAATATTATTTCATGATGGTACTTATCAATATTTCTATAAAAATATCCAAAACCAGGCTAATTAAAATTTACAATTATAATAAAATGTTAGATATATTTTATTTATACTCTTTTTTTTTCTATAAATTGTGTTATTTTATTTTATATAATTGAATTGGAATATAAATCGATATTTATACTTAAAATAATTAATAATTATAATAGATTAAATCTCAAAATATTTTTATCTAGTTACAAGTAGAAAAACTGATTTATAAACAGTAAGTTTGAATTTCTAAATTTTAAATAAGTTATAGTTAGTAATAATGATAAATAAGATATATTTTGCCAAATTAATTTTTGATTCAAAATACGATAATCGCATTAAATTTAAATGTAAGTATGCATGTAAAGAGTATTTTAATAAAATATAGAATATTTAGTACCTAATATGCATGCGTATTTTCTACAATTCGTTAATTTCCCATATGATTCATGTATATGATTGATGTACATGATTCATTTATATATTCATTGTATGTGATTGATTGATGATCAAATATTTACTTCTAATGATTTTATAATTCCAATATTTGAAAAAAATTACTTTTATAATTGTAGAGAGAATTTATAATCAAAAATGCCGTTTAATGTTTGTTATATTATATAAAAAGGTACTTAATTGTTTAGTAAGGTGGTTCTGTGATTTATTTTAAGAAATTTACTTTATAGAATACTTCTAAATATTACAGTATTTTTAAAACAAAATACAAAATTGGAAAATTAAAGGAAACAAATTAGGTCTTACAAATTAAAATTCTTCTAGGAAGACAAAGTTAAACTGAAGATTAATGAAGAAAGTTCTTCATTTGGAAATATTTTTAGAACTAATTAGCTGTAAATGAAGCTATTTTTAAAGAGACAGACGAAAATGTTTTGGCACATTTTAATCATTATTTTTATTTTACTATATGATTTAATTTTTGTAAACTTATAAAAAGAAATAAGTAAAATAATTTGTTATTTAGCAGACTTTCACAACTTATTTTGCCTGGTATTTATAAGAAGAAGTGGAAATGCACGAATAAATTAATGCTTTCAAGTAAGATTATGTGGAAGTATTTGGAAATTATTTGTATTCAGGAAGTAATATTTTTAAATAATAATAGCGATTTTATTCAAGATATTTTTGCCTTATAAACATCCAATTAAATCAAGGATTGCTTAATATTCTTTAAAAAATCCCCAATAAAAATATATTATGTTATATATACATAATATTACTTAGTATTTATGCGTACACTATAAAATCTGCAATATTTATTATTAAATTTATTATGTAATAACAGGATTTGTTGAAAGAAAATATTTTTTTTAATATTTTTAGAAGCTGACTTTATTTAATATAACAATTATTGTAATTATTATAGTTTATTGGATAAAAGTCATCCTTTACATATATATTATTTACATTTATTCTTTTAGAACATTGAGCCTTATACAAAATGATTTATTTTGATCAGAATTTATAAAAATAGCATTGTTGTTATGAGAACATAATTAAATGAAATCAATTAGTTGAAATGTTGTAGAAACAATTTGGACGGTATTTAAAATTTAATTATTTTTCTAAACTTACTACAATAGAAATTATTCATCCGAAAGTCTTAAATTTTTCAGACGGTTTTGATGAATATTTTAGCTAGTTTCCAAAGTCATTAATAAATTTAGCTTGTTACGTTAAAATCGACATGGGTTAATATTCTCAGCTGCAATGTACACCTCCGTAGAGTCAAACTGTTATTTCAGTACTGAATTCTTAACAATTTACTTGTTTACTAATTTTATTCTGACTTTACCAAAAACGTACTTTACTTATATCATTGCTGTACCAAAGCAGTGATCGTTAACACAGTTTTACGAATATTTCGTTTTTTGAAAGAATCATTGAAGAAAACAATTACTCACTGCTTAAAGATTAAAAAACATAATTATACAATTTGTATAAACGTACCAGAAAGATATAGAAATCATTTGACGCATAAAATAGTGGTAGACATGGTGCCACTTTTTAAACTCCTCTCATGTAGTAAAAGAACTTATCCGAGCAGGTTTTGTTGCATGAATCATACAACAAATGAATATATGCATCATAATTTTGGATTTCTGTTCTTCTGGCTCTGAAAGAACGTCAATGTAATAGAATAACAATGATGGAAATCATCCATAAACAAATCATTGTATTACTAAGCTATCATCTTATCTAATGATTGAATCATCAGTCGCTGTTTCATGTGACTTACTCTCAAATCCCCAGAGTAAAATCTATGCGAATTGCAGCTCTAGAGATATACGAAATACTTTGTCTACTGTGATCCCATAATATTTGTATGAGATCTTGATGGCAGTATAACATACTATGTGCATATGCATACAATACATTTAAATATTGAATCCATTGTTTACGATACCAATTGCCAGAAAACAAGGATGAATATTGTATAATAATAATTTCTTCTCATTGGAGGGTTGGTGTTTATTTTTACGATTTTAATAAAGCTATAATGCATCCGCTTATGTTGAGAAACTATATTTGGTACTAACTTTTATCGCTCTTTTGAAATCTTCTATTATTTCATGAACTTTCTTTGAATAAATTTTACTGCTCACTTGTAATGCATTCTACACCAAACTAATTACTGAACAAAAATAACAGATTTTGAAAAATTATAAGGTTCATATCAATTTTAAATAAATAAGTGATGCTAAATTTCGAATTTATACAGAGGAATTTTCCATAAAAGTTATTAAAAATGCAAGTTTTAAGGACTGATTTTCGAAATTATTAGAAGGCTTGTACATTCCCTTTTTCTTCCATGTCTTTGAAGTTGCCAAAAATACATAGCATAACAAGATGCAAAAGCTTACTTTCTAAATATCCTTTCCATAAAACAGAATATGTAATGCTTCAAAACTGAACCGTTATATATTTTTTCTCTTCAGTGAGGATTTGCCTTTAATGTTACTTACCTTTCACTCGCCGATCTCAGAGCTATTATATATTTCATCTTTATATTTTTTTTAATATTTTTTTTTTGCTCTTTTTGGGGTAGTCACGTTTTCAAATACCCTTTTCCTTTTTTGTGCGCTAACGGTGCCTTCAGTAGCTATTGGATGGGATAAAGTACGTTTTCGTGTTGCCATCGCTCAATCAATAAATGTTTTTATTTTGAGCGATTAAGCTAGCTTGCAACTTTTTTTTCTTTCTGATGGCCTCTGTTAGAGCTATATTCTTCTGAACAGCTTATAGTACCAAGTGATAATCTACAACTTAAGCCTCACTATCTATTTTTATCTCCCATGCATCACAAGATATGAAAAGAAAAATCTTATATATTTCAATTGAATGCTAGATACTTTGAACTTATTTTCTTTGTTTTGCTTTAACAGCAGATGTGGATAAGAGCTTTGATTGTGATTAAATTATTTCTTTAAAGTCTCAGCAAAACAGAAACATACATTATTTATGTATTAAAACTGTAGCAATAAGATAGATTTTGAAACTATATCTAAACCAAAAATTACTTAGTATCATTTTTATTATATTTATTAATATTTTTTTAAATTTTTTATCAAATGTATGATTTTTATTTTCTTCATAAAGTAATAAAACTAACATAAAAATATTGTTATTCCTGAACATTTAAAAATATTTATATTCAACAACAATTATAATTTATCTTCTTAGATATTCACTAATCTAACTAATTCTTAGTTGAGTTGTTGACATGAAGTAAGAAAGTGACTATTAACACGAATCAACATTGAAATATATCGTAGTTTTACCATTCAGTTACAAGTCGTATTAAATATTCATTTAATAATTGTATATGTGTAATGTTAAATGAATATGGTACATTAAGAATGGGTTTAAATTAATTTCACTGCAAGTTTCATTTAGTACAATGATATAAATAATGAACAGAAGTTTTTATAGATATTAAAATAATTAATATTATATATAAATATATATATACATCGGCTTTGAATTCATCATTTATTGCTTACAGCATTTCTTCAAACTTCTGTACTTCCATTATTTATCGCTGCCGTAAGGATCGCTGTTTTCTGTAATTATTTTTCCACATGCTGTACAAGACATTAACCAGACCACTTTTTATGATTTCATTTGATATGTTCATTATGATTTCATTTGATATGATCATTATGATTTCATTTGATATGTTCATTATGATTTCATTTGATATGTTCATTATGATTTCATTTAATATGTTTCATGTGTTCATTTGATATGTTCATTCCATTTGATATGTTCATTTCATTTGATATGTTCATTTCATTTGATATGTTCATTTCAGATGTTCTAAGACCCTCCCATTTCGTGGGCGTGTTCTTTTCAGTCTGGTATAGTTACACAAAAATGAACCTAAGCACTTTAAATCCATTAAAATATAAACATGTAAATTGATTCATGATTTTTGTTGATCAGCAAATTCCACTTGCCTTCCGAATACACCTTGCAGCTTTTATATATATGTATATATATATATAAACGCAAACTCTTTAAATTCATTAAAATATAAGGAAATAAATAGATTGATGTTTTTTCATTGATCAGCTAAGTTCACTTGCCTGTCGAAAACAAATTGCAGGTCCCATATATTGTTAATACTTAAAAATAGCATTTTTAAAATATTTTCATATATAATAAATTAATAATTTTTAATTATGAGATAATAATTTAGTATTAATAATGCATTTTTTTATATATTTAACATAATAGGAACAAATCTTTGGATAGAGAAATAATTGAAATGCGCTTGTGTGTAAAGTGACCTACATAAAAACTGTGATATTTAACGCGAGTGTTTTATGTTTCAAATGTTAGTGACCATGTCCGATTCCATTTATCATTTTCACAAACTAAAAGTGCTATTCTTTTGAAAAACTAAAAGCGCATGAATCGCTACAAAAATGCAATAGGAGAGAAAGTGTGATTTAAGTCACGAACGTAGGCAAAAAAACAGAGCAGATGTGTAGCAAAATAAAACCCAGTATACGAAAGTTAAATGTGTTTGAAATGGATGGCATTGTCACCCATATTTGACAGAAAACTACAAAGTATTAGCTGTAACCTTTCGCTTTTCCCAACCCTGTTCCTGAATTTCCTACAATCTAAAACTCTTAAATTTTGTTTCTTTTTTTTCTAAACTTTATTTTTTACACGTTTTTCTTTTTGATATTGCTTTTTATTTCCGTTGCCGTTGTAAACCTTTACCTTCTATCTCAGTGGCAGTGGGGAAGTGCAGTTCCTTTTTATTAGGAAAAAAATTAATACTTTTCGTACCCAGTTCAGAAGGAAAAGATTTCCCAAAGGAAGCCGGCGTCAGAACTCAGCAACCCTTCCCATTTATCATGATTCAGTAATGAATGGAAAAGCAAATCGATCCTTTTTTTAGCATTTCAAGTGTAGAATTACGAAATTCTTCTTTGCTGCAGTTAATTTTAACTAAACGCTGACAGATTGATCTGACGCAGTATCTATCAATCATTGTGAAATGTATTTAGTTGGTCATTATGACGATTAATATGTTTTAAAACAGTTAATTGTTAAAATACAAAAATAGGCAGATATTTTGTAAAGCCAACACAAGTTAAAGGCTAAAAGAATAGATGGTATTTTCCCCCAAATAAATTAAGATGCAAGCATCCTTAGAGAAAAATGTTGATGAATTATAATTCAATATTTATTCATTAATTTTTATGTTTAACATAAAATATGGTAATTAACTAATCATTAATTAATATGTATTAATTTAATATGTATATAGTTACAAATAATAGCATTTGTTTTTCTCTTCCTGAATTTCTTACTCACAATTGGCTTTAGTTCCTCAGTTAGTGGTAACAGCATTTCTTCTATTATCTATACCTCTGTAATTTATCGTTACTTTAAGAATAGCTGTTCTTCCCAATTATTTTCATTATGCTCTTCAACATATTAAGTAAAACACTTTTAATGAATAGTTAATTGTTTCATTCGATCTGACTACAGATATACTACATACTCTATACTACAGATATACTATACCTCTCACATCTCGTGGATATATGCTTTTCTGTCTGTCATGGTTACACAAAAATGAACCAAACTCTATAAATTATTGAAAATATAAACAAGTAAATTTATTCATGTTTTTCAATGATCCGCAAAGTCCACTTGCATTTATCATGATTCAGTAATTAATGGAAAAGCAAATCGATCCTTTTTTTAGCATTCCAAGTGTAGAATTACGAAATTCTTCTTTTTCAGTTAATTTTAACTAAACGCTGACAGATTGATCTGTCACAGTATTAATCAATGTGAAATGTATTTAGTTGGCCATTATGACGAATAATATGTTTTAAAACAGTTAATTGTTAAAATGCAAAAATAGGCAGATATTTTGTAAAGCAAACTAAAATAAAATGCTAGGAGAATGGATGGTATTTTTTGCAGAAAATTGAAATCCAATATCATTGAAACATTTATTAACGATGATTTTAATTAGTCATTTATTTCATTCATTTATTTATTTATTTTTCATTTTCATAAGAACAAATTCTCTAAACATTTTATAATTTCTGATGAAATTTACAGTTTATTTCAAATCGCAAAACAAGTTTGAAACTTTAGATGACTTAGCGGATGATTAAATAAGCTTGTTAGACTTTCAAATAAATTGTTTGTATTGTTTGTTATCAAATAGAATAGTTTTTTGTTTTTGTTCCATATATATATATATTTTCTTTTCTTATGTGATAAATCTAAATTCCAACAAAACGGTAGGAGAAATTAATTTTGAAAATTTTATAAATAAATGTAATTTTAATGAATAAAAAATATAAACATTAAAATTTTAGACAAATATGGAAATGTAAACGGTTTTTAAAAGTAAATATAGAGAAGTAATGAAAGTTAGCCTAACTAAATTGTCATCAAAATATCTCAAATTAAAATTTTATGCTGTCTAAACAGTTTATAGGCATTTTTTTTCTTATACGTATTTTTTATAAGTTTCTGGCTATAATTTCCGAGGCTGATCTATGAATTTTTCACAGTGAAAATAATGACTATTATGTTATAAAAGAAATAAAAAAAGTTGTTTGATAATTTTTGTTTATAAAAATAACTCATATTTTTATAAAATTAACTCATATTATTAAAAGTGGTATGTTAGATATAGTAGTTGCAATACAATATGATTTAGAGAGAAAAAAGTAATTAAAATTATATAGTAATATTATATAGTATTAAAATTATATAGTAATATTATATAGTATTAAAATTATATAGTAATATTTCAGTAAAAAATAATGTATTTTATTACAAATTTTCGTCATTTAGTAAATGCAATATATACATCTTGAGTATTATTTTCAGTCTTTTTAATTATTCATTTGATATTTAATAAAAACAAATATGAAGTGCCTAAGGTTATACGTATTTCTAATAGTGATAATAACAATTAGAAATCTGTTTTGACATCTTAATTATTAAAATCACCGGTGGTTATATAGATGCATAGCATAGAAAGAGTAGAACATTTTATCTTAGTAATTAGAAAATTAATTTCAAATATTTGAAATAAGGGTGAAAATTAATTTAATTTAATTTAATTAATAATTAAATTAATTAATTAATTTTTAATAAAATTATTTAATTTAAAATATATAATTATTAAAAATTAAATTTCATAAATGTCATACGTCGTTTGCTTAGCAAGAATTATTAGATATTTTCAAATATGAACAAAATAATAAACAGCAACGTGTATCTGAATTATATTGTGAAGTAGAATAAATGCACTATGACAGCATATGCTTCTTCGCAACTAGCATGCTAATGCAGAATCCATGAACTCATGAAGTATGAAAGGTGTCCACCTTCGACCCACAATTATCTAAGAGGACAATCTATTTACTGCCATGGAAGAAAATTGTATGTGAGCACTGCAACAAGTGCCAGCACGTACATTGAGACATCTATTTAAATATCACGTAGGCACCATGACAGTTACTGCTATGCTAACAAAATTAACGACAACTGTTTGTAGAAAAGAACAATCCGCATAAATGCTCTGACATTATTTTTATTCTTTTGTAATACTAAGATAGTGGGAATGTTGAACCAAATTGTCCATTTTATGATTAGGTTCAAACTAAAGTACTCTTTAACGATATAATTTTCTCATTATTAAGTAAAACATGTCATTAAATTTTCAGTCTAGTGTAAATAATACATTATACGAAAAGTTTTACATGTTTAAGCTTAGTGAATGTATAAAAAAAAAAGGATATGAAAACGTAATTAAGATAATCAGTGCACGTGTTATTTACACAAATTTAGAGTAATCACTTTGTTTATTTATATTATAATTATAATAATATTATAATTTAATAATATTATAATATAAATTATAATAATATTATAATTTTTTGACGTGCTTTCCTTGCAGTAAATGCCGAGTATGTATATTTTTGGGGGGATCATCCTTTGATAATTGTATTGTATTGTATTTGTATTATTCGTCTATTTTTGTGTTATTCAGTTTTTTTTTCGATAAACATTTTAAAATTGCAAAACATAGATAACATATATATATATATATATATATATATATATATATATATATATATATATATAAAGAGAGAGAGAGAGGTGGGAGCGTGTATGTGTTGCAATTCCTTTAAGCTCTGAACTGTGCCAATTTTTAGTTCAAATGATAAGTCTTCAACTTCCTCACCACATGACAAACAATCTTTATTTTCTAAAAGACGTGTGTATGAATTCAACATTTTTAGAATCTGATAAATTAAAATACTTTCTTAATGAGCCAGGCATGTTGTAAAATAATCACATTAATGACAATAAGGGCTCAAAATGATACATCCACAAGTTTGAGGAAGAATAGTCCCGTTTATGATAAACTCAAAATAATCAATGTCAGCTCTTAAACATTATTTTCTTTGAATTAAGACTCGCTTGTAAATAAAAAAATAATAATTTCATTTTGCTAGTAGAGGACTTAATTGATAGAACTAACTGAAATGAAACCAACAATCCCTTCGCCGTATTAATGATGAGAAATATAGGAATTAAATAAGATATATGTTGTTAATTAAAACATTCATTTCTGGGGCAACGGGCGTACCGATTACGGAGTTCCTAGGTGGCTTTAAGAGCCACAATACCTCCACATCTTAATTTAGTGAAAAAATTTGCACAAAATGAAGTTGCTTAAAATATAGAATATTAATAAAAAGAAGATTATAACAAATTAAAATTTAAGAAAAAAACCTCCTGCTTGCTAACAATTAAAGCAGGAGATCGAAAAAGCTAAAGCTTTCGGTACAATTAGGAGTCCGTTGACGATGCCCAAAAATAAAAGATTAAAGTTAAACAGAGTTTAAAGAACAAAAATAAAAATAAAGAATTTAAGATAAAACAGAAAATAAGTGTTGACAATACAAGTTGCAATGCAAAATGTTCACATGTCTTAGTAGACTGGCTACATTCATTTCTGTTTATTTTAATATTATACCTTCTTTTTTATGATAAATCATAATTTTTTGTATACATATAAGAATTTTTTTTTAAATTTGAATAGAATTGAGAAATAAAACGACTTCAATATATTAATTTATGTGTCACAGTGTTATCCAAATCATAATACAAAAAAATGACATTTTAAAGAATTAAATAGTTCACAATAAAATTTACTAATAAATAGAAAATATTTTAATCTTCAGGCGAGAAATATTGTTAATTACCTACCCTCAAAAAATAGAAACATAAAAACATAAATATCAAATACATAAATCTGAAACAAAAGTTATTTAAAAAAAAAGACGAAGAAAAAAAATTAAATCCGAACATTTTTATTTTCATTATCTCAGTAACGCAGCGAGATTAGCATTTTTGACACCGAAGGATTTAAAAGGCTATAATAACATTAAAAAAACAGAAAATCAAGCCTTCAATTTTAATCTACTTTAACGAAGCTACTCAATAATTGGTTTTACAAAAGAGAAAAAAAACTACATAAAAAAATTGCATTTTTTCTTTATTTATTCATTTTTTTTATTTGTCTTGTTAGATCAAATGTAATTATGATTTAAAAAAAAGTCTACATGATGTTTCAAAATCCAACTAACTGGATTTTTTTTAATGTTTATTTCTTAAAATTACTTTTGTTTGTATAAAAAAGTTTATAATTTCATCCCTTAATATTAACTTAAATACTTGCAGACAGAACTGTTAATTTATCTAATATTAAAAATGCGCAACAAATGAAAACATGAAATGTAACAAAAAAAAAAAAAATGTCACAAATTTATATGGTTTTTTTATAATTCTACTCTACATAAGAATTTGACGTTATATTTTGTATTTGATACTTACATATTAAATCTGTTCAAAATAATGATTTTTGTTTTATACTTATTTTAAAATTCAATAATTTTTTCCTTAATAATGCACTTATTAGTTATATTATTATTTAGAATATTATATATCCTATATAATAACGGTAATTTTAAAAAAAAAAAATATTAATTTTAAATTTTAATTACTTAAAATTTAATTTAATTTAAATTAAAAATAAATTAAATGTTATTTTGTGAAATTTTGCTTGTAATTAGTTTATTATATTTCAGTGATACAATTCTGATGTTAGCGGTTTAAAGATATTTATCCTTAGTGTTAGAAATTATGAAACTGCTAAAAAAATTTTAACAAATCGTAAATTTTTTAAATCGCGTGTTAAAACAGATATGGATAAATTTTATAACATAATAAATATTATTATCAGATGAAAAATTTTATAATTCATGTAGATAAACAAATTATTCTTTTTATGTGTAAAAACTTACTTACAAATTATACTACACTTTGGCGCTTTATTTTTCCTAATGTACAAAAAAATGAAGTTTAAATCCGTTTTCTTTGATATATGAACATTCATTAAATACACAAAATATGAAATTCTTAGTATGCCATAGTCAATGATGATGTCTATTGAACCTAAATTAAAATTAATATGTCTATCTGTATGTAAACTTCCATATTTTATATAAATATTTATGTTTATAAAATTTTGTTAAAATATCGGATTCTGCGGTAAAATATTCAAGATAAAATTATTTATAAAAAAAGTAATACTCATGTCAATATTCAAAATATCTTTAGTTGCTCGCTGAGTAACTGCATCATTAAATTTCTAAAACATTTTTTTTAAACTTATTAAAAATAAATTTGTCTCATATTTTGTTGACAATGTTTGCTGAATTTATTTATAACTAGTTTGATTTTCTCTACTATGTAACCATAGATATTCAATTTCGTTTTCAAGTAAAAGCTATTAGCAATACAACCATTTCCTTTACTTCACTAGATATAAACAAGAAAACGAAGATAAAATTATGACTTCTATAGTTAATCATTCAGGGAAATAAAAATGAAAATGATGATTTATCGATTATTAAATCAAGAGGACCATTCACATCCTGTTAAAATCAAAATAATTTACTGGGATGGAAAGGAAAGAAAGAAAAAAAAATATTTTGCTGTATAATATTATCAGGGATACACATATTTACATAAATTTACATACACAGTATATTTCTTAAAATTATTATATATATATATATATATATATATATATATATATATATATATATATGTATGTCTGTATTAAATAAGGTAACTAAGTAATTTAAGGATTTTACACAAATGAAATAAATGATTTGTATTGAATTTTAGGAAACACAAATGAAAGTTAATTATTAGCAAAATTGATTTGTCTTTGATTTTTTTTTGTTTATATTTACACATAAAATTTTCTTCACGATACATGTTGATATAAAAATGTTCGCGTATTTTATTTTATCATTTAATAATTATCTCAGGAACAATTTAAACATAATTTTAAAATGAAACCTGTTTTTTGTAATAAATATTGTCCAGATAATAACTATGTATTTACGGATCTTATATATTGGCAAGCACATTATAGAAACATGATAATGATGAAATGAAATGATCTGCAATAAAATTGAGAACGTAGAAAAACGTATGTTATTTTATTATTTATTTAAAAAAAAAAAATCTAAGGCGCAATAATGTTCTCTGTTTAAACTATTCCTCAAAACTTGAAAATATTTGAAAAAAATGATCAATTATATATTTAACTAAAAGGGGCATATGTTGAGGCGAATCGTGTTTTATGTATCTATGTTTCATAATCTTAAAAAATGATGTCCCAAAAATTCCTTATTTTTCTTCAATGTATAATTTTATTATTATTTTTTATGAGATGAAAAGGGTAATAAAAATATCTTTTATTAAATTTGTATTAGAAATTGATGTTAGCAATATACATTTTTTTCTTTTGGTGCACATATCTACTTCTTAGTACATTTAGTAATATTTTTTTCAAATTTGTTATAAAATATTAATTAAATATTTTAAATCCCTCAAATATCAGTCATGCAAAAGTACATTCAAAACTCGTGTATTATAAAAGTCGATTTGCTTGAATACTGTGAGTATTAAACCATTTGCATTTTAGTACCTCGGAAGATATTTATTTCCCACCACCTGTTTATTTTCAGAATTTTTTATAAACTTTTCATATTTCATTTTTAATCATCGTAAAGAATATGCCGATAATTTATTTAAATTTCGCATTTTCTTATATATAAGTATCATTGTAAAATTTAAAACAAATTGTAGATTGCACTGAAAATAGATTTTGTTACATTCAAAGTTTTCTGAAAACTAAAAACAGAACAGCTTAAAAGAATAAAAGGAAACCACTACTCAGTAGATGTATGGACATTCATACATAAAAAAGAAAAAGGAAAGAAAAAAAAAAGAAAGAAAAAAATGTTGTAAATTCAAAAAGAGTGTTACCGAGTTGGAAAAGTGAAAAGTTACAACTAATACTTAAAAGTTTGCCATCAAATGTGGGTGGCAATACCATCCATTTCCGATGCATTTGACTTTCTCAGACCCTTCCTTGCTATTATTCCAAATCTGCCTTGTTTTATTCCAGTTCAGACTCTTAAATCATTCTTTTTTTCCGCTTTTTTCTTACGAATTTTCTTTTGGCAATCTATATTGCAATGAAATGAATCGGACATCTTCTATAATTTTTGAAATCGTAATGTAGTGGTTGATGGTTTCTTATTATTTTAGCTGTATCTTCCTTTTTTTATTCTAATTGTGCATCTATGTATTATATCTTGAAAGATTATTTTCATGTAATTATTTATATAAAGACACACTAAATTTAATTATTAAAATCATTAAATTTGGTTGTAATTAAATTACACTTTTTTTTATTTTAAATACTCTAAAATTGTTATCTTTATAAATAATGACCATAAAACCAATTTCAATTTGTCTTTGATTCCTTTTAAAATTCTTGCCGTCTTTAAAATTAAATCATTGTCTTCATTGAATATTTCATAAGTTAAACCTTTCCTTAGATTAATAAAAACATAGATACGATATTTCGAAAAATATTTTTTTTGAAATTTATGGAAGATATAAATATAATTTATACTGTATTATAATATTGAAATTCCAACTTTTCTTGTTAAATAATGTTTTTCTTTTAGAAAACTTCAAAAAAATAAATAAATAAAATCAAAATTCGCTTGCCTTTCTTAATATTATAAAATATTAATAACATTGAAATTTTAATTTTTGTGACTAAAGGTTAACTCAAAAAAGTTATTTCGCTAATTCGATTTAAATATATGTATTAAATATAGAAACAATACTCATATACATAATCAGAAAAAGTCAATAAAGGTAAATTTGAAATATATATATCAATTCTATTATCATTGTCTTTATATAAAAAAGTCAAAAACAAAGTATAATTTCGCAGTTGTATGGCCAGCAAGTGTTGAAAGAAATTAAATATAAACTCTAAATAGATTTATAAAAATATATTTAAAAAAGATTATTTTGTAGATCCCCTTAATTTATTAACTCATAGTATAACATAATGTTAAAAAGCAAATTAAGAAATTGTTTTAATATTTTTAAAATTACATGGATATCAAACATGAATATTTTAATTTCTTTGAATTTTATTGAAAGATAATTAACACCTAATGATTTGCATGAAAAGACCACAAAAATATACCAAATAATACTACTATTATTTTGTAGGTAATTAATTTTATTAGATTTATTATAAAAGTTGTTTAATATTTTCAATATTTTTAAAGAAATAAATAATGTAAACATTTTGTTTTTAATTTTCTTCTTGAGCTAATTGAATTTCACAAAATTCAACCCATCCCTAAAAATTCATTCCATCTTATTCTATTGTCCATTTTAAATTAAGATAATAAGTTTGTGACTGTTTTTTTTTGATTTAGTTTTATTAAAAAAATTGTGTAAAAGAAAGTTACGAAGCAAATTCGTCCCACTGTTTACAATGATGCAAACAGTATGCATCTGAAAAAGAAGTAAATGAAGAGCAAAGTAAATAAACAGACATATTTTCCCATTACCCTTGCTCATCCAAAATGCACAAAAATCGCAAAAATTGTTTATTTGTTCGCACAGTGCTACGACCTATGTTGTTAGAAATACTCCAAATATTTTACGCATTTTTTTGTCCTGTTTCGTTTATTCTGCCCTATCGGGACCTATTTTTCATTTGAGTGCAAAATGATGGGACACGTCGAAACACTTTTAGCCATTCGTGAAATTCTTTTTCCTCTAGATTGTTTAAATTTTTTCTGCTTCTCTTTATAAAAACATATTCAAAAAAATGAAAAAAAGAAGAAAAAAAAAAGAAAAACCTAAAAACACTCAACGACACACGCCAAATCCCAAAGTGTGGTTAAAAGGGGAAAACCCTTTTCTCTTACAATTCTCTGATTTATTCATTTTTGTCCCAGTCGTAAAAAAACATTTTAAGACCATTTCCCATCAATTCCGTCAACTCTTGAATCGGAAGAAAAGAATGGTTTCACAAGAGTGAAATGCATTTTCTGTTTGCTCCATGTTCTACGGATTTTACTCGGACAATATACCATAAAGAAATAACTTTGGTCTTGTTTTTAACCTCATGAAGTCAAATGATTTTCAACTGGTTCGCTCTTTCTTTGTTTTATTCCGGATTTGCTAGTTCTTTAGGGAAAGTATTGGTAATCCAACCGGACTTGAACTTGTTCTGAATTTCAATTTCAAAGACAACCATAAAGTGATGTGTAGCATTTTCAAGGTAATAAGTAAGCACTTTTTTCGAATGGAATGCCCTAATAATTCGAATGAATACATAATTCTTATTCTAATGTAAATCAGATAAAAGTGAAATTAATTTCATTTTGCAAGCAATCCATAGTTATTTATTATATTAATTTTATAATTACAGCTTCATATGATACAGCTTCATTCTTTTCTATATATATCTCAGAATGTCGAACACTTCTTGAAAGATTCATGGTAGAACTGGACACATCATCCTCCATTGGATCCTTGGACACTGTGACATTTTAAATACTGATCATGCAGATTTGCTGGCTAAAACGGGCACACGGATAGTCCAACAGCCAAATACTTGCAACTATTTTCATTTCATGAAATTTTTTTTTCAAAAATCAAATGATCCTAAGAAGGGAGGCAGTACTCGCTGCTCGTATCTCCTCTAGGAGTTGGAAAAACCTTTTGGAAAAGAGTATTTCAGACAAATCTCGTGAAAAACTTTTGCGAATTTAGATTTACGGTGGGCCATGAAGGTTTAGTGAGCCATCTGCCCCGCACTAGAATTTTTGATTACCCATATTGTCTCCTCTGCTGGAAAGATGAGATGATGGCACCATATAGCAAAATGCCTGTCCTTGAATGGGGACTCCTAGGTAAACAGGTATTGTAGGCCTAGAACTCTGCTGATGATACATTGACTTTTTTTCTCTTATTGTTTTCTTTTTTCTTTGCGTGTGTTTACATTGTTTTGATCTCGTAAGATATTGGCATTTTCTCTTGCTATTGGAAATAAAAAAAAATTACAACACTTTTTAACAGAAAAAAATGCAGTATATATTTTAGTACTGCATCATTTTAAATACATCATTTTAGGATTAACTTAAAGAATTCAAATCAAAAATATTTTAAAACATCGTAATTACTAAAATTTAAAATATTTTTTACAGTATAGCAAACATACAATAATTTTAGAATTAAAATATATTTTTTATGAAACGATATTTGTTATAAATAATTTTCATTGAAAAAAATAATAGAAAATTATTCAATATAGTATTAAAATATTGCACTGGTTTTATTACACTGGTATTAAATCGTTATTTAAGTAATAAACATATTTCATAATGAATAAATATATATATATTTTCTATTAATATAGAGAAATTATGTAATAGAAAAATTTTGAAATCACATTTTTGATACAAATATTTTTAAACACAATAAATTGAGTAACACTGTTATTTAATAAATTATAATTAAATTTTTTTATTCAACTTCTTTAAAATGTAGGTTTTAAAATTTCCATGTATTAAGTTAATGTAAGAAATATAACAAAAAAAACTGCATTCTCAAGGAGCTTTAGAGGACAATCTTATTTTTTAGTTATACATATAATTTCAATAATTTTTTTGAAGAAAAACGCAGTTTACTTAGGAATAACATTTGGATAAATAATTTTTATAACTTCTACACTATTTGTTTTTTGAAGAAATTTCTTATTCTTTAAAATTTTTCTTTGGCTAACTTTTTTACTATTTATTTTTATTTTTTATTTATATACATGATGCATAATTAAATTATATTATCAGATATATTTGCACAATTTGTGCATTTTTTAATGCTTATCTTACATTTCATAAAGCATTAACAAATACACATATGAATGTACTGTAATAAAAAATATCTTCCAAATTCAATTTAATAATAAAAATTACTTTTTATTTATGAAATTTATAAACGTTACTGATATTTAAATCTGTTGGCTTCTAAAAAACAAAAATTTATAAAAATTAACTTCATTAGATTGTTTTTTATAGCAGAATAAAGGTTAAAAATAAGCGAATGTAGAAAAATATGGTTGATATCTAAAAACATAAATAAAGACAAAAACATAAATTACATACATAAAACATACATAAAAATATATATCCGTAATTGATAGTTTTTCTAAAAATTTCACTTTTTTAGATAAAGTAAATTTAATAATTAATTTTACTTTCAAAATAAACATTAAAATAAAAAAATGAAATAATCATAAAAATAGCAATAATAAAAATACTAAATTAGTTAACTATATTTTATATACTTTTTAAGTATTAAAATATTTTTCTAAATGCGAAAATAATAGTATTATTAGATTTCTTTACTTTTTTTATATTTGTTAATATATTTATTTGTAAAAACTGTTTTGTTATTTTTTTCCATCGTTTTAAGAATTTTCTAAATTTTATTTGGTTATTATGCATTTTAAATTCCAAACAAACTTTATTATATTTATTTTAAAACTTAATTACGATTGTGCAAGTATATTAGAATAAAAATTTAATTAAATTCGAATAAAAAGTCACTTTCAGTTAGTTTAATTTTGAATAATATAGGAACATAATTATACGGAGTTCATTTATATAAAAATAATAATTTAAAAATATATTGCTGAAGTTTTTCATGTTATATACGTACATATATTTTATAAGAGAAATTCAATGTGGAAAAGAGTTTATTTAGTTAAAAAAATTAAAGATTAAACAAACTGTATGGATACAAATTAAAAATGAGAAAATTTTATAAAAATGTAATCAATCATATAAAAAAAGTGCATACATATTATTTAATTAAATTAAGCTAAAAAAAATTGTTTTAATATTGAACTTTAACTAAAAACTAACGAATTAGTGTTTTTTTAGTATTCTAAGAATCACATACAATTATAAATGTAATTAATAATTTTAATAAAACTAATTAAATTAATAATTGATGATAAAAAGTATTAAATAGTTTAAACAACTCATTTCTGTTAGATTTTAATCTAAAATTTTAATTTAATTAACTTTTATTAGCAAAAAAATTATTTTTCCAATTACTAAAATTTTAAATAAATTATAATAAAAATAATTATAATGAAATAATAAATAATAATTATAAAGTGATAAATAAATATCAATTTAAAAAAAAGAGTTAAATAAATGCATTATTTATTTCTCGAAAAGTGTAAAATTACAGCAATGAAAGAAAAAAATATATTAACCGTAAAAGAGAAATGCATGACTAATTTAGGATACAATTTTTTTATTTTTATTTTAAAGTATTTTTTAATAATTATCTATTTATTTATGTTTATTATTATATGAGTTATTTTGTGAGAAGACGAATTAGGTTCTGTAATAGCATTTAAATCAATATTTATTAATAATTATCTAGCCTTAGATAATCATATATATTACATATTATACGATTAATTTGGGAAAACTGTAGAAAAGGTAATTTATATTGAACAAAAATAATATTCAAATTACTTATAAATAATTTTTTTAAATGTGAATGATAGTAACAAATTAAATTATCAAAATAATTCTTGCTAAATTTTCTTTTATTTGTTATTATTGAAATTATTTTAAAATGTATGGTATTATCATAAAATTTAACAAAAGAAGCATACTTAATATACAACTTATGTATTTTCTTAAATGATTAATACAAAATACAAATTCATCCTAGAAAAGATTGCATCTAAATATGTAAATTATCTAAATTATTGCATCTAAATATGTTATTAATGTTTATTAATAATTTGTTTTTCAAAGTATTAATAGTTTAACTGCGTTTACTTGATAGTTTTTTTTTTTTTTTTTTTTTTTTTTTTTTTTTTGCTATTTTATGTTACTGCAATAATATGCTCTATTAGGCTGAATTAATAAAAATCTAAATTTAGCAAAAAATTAACACCCCCTTGCCAGAATCAATCAAGATATTTTGACAAAAGTCTCAGAAATCTCTTCATGTTCATTATATGCATTTTTTTGAAAAAAGTTTGTCTTTGATAATTCCCAAACAATATTCAAGTTTGAGCCTACATTTAGCGAACATGAATTTTACTACTATAATTTATTTGTGAACATTTGCTTGTATTTTTTTCTTTAAAATTGCAAAATTATCTCGCAATAACATAATTATACTTATTTCATCTACCATACAATTAATACAATTTAAAAGAGTAAAGCGCTTTTGACCTAGTAGTACGGTATAAGTCTTAATTATAGATGTAATATATTAACTTGCATCTCGCCTTCCAGCTGAAATGTTTTTGTAAATAAATCTTGGCGATCCTCTTTGATAATGGTTAAGAGTGATAATTTTTAATTTAATAACATCCCCTTTTTCCTCTTTTATCAAAACTAAATCGTTAATCATGAAATTCAGGTAATCTCTCAAACACTGGAATGGTCCTTGCATTGGCCAACGTTTCCCGACTGTTTGGAAAAATTGTTGAGTCAGCTTCCATCTTTCTGCAAGAGTTATTTTGTGAGAAGACGAATTAGGTTCTGTAATAGCATTTAAATCAATTTCAATTATGGAATGTCCTGGCCTGAGGAGATTTAAATATTCAGGATCACTAGACTGAACACTAATGGCCTGGAATTCCAACTCAGGTGACGAATTCTTCATGAGTTAGAACTTGTGTTTCAACGGTTTTCTTTAAATGCACTTTCATTTGTTTTCCTTTAGCTCCTCAGAGATTACAACAATAAAGAGCAAACACTAGGGTTAAAAGTCCACTAGAAATTTCTGTCAGGATATGATTTTGAATCCTTTAATCAGAAGATAGTATTGTCGTGATTATTTTTTAACTCCTAAACAAACTATATTTTCTTTCAGCATGCTAAATTTTTGTTTAAGTAATCTAGACATTTTGCTGCAATTATAGTTTTCATTAATTTTGGACGAAGCAAAGTTAGTTTTCCAATTTGGAACACTACTCTCTCAGCAACAATATAAAAGTGAAGCATATATTAAAATTTCTGAAATACCAAACAACACCGCATCTCTTAAACATAACCGCAAAATACATATATATATACAGCGCGAAATATGAATTTTTAATAACATCTCAATTTAAACAGGCCATTTTTTTTAATTTATCAATCAGATTAAAAAGCAAATTATGTCTTAATCAATGGTCGACTGATAAAACTCATAGAAGAAATAACAAAAGATGCCCTAAATCTTATAGGATCATATATATTAGTACCAATTTGTAATATGTTTAGTTATATTTTCCAATCAAAGGTTTTTAAAAAATTGTTTAATAGCTAGTTTCAATGTATCTTGTTCACAATTACAAATTATATTTGAAAGTTTCAATGGTTTTTGATTTATGCTGCCTTCTTGGGCAAATAATTTGTTTTCGTTCCATAAATTTTTCAAAATTAGCGGATTAGTTTCAAATTTTTATAAATTCATACTGGCTTCTTGTACTTTTTAGCAACATTAGTAGACAAGTAAAAAGATTCATCGGTAGTATATGCTCCGTAGAAAAGGTCATCTACATATAAAAATATATGCAGTATATTAGCAATAAATATGTTACCAAATATATTTATTGCCTCACAATATTCTTTATCGTGAAGCTTAATAGTGGTAGACAGAATAAATGGACTAATTCTGTTACATCGAAGTTTTCCTTTGAAGGTCATTTTTTTCTTGAACTCAAGCACTACATCTTTCTGTCATTTATGATAATTGCATTCAATAGATGCTCATAACTACCACTTGTTAAATGAAATAAATTAAAGTTTCTAACACTGATTTGTATTTGATGATTAAATTTACGTAATCCATAAAAATTATTTGAATATTTAACAGGCTCTAGATTTAACAATTTATTTATGTGCATATATCTATCTTTCAACAACATTAAACAAGAATAATAATTTTCTTCTGAAAGAATGAAACCAAATACACATTTATATGTTTTCCCTTCAAGTCAAGATTTTAAATATGTAAATTTTATTTAGATAATTGTTTTTAAGAATTGAGTTTTCAAAGGCCTTACAGAATTCTAAGAACATGCTACCATCCAGAGAATTTTTATATTATTTATTATGGTAATTTTACATTTTGAGAGTCATGAACTACTTCTGATATTTATTCTGGAAGCTTTTTTACTATTCAGGTCTTTCAGTTTCTTAGGCAAGAACTAACTTTATTATTATATTCATCAGAATATACTATACCATCTTCTGCGTCATCCACTTTAATTTTTCATTTAAATGCTCATATTTAAATTTAAAAAAAAAAAATCAATAGAAATTTCTTTTTCTTTTAAATTATTTTATACACTAGTAATAAATTTAGTACTAATAGTTTTCAAAGTTCTTATTTCCTTCTCAGTCGAAAACTTTAGTAATCAAAAAAGTTTTACTGGTTTTCAGGTAATTCTTTACTCTAAAGGATATTTATTTTTCCAAAATATTATACAAAAAATGGATGATAGTCTGCGATGAGTTTTTCAAAATTGAAAATCTTATAAATAATTCAAATGAGTCAACATTTCATGTTCTGTTCGTCTCACTTTATTAACAAACTTAGTAGATTATATATATATATATAGATTATATATATATATATATATATAAATAAAATATTGTTTCGCTACTTTACAGACCAAATTATAATATATATATATGGAAAACCTTTTCACTTCTTACTTCTTTGCTTTATCCCAATAACAAATTACTAAAAAGGTATTGAGTATAGAAAACTCAAACCAATGCAGCATAAAAGTGATAAATAAAATTATGAATGTGAATGAATGGAAATAAAAAAAATGGTTTTCAATAAACATATTTGTCATTCATATGCTGATACGATAAAATAACATTATTAGAGAATAATTTAAGCAAATAAAATGAGAATAAAAAAAGTAAAAAAAGTATGATTGTGATTAATTTACAGAACATACTTGATGCATAATTAAATTGATGTAGACATTGACATTTATTTATTTATTGTAAATATGATATTGATATTTATGGAAAACACAACAGGTGAAATAATGCAACACAATATGTAATGCATGTAAATATATATATATATATATATATATATATATATAAAATCAATTCCAATACATACTATAATTAATTTATTTTGCAGTACTTCATTATTATCAACATTGTGATAGTACTACACTACTGCATTTAATGTAATTAAAAAAATAATTAAATGTCAATATTTATGACAGATTTATAAGCTTTGTTTTCCTATGCATAAACTAAATAATCATACCGAATTTCAAACCATATTTTCCATCAATTCTGTATCCTTATTTTTCAAAAAATTGAATTTATATTGTAGTTTAAAATAATTTTCTTATTTTTTTTATAATTATTGCTAGATAATGTTTTATTGGAAACATAATAATCTACTTTTGTAGTTAATTAAATTTTGTTTGAAATATATTAATTTTTGGGTATCCATTAAGATAGAAAGAAAAATAATACGTTATATTTAAAGAATGGAACTGAATGGTAGAAAACTTTAATAATTTCATTATTGCAAATATGTAAAAGTTTCCACCAAATATCAACTAAAAATAAATTTTCTATTGGTCCATGATGTTTCAAAAGGAGAGGAATTTGTAAAATATTATATTCAAGTGACATTTAATTTCAACAAATTTTCAGATTTTTTTTTCACAAATTTCTCACTTTTTACTACTATTTTTTTTTTTTAATTCGTTGTTTGATTGATAATTGATATACAAAACAATTAATATTTCAAATTGAAAATTAAAATTTATTTATTTTAAGATGTAACCATTATGGCCCGGAATAACTACCACTTGGTCATAAAATTAATTGTTTTATGAGTATTTCATGGATTACACAGCAAAAGAAACTTTTAGAATTAGTTATTATTGGAGGATAATTAGAAAACTTTGACTTAATTTATAATTGAAAATGGGGAACAAAATTTCAGTACATAGTTTAAAACTGCTTTCATATATAAAAATAAAGTGTTTATCCGTAAATTTATACAAACATTTGTCCCAGTGATTGATTAATACTATTTTAATATAAAAATTTTACTTCACTAAAAACAACATAAACATTATAGGTAAGAAAGAATCTCAATTTTAGACATTATTATATGTTTTTTCGTATGTAGGCAAATTTACAAACCATTTTATATACACAATTCATATCAGAGTTAATTTCAAAATGCAGTGGCGTATTTTAATTATTTCCTGTCAACAAATTTTGTTAATAATTAAATTTCATATTACAGTGAAACCAGTGATTGTCAAGATAGATCCTCACAAGCGTCCCCTGTCAGCTGACAAGGAAGCAGAATTGAAATGCACCACCAGCGGTTCAAGACCACCTGCTGCAATCACGTGGTGGAAGGGAAGCAAAGAAATAAAAACAGGAAGGACGGACAGCCAAACAGGAGATGCCACTATCAGTATTCTTAGATTTGTACCTTCTGTGGAAGACAACGGGAAATACTTTTCATGCAGAGCTCATAATCCGCTCATACCTGGCAGCGCAAAAGAAGAGGGCTGGAACTTGGAAGTATTTTGTAAGTAGGCATTATACATTTTCCTCAATTGAAGGATTTTAAGTAATAAATCAAAATGAGAAGGGATAGATTGGAGTATTTTGATAGACATATTTCATGTGCAGCACATAAGCTAGTTTAAACTAAAGTTAGCTAATGCATTAACTGTAAAGTTAACCATGTATAACACATAAGCTGGTTTATACTAAAGATAGCTAATTTATTAATTGTAAAGTTAGCTATGTATTAAATGTAAAGTTAGTTAATGTATTAAATGTAAAGTTAGCTATGTATAACACATAAGTTAGTTTAATCTAAAGTTAGCTAATGTATTAAATGCAAAGTTAGCTATGTATAACATACGAGCTAGTTTAAACTAATTATTAGTTAAACTAATTTAAACTAATAATTAGCTAATGTATTAAATGCAAAGTTAGCTATGCATGACACATAAGCTAGTTTAAAAAGTTAGCTATTGTATAAAATTTAAAGTTATTAATGTATAACACATAAGCTAGTTTAAACTAAAGTTAGCTGAAGTATTAAATGTAAAGTTAGCTATGTATAACACATAAGCTAGTTTAAACTATATTTAAACTAAAGTTTACACAAACCTTAAACAATTAACTACAATTTTATTCTACACAGAAAAATTTAAGCTAGGTAATGTTTAGAAATATATCCTACAATGTAGAGCGAATTTATTCTGTTAAAATTTAATTTGAATATTTATAAAAAATATTTTATAGAATTATTTATACATATTTTCTTAAAATACGTTTTTAAGTTACATAGTATCAAAGAAAAGTTAGTATTATATTTTGTCTCAAATTAACGAATACATAAAAAAGAAATAGACTGATGTGCATATACACTGCGGAATTTATACACGAATTCAAAATCATTATAACATGCAAAAACTCAGTAATAAAGTAATTAAAATGATATATTTCTGAACATGCTTGAATAATATATCCAAACTGTAATGTGTATTTCACCAAAAGAATTAGATTAATGTCAGGAAAATATGAAACAAATGTGTTTTCTTTATAACAAAAAGTAAATAGTGCAACAAAAATAAATTTACGTATTGGAAGAAACGAATAAGTGTAAATATTTTCTGTTCAAAATATGCGGAAAAGTAAGTATGTATTTCAGTCTGAAGATGTTATTGACAAAAATACCTCAATCCAAACATATGGTGGATAGGTCTATAAATTATTTACAAAGAAGAATAAAATAACCATATTTCCCTTTATTATTTTTTACTTGTTATTCAGCATGTAGACTTTGCATTATAGTTTAAAAGAATTTCTTTAACTTTATAATTATTAATAAATAAAGTTTTAATTAGATAGACGAAATAATCTTCTTTTATAATTAATAAATGTTTTGCTATAAAATAAGACGAATTAAGTAAATATTTCATAGAAAATTAATTAATCCTTTCAAAATGATAATCAATTTGCAAGTTAATTTTTATAAAATAACATAAATATCATAACTTTTGCGTTCATGATGTTTATTTAAGAATCATTATGTATTGATATAATGCAATATAAGCAAAACCATTTGGGAGTTGATATGAAAATAACTTTTACCGTAAAGTATATTCACACATTTTTGTAAAGATTTTCAAAGAATATACATTGCTTGTTACCAACATATATGATTAATTTAATAATTACTGAAATAGTAGAGGAATTGTCGAAATTGCTTGTATTTAAATGTTAACGTATTATTAAAGTATTATTTTTGAAGAATCTTGCTTTGTCTAATCAACGACAAGTAATCTGGAAAAAATGGTGTCAGAAAGGGGAATATCTACAGCCTGGATTAAGGAATTAATCAGAGGTGATTTCTCAACAAATTTATGGCGCTAACGAGCATTGTTAAAAGTAACGTACTGTTGAGATAGTTTGCCGTTATAATGCTGTATGAAGGTATAATTGTAATATTGTATTTTTTTTTACTAAGAATTATGTATTTTTTTAAAAAATAGCGACTCCAAATGACATTTCTAGGATTAGCGTTAAAACAAGATCTCGGAGCACTTTCATCCGAATTAGGAATTAAAAAAGATTGATACGTTAAAGATTATCCAACTAAAGAAGTTGACGAAGACATTGTGATGGAATAATTAAATACAGTAATACACGGACGTAAGAATAAAGATGAATAAATAAAATGCCAAGATGAACTCTGAGAAAGAAAGCACAAAGATGAACTAGAGAAACCTAAGAATTAAATAGAAATTAAACTAGAGAAATTAAGATAGTAGAATGGAAGAAATAAAATTTTCATAATGCAAATCCTAAATTGAATATTTTAAGCCATGCAAAAATTTCATCATTTTAATAGCAATATTTGATTATTTCTTTCCATGTTTGAATGTTAAATTCAAAAAGCAGATATTGCCAAAAGGTTTTGGGTTTCTTATCTAGTTGAGCTACTGTTAAATAACATGGCTCATATTTTAGCTAGAGCAAATAAATATATTATAGACAATTATGGTTTCATTAAAAGTTTACTTCTAAAGTCAAAAATGTCTCGGAATTTTTTTTGTTTTTTTTGTTTTTTTTTGTTTTTTTGTTAACCATAACAAAAGCCCAGAGATTACGTGTACTAATTGTGCATACAAAAACTTCAAAACTATCATACAGAATGGATATCGGGTTTGAAAGTAGAAACCTTTAAACAACTGTCACACTAAATTATGGGATCAAATTAGACGAAAATATTCATCAAATGTAAAACAAAACACTTCAATAATGACTAGGAAACTGTAATAATAAGTGCTAAAAAAGAACTCCATTATATATCATGAATTGGGGAAAACCTACTGGACATAAACAAAATCACAATCATTATCCTGACAGTTCTAGGTAAGAAAGAAATAATGGCACCAATTGGAGAACCGACAATACCTCCAAACAACATAATTCTGCAACAATCGACAATAGAGGAAAGGATTTGGATCAGAATCACTCATCTGATTTTCACCGCAGATAATAGGAAAGGTAACCCTGATTCTGAGCACGCATTGAAATCTCAAATTTCAAAGAGAATTTTAAAGGATTAGTTACTAACAAGTAAAGTTTGGTGCAATTGTATTTCCTGCATTGATTGATACTGGAAGCACATTATATTTTATTCGTGAATATACTTATGAGAAAATTCATGCAGCCGAATTGGAAGTTGTAAATATTAAAATATCAAGAATTTGGAAAATGTGTATAAAAATATCGGTTGCTTTGACAAAATGATTACTATTAATGAAGGTACAATTTCATTAAAATTTCACATTGTTCCTAATCTTACAATGTACTTTGAAATTATTATTATGCATTTTAAAGTATGCTAAAGTATTTTTTTTTCTTCTGATCACATTGAAATCACCATAAAAAAATTGCAATTAAATGCAAACGAGATAAATGATGTTACAAAAGCAGTTACTTTTAGGTTGTTTTTTTTTTTTGTTGTTTACATGGGGATACAATCGTTCTTCCATAGCAAGTCGGCAAAGACATATTGAAAATAGGAATAATCCACAACCTAATAGATATTTGGAAGTATTTGGCCTACGTTTATCTAAGCAAAAGAAAATTGAGAAAGGTTTTTTTAAAAATATGGATTTCTATGATGTCCAGAATGGTCTATCACTCAAAGTCGCATTTGTGCCTTTTGAACACGTGGACTATGGTAAATGATCAAGATTTTTACATTGATAAAAAAAATAGATAGACGAATGATTCGTGTTGAATTATCCATTATTAAGACAACTGGCACTCATTATCTTGAAATTTTCATGTGAAACCCTACATACTCATTTGGTGGACATTGAAAAGAAGCCTAAACAAATATTAAAAAAATCAGTTAGAAAATAAGAAAATGAAATACAGAATTGGTGATGACATAAGGATCACAATCCAGAACTGGTCTAAAGTTGAGAAAAACTATCAAATACCATATGAAGTCGTAAACTGCAATCATCATGATCGCTACTATGTAAGGAAAGTTGGTCAACTAAACATCACAACTGCATCTGCTAAGATATCGGAATAAAGCAGGATAGCCGAAATGTACGCCTTGCTTACCTATTATTTTCTTGAACTATAAACGGCATCATTACTCTGTATATTTTATTTGTATGTTGTCCGGATATGATTATCCTAATAATTATTGTAGTCGTTGGTGAATGGTGTCTTGCCGAGTGGCTCTCTTTATTTAATCAACGACAACTAATCTCTCTCTCTCTCTCTATATCTCTATATATATATATATGTTTATATATATATATATATATATAAACATAAAGTTACTTAATATGTTTATTCTGATAGTTCTTTTATCGGTATTTGATATTATATCTTGATTTCCAAGATAAAAGAGCTTTTCATTTGATCTTGCAATGTCAAGTTTGATTTTGTCACTGTCCTCCATAACACTTTCCTGGAGTCCATCTGCTTATTTTCGATGCTGCTTGGAAAGGCCTTCTTTTAAATGTCACTATAATCCATGGGAGATATGTCAGGGCAGCTAGATGGGATGCTTTTAAAAGGATTAGCCTCAATTCTGTGTATTTTCTTTTACTAAATTTAAAACAGTAGATGAGCTATTGTGGTAAAACTGTCTTATGGCATTTAGAGCAGATATTCTTTAGGTAAATCGATTGTATGTCATGTTTGAAAATAGTTGTTAAAGAATATTTCTGATAGTAACTAGATTTAATTTTGAATTTTTTTCCGACTTTCTTTATTTTTTTCTTTAGAAGATAATCCAGTAATAATCATATATTTTAGCAAAGTTCTCTTTACCAAAAACAGGATCAATATTTTTTCTTCTTTTTGGTTATTAATCGATATTTTACTACTGTATTAAGGGAACTGGGTAAGCCCCATTTCAACCATGTTAAAATCTCCACTTTTATGTATCTTTTTCTCAGAAATGGTGGTTTAGTAAAGGTGTGTTTATAGAAAATAGGAAAAATAGGTTTACGAAATTTTTATGGTAGTTAGAATTACATGTTTTTTATACCTTAACAAACTATTATGTTTCAGAGTAAAAATGAAAAATTATTTATTGAAAATCACTTTTAAATTAGCATTTTTGATTTAAAACAGTGCCTAAACTAAATAATTCTTAACAAATAATCAAATTCATGTGCTAAAATATGTTATATAATATAATAAATATTTTTAAAAATCTAAGTGCAGAAGTTTCCTAGAAATTGGGAAAAAGGAACATGAACATGAAACATAAATTGGGAGAAAAATATTTTTTATGATTAAATGAATACTTTTATTTACGATTAATTGCTAAATTTAATGAAATCCTGTTTTACATAAAGGGCTATCGTTCTCTTCATCCTCAAATATTTGTTCCATTTATCTTTTACCATTTTAATTTCTTTCTTTGGTGGGGTTTTTTTTAACGTTAGAATAGTTTTGTCATCCTATGGCTAATGCGTTCTTTATCTAAACACTCCATACTTTTCGCACAATGATAATGAAGAAGAATTTCAATCTGAATAAAGCATATTAGTAAAAGATAAAAATAAAATATATTTCCCACATTAAAGCAAGAAAAAGTATCAAAAAGAGCAAATTTTAAAGATGCAATTCTTTCAAAAACAGTTTTTGTTACACTAGTTTCAAATGGCACTGTAAAAACCATCAAAAGCAACATATAAACCATCAAAGGCAACATATAAATCTCTGTTGTTATCATTAGTAGTTATACATTCTTCATACGCTCATTGCATACTTGCTCTGATGTATCAGTGTAAACACTAAACTATTGTGAATACTTTGTGTGTGGAGGCGGTAAATTCATCACTCCCCACAGAATTCGACCAGCCGTTTTCCTTTTTCCAATACTTCGAAGAGCATACACAAATCTCAACTTTAAATCATATGGATTTACTTTTGATTTAGTATTTTTTGAATTATCACTGTTGAAAAAATGCAAAGAAATTTTTACAATTCTTTCAAAAGATCTGTATTTCTGATGCAACGCTTATTTGTCTCTTCACTTGCACAGATATATCCCTAATATTGTATGTAGAAATTTAACCAAAATGTTCTTCAAAACCTTTAACGATAGGCTTTCTTATCCAAACTCGGTATTTTCTTGATTTACAAAATCTGTAAAGAGCCTTAAGACAGAATGAAAAATTCAAGCCCTTCTAATTTTTTTAATAAATATCGTTGAAAAATTAAAAGTTCAAATTATTTAATGATATAAAAAAGTAAAGATCGAGTTTTTTGGTCGAATTTCGCTTACTTGTTCCCCTAAGGCAAATATAACCCAACCATATCTATTGTTACTATATACTACCAATACCTGACAAATAATTTTCATACAATAATCAACACATAGTTTTATGCGAAAAAGACATGTTTCATCATTAGTCAGTGAACATTGTGTTTTTTAATTAACTTTAATACAGGAAATATAGTTTTGTTTGTTCATAGTTGTTGTATATATCATGTTTGTTGGATATGTATTTTTTACCTTGTTCCCAGCCGTATCTTAACTTTGACGTTTCTTTCCTTTTTCATAAATTATGGCAAATATTTTATGTGTAGGGACATCAAAACTAATTTATTATACACTGTAAATGTGGAATAAAAGTATTTCTCTTCGTAAAAAGCAAGGATATAAATTCTATCTATTGTTTATTTTACAGCCACATATTAAAGTAAATAATAATTCCATTAATGTAGATAGTATTTAAAAACGTTTATGATGACCTGATGTCATTCAGGTGTTTTTTATTTAAATTAAATTCAGGAGAAATTTTTGAACTTAAATAAAGCTTCTACCTAAATTAGTTTTCTGCTTAAATAAACGATAAACTATAAAATTATGCTCATGTGTGTTTTACTCTGAACAGCTAATCATCGAATGCATTAATAAATAATTCAACAGATAAACAAATGAAAGTAGGAAGACAGAACAAAACTGTCAACATTAATATAAAAATTTAGTGAAAGGAAACTTCTGCTACAATTTTTAATGAATTGAATGTTTGCAGGATTGTCAATCTCAAAAACGAAATTATATTTACAGTTCGTTGTTTACTAAACACTATGTGCTTGAATTTCAAATAATCCATTTAAATAATGAAAAATAATTGAATATGTACATTATTTTAATGATAATAATAATTGACACAGTAGAGTTTTATAAAATAGAAAAACGTAATTTAATTAAAGTTAATTAATACCTTTTATTTTTTAAAGTACGTCTTTTATTGATTATCATCAAGAATTTTAAATTAAAGAAAAAAAAGTATCTAGTAGCAGTAAGTTTTAAAAAATTATGAAAATCTTTTTTTTTATATATATTTTATATAGTTAAAGAAAACTTATCAGTAATAGAATTAATAATATATTATTATTCTAAAAAATACAAAATACCTTTTTAATTAATATATTACAATTAATAAACTTTTAACAAAGCTAAAAATAAATGATAAAAAATCATTATGTCGGAATTAAGAATGAATTTGAAATATTATTTTAAATTATTCATTAAAATTCCGCTTAACATTTTAATTCAAACAATAATAAATTATTGTAGTTATACACATTATTCACATTATATAAATTATTATTTTCCATCATAAAATAAATAGGAATACATATATTTTTATATATCCAAATTAATATTATGAAGTTTATTTCGGTAATCAAAACTACATAGTAAATGATGGATGAAATTTTGTTTTCAACTGATTTGCTTAACTCCCATAGCAGTATGCATGCACACAAAATTTAAAAAAAATGTTTTTAAAAATTGAGAGTTGCTAAAAAAACAAAATTTTTACTGTAATTTAATTGATTTTCATTTCTTTTTTAATCTAGAATATAATATAATTTACATCAAATGATATAATTTTAATTGTTCGAATTTATACCATTTGTATGAAACCATTTAAAATTTAAAAAGAAACCACAAAATCACATGGGTCAAACAATTTTAAATATTTCGTTTCCCCTCTACAGCACCTTTTTATATCCTTTTATTATTTTATGAGATAGTAATTCATATTATATGACTTCGGTCGTATAATATAAATTACAATCTCATAAAACTATTCTTTTGCATAATAAATCAATATAGTTGAATGGTTACTTTACTTATAAATAACATTACTTCAAGAATTAATGGATTAATGCATTACACCTGCGTATGTCAACTTTCATATAATATGACCAATAACTCCATCCAAAAAGTACGGCTTCATTCAGAATCAATCAAGTCGAGAACCATATCTCATTCCCATCATACATAATCGAAGAGCCGTCGTGCAAGATGTAACACCATGGTGAAAAACAAGATGACAGCACAAGTGAGCCATAGAAATGATGTATGATAAATGGATCGGTAAAGACTTTAAGCTACTTGGCTGGGAACAGCACAGATTATGGCTTTTGGAATGAAAGATACAGTATAAGGAACAGGTTTTGAGGTTTTTTTGGAATTTTCCATGGTTTCATATTCTTTCAGGCACGTACTGCAGACTTTCTAACACCACCAGCAATTTCAAAATGGCGTACGTGCATTGTTTTCCAAAATGGCGACATCAGTAGTTAGATGAAAAGATCATGGTGGTTTTCGATACAATAACATCTTTTTTATTTGTTATATATTTTTAAGAAAATAAGAAAATGTGGTTGCATGAATTCAAAATGAAATTTATATATAGTTGTGGGGTTTTATATCGAATTTCTGACAGAATAGAACAAAATAAGTAAATAGCTTATAAAAGTAAATATATATATAAAAGCAGCTTGATAAATTTGAAAATAACGCTTACCCATTTAGTTATTTTTTTTCTGAAAACCTGAGCAAAATTTCTCATTAGGAATATGTGAAATATTTATTGTGTACTTAAGGTTAGAGTCTTATTTTTATAAACTTTTATGTTTGCGTTGTGTATCAGTAATTAAACTTCAAAAGTAACCATAATATTTCTCAAAGAAAACTAGATAAATTTGATCTTTGACTTGAAAATACATTTTCTTTTTCTTTCTATTGTTCATATTATGTTATTATTAATTTACATATTTTATATACTTAAACAGAAAAACGTTTTATATATAAGTCACATATTATATAACTTCTAATACTTGCAAAGCATTGCAACAGCAAAGATTCCAAGGATTAATATAATTATTTCTTCAAGAAAAACATAAAAAAATAATTTAAATTTAAAACCCTGCATATACTTATATATATGTTGATCTTGCTATGCAAAATAGAGGTGCTTACAATTCTTTTCTTGTCAGTTCTCTTTCATTTTTTTATTGATGAGTATATGTTATGTTTTATATTTTACTTATTTAGTTTCATATTATGTTATATATATATATAACATAATATGAAACTAAATAAGTAATATATATATATATATATATATAAAGTGTAAGAATATATTTACAGAACTGGGAACTGTTTTTGCCAATATTTGTAAAAAAAGAGACATTAGTAAATATAATAACTGTGAAGTTTTTCTTATGATAAGTAACAATCCAATTTTCATCAAGAATTTAACATTTTTTTTTTTAAATCTTCTATTCAACAGTTTTTAAACCATATTTTCACATATATATTATGAAAAAACTACTAAATATATTAACAAAATTGTAGCATACTTTTTTTATTGTTCTACCTAGATCTTACAATAACTCGCACTTTTTTGACTTGTAAATTCACTCTTTCAAAATTTCTATACTACTACATAACACCACATCACTGTACCTAAGTTGCCGCTATACTGTTTGGGAATAATGTGGGTGAAATGAATGGACGCGAGATGGGGAAGGAAAAAATTTTAAAAATTCTCTTTTGGAAGTACAGAAGCTGAATAAGGGGGGAAATTCCTACAGAAAAAGAACAGAATATCAAAAATTTGAAAAATTGAAAAAGGATGAAATATGAAATGCGAAAATATATAAAAACGTTAGGAAAGATATTAGAAAAAATTTAAATCTATGTAATACAATAAACACTACATAGGAGAATATACAAATCAGAGAGCTGAAGGAATATTGATCAAATCAATTATTATAGAAATTAGAAAAAATACTAACTAATAAATAAATAGACAGTAAAAGCAGTTGCTGTAAAATTATGGACATGGGAAATAAAAAAAAGAAGGAAGATATTACATAAGAGATAAATGCAAATAAATGTAAAATGCAAATAAATCTCTTTCAAATACCATAACATAATAGTAGGATATTTTATATTGAATGCTCCACTTCTTCTTTCAGATGCCCCTCAAGTAACTCTTCAACTGGGCAGCACATTTCGACAAGGAGAGGTGAAAGAAGGTAACGATGTTTTCTTCGAGTGCAACATAAGAGCTAACCCTTGGGTGACAGAAATTTCGTGGTACTTTGAAGGACGTGAGCTGCGGACCAATACATCAGCTGGAATAATAATCAGCAACCAGACTCTTGTGTTACAGAATATTAATAGGAACAGTCGTGGAAATTATAGGTGTTCGGCTGCAAACGCCGATGGTGTAGGGACCAGTAATGAAGTATTTCTTCGAGTAAAATGTAAGTATATATTTTACAAATACTTGTTAATTAAATTTTTAAAAAACGCCGATTTTAAAGAGGCTGCTTTAATTGTAATAGATGCAATTTTTGTTAAATTATATTTCTAGAAAAATAAAATAATAATTTTTGGTTCAAGAAATTCAAAGAAAATTAATTAGTCGTTAAATTATTTTATATAAAAAACAAATATTTTTCTCGATATAAAAGTATGTGTATTTCTCCAAAACAATCACAATGATGGCAGCTATATCAGTAAAATGAAAGTTTTTTTATTAAGTTTCTTTTTTTTCTTTAAAACTGTAGTTTCTGTTTTTCTCGGAAAACCCTGCAATTAAAAGATTTATCAATGAACTGTCCATAAAAGTAACAAATAAAATTATTTGACAAATTTTTAATAAAATAAATTCTACTGCTAATTAATGTTATTATTTTTGGATGATAATGCTTTTTCTGAAAAAGTACAGTAAGAACATTTTACAATATCTTACGGTTTCTTATGAGGAAACAAGCGACAAACTCACATCTTAGTTACGAAATTAGAAGCTCTATCACAATTATTACAAAGTTTATTCATACTAAAACAATGACATCATAAATATGAATTAAACTCTCAACTTACCTTCTAGTTACAAGTAAGGACAGTTTAATTTTATGCAATCAAAATTAAATTAATGTAAACTTTTAATTAGTTTCCTAAATGTTAATTCAAATTTTTAATGAACCTGTCAAATTTATGCTACTGGTTTCCTGAAATAAATCGAGGCAAATTTGCAACTATACGAAGTTTTTCTGAATACATAATTTTTATATCTGTAAGGTAAATTATAGTAAAATATCCCATTTCAGGAAAATAAAATCCAAATACATTTATATGTTATGCATTATATAATACGAAATTTGTATAAAATTATAAAGCAATATATAAACAATTTAAAAATTATAGCATATAAAAATTTAAAACATACACAATATGCAATGGTACCATAAATATCATTTGAAATCTTTCCGAAAGGAAATATATTTATTTCTTTTATTTATTTAATTTTATTCAATAAATGAACATCTGATTTTCAAATAATCATTCATATTGTTTATTTGATATACATTATTCAAACATAATTTCTCAGTGTTTCTCTGCTAATAAAATTTAATAAAATCCCTTTTGTCTGCTGCAAGAATTAATTTTTCTCTCTTACGGACCTAAAATTGCTAAATAAACAATGACAACTTTAATGCGAATGAGAAAACAATTGTTATTATACTAACAATTTATAATCACTATTAACTGTAAATATTTACTCTAATTTTAATTATATTTTTCTATAACTATATAGAAAAAAAAAGTAGTTTGAGCAATGTAAATAATTAATGTCCAAAGAGATTTAAGAAAATTTTATTACATCTTAATATTTTATTAGAAGAATGTTAAAACCAATGTTATAAAATAATTTATTGTTATAGATAATTTGAAAACAATAAAAGATTTTATTTTTGAACAAATATACTCATAAGTGTAATTTGCTTTGAAGTTTTTTTTTTCTAACTCTTTTGAGTTTACGTATTGTAATTCCTATTGCTATTTAACTATTTTAATTTTCATCTTTGACATAACATTTTAATTTGCATAACTTAACTTTTAGTAATCCAATTAACTTAAGACATAAATTTCAATATTTATAAAGTATTAATAACGAATTCTATAAATATATAATAACTTACTAACAACAAAGAATTTTATATTATCAAAGACAGGAAAAATAGCAATTTTATTTACATACATTATATGTATAATGTTGCAGAAGACATAATTAAAATTTTTCTTATAGATAACATATTCTCGACGGACTATACATAAAGGCAGCTTACATTCTTTTTAGAATGTAAATTTTGTCTTCTCTTATTTATGAATAAAAGTTATTAAATAAGTATTATTATCTATGTAGAAACTTTCATGAAATTTGAAAATGTTTAATATTGGAACTGATATCCCGAAACTTTGATCTTTTACTTTTGGGATTAGAAAAAGAGCAATGTTTAGAAAATTAATATAAATTTGCAAGATTAATTTTGTTTAACTATCTATAAGGAATAAATAAATTAATTTAATATTAACTTTTATTTTCGTAGAAAATAAATGTAAATTTCATTGCATATACATTTTCTGTGTAAAATGTAAATAATGTAATATTAATTAAAAATGAATCTTATAAAAATATATTTCTTGTAAGTGTTTCAGCATTTATTTCATGGAAAAAATAAGCATTATTTTCATTTTTTTGCTTATTAAATATAATTTTCTTTATTTCTTCAGATTTAGATTATAGGAGAATATTTTCCCCGTTATTTAATTCATTAACCTTTTTATTACAAAAAATACATTTTTTAAAACCTGCAAAAGGATACTAAATCTTACAATTTTCAGAAAAAATTGTGATGAGGAAAAAATAAGAAAAAAATTAAGAAAATAATAATTTCAATAATTTTTTTATCTTCCTTTTAATTCTAATTCACATCGCAGCTTTTTTATTTTCATAACTTATTTATAGTGCTAACTTATTATCTTTATTTTACATATGTGTGGACCTCAAATAAATAATTATATATCCAATATTACATGTACATTCTTAATAACTGTGTTTTTTTGTTTTAATAAAAACTTCAGAAACTCTCATAGAATTCAATTAGCATAAAAATATACTTCTAGTTCTTAATGTAGTTATATTGTAATGTAATAATTACTATATAATTTAACTTACTGATTCGATGCATTTCGAAGCTAAATAAATTCTTATTAATTTTAACAAATGAAAAAAAAAAAAAAAAAAAAAAAAAAAAACGTTATGCATTATATTTTGTAGATTAATTTAAATAATATAATAAATTATTCTATTTTCAGACGGATGTAGTTACGGAATTAGTATATTTGATATATATATGCTTTGATATTATAATTCAAATAAAATGTAATCCTAATGATATTTGTTTTATTCTGTTCTTGTTTTCTGGCTTTGGTTATTGAAACTTAATTATATATAGTGCAGTATAAACTTATGCCATATCTTAAATATAGTAACATACTAAATATATTTTATTATAAAATTAATTTCCAGACTATAAATACATTATTTTCGCAGACATACATCAATGAACAATCGAATGAAAGGCATCCAAAATATTTTCATTAAAATGTAGGATGATAATCCAATATGACACATTGGATTACAATTATATATTAGATAATATATGTATATATAATATATATATATATATATATATATATATATATATATATATATATATATATATATATATATATATATATATATAATATTTATTATAATATATGTAATATGTAATCCTTATCATCTTTGCTTTTTGTTTTTGCTATTGTTATTTTCTGGGTTTGGGGATTCAAACTTAATTATATATAGTATAATATAGCTGTTTTAGAATTTTATTATATATTGCAAAATAACTAAAAAATTAGGCCATATTTTAATTGCTGTAATATATTAAATATATGTATTATAAAATTAATTCAAATGTTACAAATGCATTTTTTTCGCAGACAATACAATCGAATCAAACGCATCCAAACATTTTCATTGAAATGCAGGATGATAATTCAATATGGTTCATTGGATTACAATTGATATATTAGACTCCCACTTAAGTTCCTTTTCTCTCCTAACAACCCAACTTCTGCGAGACGTAAACAACCCATCCATTAAGCGAGTTTGGGCAAGAAGAATTCAAATAAATCTGAGATGTCCTCTTCGAGCAGACATCTCTAAGACTTCTCGAAATCCATGAGATGAAAAGCATCTCGAAAAAGAAGTGCCTCTAAAACTTAATTGAGTGTCGAGAACTTTTAATAGGATAAGGATCTCGAAGGAGGCACAAGAAAACCCTGATAGCTCATTATTTTTCAGATCACCTGATTTAGTGGGTGGTCGTCTTCTGGAAAGCACACATGGTGATTTTATTTTATATGACTTTGCTAATTAGAGCTATTCGTTAACATCGGATATCGGAATTGGGGGATTGAATGTTTGGAGAGGAACAACATAAGAAGAATAAGATCTTGCTGACTGGTGTTGTAATGGCCAACGTCGTCTGAAAGTACGTCTTTCTCTTTGTTGAACATCTGGTGTCTTTGCTGCTTGAATTCATTTTATCTTTTGCGTGGGTTCCAAAGAGATTCCAGAACAGTCTGATTAGAAAAGCCATTATATAGCTTAATTAGAAGCACTAAGTCATTTTCGATGCACTTGTTTATTTTATGGTCTAAATAAAGAATGGCATGTTATCTACATTTAGTAGACAAATATGCCAACTAAGCATGAAGTTCTTTCTTTTAATGGTGTGATGAACTTAGATTAATTAAAAATTATATTCGTTGATAGGAATTAATTGTCTCCATAGAGAATTTCATAAATTATCCTATTTGTATATATTTATTTATTTTATTTAATTTGTTTTAAATAGATTTTTGTTACTACGGTTATTAATTTTTTCAATTGTGGTGTTTCGATTTCTGCATTATCTTAATCAAGTGTTTGTTAGTATAGTCATTATTCATTCTCAGATATTAAATTTTGTCTCCATCCTTAAAACTGTAATATCTGTTTGTCATAATAACGACGTCTTTTTAACGTCTTAAAATTAATTAGAGATGTGTTAATAAACAAAGAAACCTTGATAACACCATTATTTTTCGAACCACCTGTTTTAGTGGGTAGTCGTCTTCTGGAAAGCACACATGGTGATTTTATTTTATATGACCTTACTAATTAGAGCTATTCGTTAACATCGAATATCGGAATTGGGGGAATGAATGTTTGGAGAAGAACAACATAAGAAGAATAAATTCTTGCTGACTGGTGTTGTAATGGCCAACTCTGAAAGTATGTCTTTCTCTTTGTCAAACAGCTGGTGTCCTTGCTACTTGGATTCATTTTATGTTTTGCCGTTGTTCCGAAGAGATTCTAGAACAGACAGATTAGAAAAGCCATTAGACAGCTTAATTAGAAGCACTAAGTCATTTTCGATGTACTTGTTTATTTTATGGGCTAAATAAAGAATGACATGTTATCTACATTTATTGGACAAATATGCCAAGTAAGGAAGCTGCCAATAATTAAAGATACTATTATTTATTTTGATAGTGTGATAAAGTTAGATTAATTGACAATTATATTCGTTAATAGGGAAGTCATTGTTTCCATAGATAATTTCTTAAATTATCCAAACTGTCCATATTTATTTACTTAATTTAATTTGCTTTAAATAAAATTTTGTTACTGCGGTTATTTATTTTGTTTTAATTGTAATGTTGCGTTTTCTGCATTATCTGAATAAAGTGTTTGTTAGTATAGTTATTTTTCATTCTCAAATATTAAATTAAAACTTTTTATTTCTCAGATGTAACCATCCTTATAATTGTAATATCTCTTTGTCCTAATAACGACATCTTTCTAACGTCTGACTCGTCTTTAGAGATATATTAATAAGCAAAGAAAACTTAATAGTTCATTATTTTTCGAATCATCTGATTTAGTGGCTGGTCGTGGTGGGTTATAGAAATTCTGGAAAGCACACATGGTGATTTTATTTTATATGACCTTGCTAATTATAACTATTCCTTAACATCGGATATCGGAATTGGGGGAATGAATGTTTGGAGAAGAACAACATAAGAAGAATAAATTCTTGCTGACTGGTGTTGTAATGGCCAACTCTGAAAGTAAGTCTTTCTCTTTGTCAAACAGCTGGTGTCCTTGCTGCTTGGATTCATTTTATGTTTTGCCGTTGTTCCGAAGAGATTCTAGAACAGCCTGATTAGAAAAGCCATTAGATAGCTTAATTAGAAGCACTAAGTCATTTTCGATGTACTTGTTTATTTTATGGGCTAAATAACGAATGACATGTTATCTACATTTATTGGACAAATATGCCAAGTAAGGATGAAGTCAATAATTAAGGATAATATTCTTCCTTTTTATAGTGTGATAAAGTTAGATTAATTGAAAATTATATTCGTTAATATGAATTAATTGTTTCCATAGGGATTTTCTTAAATTATCAAAATCGTCCATATTTATTTATTGAATTGAAATTGCTTTAAATAGATTTTTGTTACAATGGTTATTTATTTGGTTAATTGCGATGTTGCGTTTTCTGCATTATCCTAATACGTTAGTATAGCCTTAATTCTCAAATGGTAAATTAAGACTTTTCGATTCTCAGATATATTCCTCCTTAAAATTGTAATATCTATATTAATGTCTTACTATATTAATGAGCGAATTTAAAACATTACGAAACAAACTATTGCAGCTCTCAATATTCCCAAAATAATCAAAGAAGCGAATAAAGCCATGAAATCCTCATAATAATCTGATACCAACTCTTAAAGAAAAATCGGAAAACTTGCATTTATAGGGACAAAAAAAGATAAATTACGCAATACACTTAAAACGTATCCTTTCATCAAAATATATTATGTGAATTCAGGGAATTGCTGTCATCTTTGAACATGTAAAATTTGCAATTAGAAATTGCGGATTGAATTTTGGGGATAGCCTTTTTTTTTAAATGTAAGTAATCAACATTATTTATCTGAAGAATTAAGTTGTCAAGCTATTTCATGAAAATAAACTGCCTGGAATCAACTCTATGTTGTAAAATGGTTGTATATTATCATTTATATTATTCATAGACTGTAAAATACATTTATGGGGACAGAATTTGGTATCTACACCAAATAAATGGTAAACGAAATGGTAAACCAAACGAAAACTTAGAGTTACAAAGCCCCACATAACCGCTGTTTGCTGATAATTGCATATAAACACAACACCAATCCATAACAGATGTCTACAGCAGCTATATATTTTACTGTGCCCAGAAAAACATTAGGAAAGATTCACGACGTCCAGTATTATGTGCATCATTCATCGCCACCGGAATGAAAGGTATAAGTCACACGTACGTGTCCAATTGATTATAAATCGGAGATCTCTACACTATACTATGAATTCATTTTGTATTGCAAAGTGACTTTATACGATTGTTGGTCTGTCGCGTGTAGAGAATTCACTAATATCCTAGACATACCAGTGAAGAAACACATGTGTAGGTGCGATGTATGGATAATGGCAAGTATCTAACTGGATGAACACACTAACTTATAAATCTTCCCGAGAGATACCATTGTTGTTCAGTTATGTAGAAAACAATTTCTTGATTCAATTTTACGTGTTTACTTAGCTTACACCCAGTACTTTGAAATAATTTCAACTTACAAGACGGTATTACTAAGCCATATAGATCACGATTTTTAGTGAATTGCCTACGTGAAAAATTTATTAAGCACATAATTTGTTTCTCCACATTTGAACCGTGTTGTCTAGGGAAAAGTATTGTTGCTTTTAGCTCACCGACTACAACCTTTCATGGTTTTCGAACTTCCATGAAGCAACATTTGATATTGCTGCTAAATCAATAAATGAACAAAAGTAATCATTGGAATAGACAACAATACAACAGAAGTTATTGTCAGTGTGGTATCTCGCTGTCTCGTCTGTATTGCTGTTCTACGTAATTCATGAGCACAAATTGAACTGAGATACCATAGTTTTTAGTATACATTTTTTTTTTTTTTTTTTTTTTTTTTTTTTTTTTTTCAAAACAATTATTTCAACTTCTTTTACCATAATGTTAACTCAATTTCTTAAACGCTTTAGGAATAACAAGTAGTAACATAAGATGCTGTAAATGTATATTATTACTTTAGTAAGCAAAGTTATATAATTAACATTTTAAATGTTGTCAAGATCTTGACAACAACGATTTTTGCGGGTTAATTTCTTGAACTATTTATTATATTTTATGCAAAAAATAGAAAGATCGATTTAGAAAAATTCAACCGTACTAAAAAAAAATATTTTATAATTACCATTAAATGTTTAAATGTATTTTCAAAATTTCATAATTAATTATACATAATTTTAGATTTTAATTCAGCTTTTTTATTAGTTATTTCAAGAAAAAATTCAAAGAAACATTCAAAGTTACAAAATAGCTAGCAGTGTTAAATATTTATATCAAACCTCTTCCGGATGCACTTTACGTATGAAAAGTTTAAGCAACCGCATTTTTATTCTTTATGCTAAAAACATTTTTCTTATCTGAATCTCTGCAGATTTACTTTATTTTCTTTTTGTTCCGATTTTCGAAAAGAGTTTGCCAAAAGCACCAGTCAAGCCATCACACAGCACCTAAAGCTACTGAAAAATCTCTATATCTTTCGAGATTTAAAATTTTCTATAATCTTACCACTTTTGTTAGCATGAATGCTTTTGACATAAGTTAACTCAAAGCGATATATTTTTACAGTATGTAATTCTTTTTAGTAAATACGTTACTAAATTATACAAAAAATAGGATTGTGAAATGTAACGAATGTAAAGTTATTTAAAGAGAAGGCAAAGCAAGTATTGGAGTGAATAGAAAATAGGAGTGGGCAACGTTACGAATGTATACAGTATTTAAAGAGAAGGATTTACCCAAGTCATCTAAATTTTAATACATAGTCAATTCTGTTTAATAGAATGCAATTCTTAACATTTTTTGATGTGATAAATATGTTATTTTTTTTTTTCAAAACAAGATTTTATATGTATTATTATAACGATAGAGTGTGCACAGAGATTTAGTATGCCATGCTTTTCTGCTTTTTAACAATTAGCGGCTGGAACAATTTGACCATAAATTCTGAAACATCTACAGACCGATATGAAGTGTACAACTTATTTTCAACATATCTCTCTACATGATGAGTGAAAAATAGATTTCAAAAAAATATTCTTATTTTATTTTATCCATTTATGCTTATCTTTGCAATTTTTTTTAAGTTTTCAAATACATCACTCTGTCCACAATATACGCACTGTCTTACTTTTGCAAAACTCTTACAATACTTTTTATGTCATTGATATCAATTTTGGTGATAATGAATTGTTATAATTTTCGGTAATGGAAAATACTTACTTGAAGATCTTATAGTTTTATCCCAAAACTTTCTGTCTCCATAGTTCTTAATATGAATTTTCGCTAAAATTCAAAATATGTCATAATTAGAGAGAATTCTAAATTTTTGATAGCAAAATACCAAAATGAACGAAAATATAAAGAATCTCTATATAAAGAAGATCTACGAAGCGAACGAAAACATAAAGAATAAAGAAACTCTCCTCTATTGTTAACTTGTATATCACAGAAGAAAGACTCAAAATTCACTTAAACACACAAAGTCTTCTCCTCAACTTTCACGTGTGCCGGTTAAGGCAATAAATATAACCTATTTGTCTATCTATCTCCCCATCTGTTTCTCTTCGATATATATATATCTATATATATATTAAAGAAAAAATATGAATTATTAGCTCAATAACTGACCATAGAAAAATTTGACCATAGGATAAATTATCAGCCCAATTTCTGCCTAGTCAGCTGTCTAATGGACCATTTATTGAGCAGTCTCGACAAGGACATCTTCTCCAGATGTTACCCTTCGATACATTGGCAAAAATTCTGTTGTTTTCTTCATCAATGTGCGTTAATACGCTAAATAAAGGATTATTTTTTTTTTTATTTTCTAGGATGTATATGAATTATCAGATGTCACCGATGTAATGCATTGTGATTATGTTAATGTTTATTAGATAATTTGAAGTTAAATAAAACTATCATTAAGTATCATTTAATGCTTTTTTTAAGTTAATTAGTTTTGTGGAGTTTATTTTGTTTGTTTCAAATCCATTAATATATTTTTGCACATTGAATATCTTTTAAGGCCATTTTACTGATATCTCATTTTAAACAAATTTTAAAATCCTAATTAATTTCTAATTATTTGGTTTTCAGTATAAAGTGAAATGTATATTTCAACCAAAGTATTTTAGGGACAAATTTATGAACATTTAATTGTATATTAAGAATACCTGATTAACATAATTAAATCAAGAGAGTATCTTATCACTAGAACTTATTTAAAAGATATATTTTAAATATAATTTGACTTATTACATGAATTAGAAAAGTATTGAATAAAATTGTAACAATTTAAAGCAATCTTTAAAATTACACCCTGTAATCATCTTTATCTTGTGATATAAAATACATGGTTAAGTTATCTCTTTTTATATTCAAATGTTTTAAGTTCATTAAAGGCGTATTTAACATTAATTCATGAATAAAGTAAGTTTACCGTATTGTTTCGTTAATTATCTTTTAAATTAAATGATAATTTATTCTTTGATTTATATTCATTCATAACAAAAGGGAACTATTATTGATAGTCAAGCTTTTGGTTTTAAATTTTTCATAGTACTATATATTAAGTTAGTGCTTCTATTGATTTATTTTTTTAATTTTAACGTATCTAACGTGATTTAACTTATTTAATTAATTATAGTATTAAATTTATGAAAACGTTACATTCAAGAGCATATATGCAAACCTTTCAAAAGTAGCTTAGCATAAATTCTTAAAAATATTCAAAACATTTAAAGGGAATATTTTACTATATTTTTATTCATATGAAATTCTATTAGAAGTAAAAGATTTTCTATTTGGCTAGAGGTAACCTTTTTATTCAAATTAACCCAACAAATACAGACGTTTGAACACCCCTGAATAGATACGGAATTGAATTATAATGTTTTAAATAAATATTTATTTCGGTTGCAGATACTAGGACAGCGCTTTTTCTATTAGAATTATAATAGCAGGAATTGGAACCCAACAAATGAAACTGAAAAAAACGGCTCCTATATGTGTAATGAACATGAATGCTATAAAGCCTTAGACCCAAAAATCTTCAACATAGTCTCTAAGATGAGAGATATAAGCAGTGAATTCTTAGAGGCACTGAGGAGATGAGGACATGATATTTGTTCTAAATTGTGGTGGTACCTACTTTAAATTCACTTGATGCAAAAGCAATGCTTCATCAACGATGACATTGTATTTAACTTTGTGATAACAACATGATAAGAACCTTTCAAATATGGATTAAATGCATTCTTTTAAAAATTACTAATAATATTTATATGTTTACAAAATTTTAAATCTCCAATTCTAGTAAATACATGCTTAAAAAGGCGGGAATTCCAAACTTCACCGAAAGAAATAGAAAGAAACACGAAAAAAAAAAAAAGAAATCGAACAAAATAAAAATCTTTTTCAAGCGAAGTAGGGAAGAATTCCATTTAAAAGTAACGAAGGAGGCTTATACAGTTTAGTACACCGCTAAAAACTGTTTGTCTTCGCTGATGAGGTTGGTAGAGTGATGCTGTGTTTTAAGAAAGAGTTTTTCAAAGAAAATCCTTTAAACAAACTATTTTAAGTGCTTGGAAAAGGTAAAATTTCTCGAAACAAAGAAGGCGTCGCTCTTTACTAAGGCAATAAAAAGTAAAACGCCAGCTTTTTCCTCAGATTTAGTTATTTAAGTTCTAAGTCTTATGTAAACCGATGTACAATTTTGAATTTTTGTAGATTTGCTACGTTAATCAACTATATATTGATAAAAATTTTAACCTAAAATAATAACTGTACGGAGTGAATTCCTTAATCTACAAAGCATACAATATATTTTATCCTGAAATTTATAATAAAGCTTGGAAAAAGATTTGACCTATTTTTATAAACTTTGATCAACAATAAAAGCTTGACTTTATTTAAAAACAACGTTTATTTGCAAGTGATCTTCATTTGAATCACCTAAATAGGAATGAATTTCTTCTTACACCTATAAAAATAAATGCAAATTTAAGAAAACAAATATTTCTAATAATATATTTTTAAAATTGGAAAGACAATTTATGCTTTATGGCTATTATTTATTCACTAAACTAATCTATTGAAAAATGAATGGAGATTTTCCTTCCTATTTACTTTCTAAATATATGTAGGTTTATATACAACATAACTTAATTTACAAATTTATATGGAGCATAACTTAATTGTCTAATTTCTTCCTCTTATTCTGCAAAAATTTTCATTGAGTAATTAGTATTTAAGTACAGCTTTAATCAGCATCATTAATCCATCACGCATTTTTTGGCATAAATCATCAGTTTTTTTTTCATTAATAAGCATTCATCCAACTTAATAAAGTTATCTAGGATATTGCCACTACCTGTTTGAATTTATTTTTATTCCGTTTTCAAGAATCTTTTGCCCCTATAGTTTACAGTGAGTAGCTCTTGAAGGATAAATATGGACATTTCCTTCCAAGACGCTTTTCTAGTATAATTGCCTCAAATTTTCCTTCCGCATTGAGAAAAAAGGGTACACTATGCAGTAATTGCACAAGTGATCTCACTATATATACATGCATGTATACCCTATCGCATTTATCATAGAATTTCCTCATTTCTGGGAGCAGTGATTTCCCCTCCTGCTGGAAATGGAGAATTAAAGACTTGTTGTTTCTCACAAAAACGTGTGCACATTACTAATAATATTAATTTTGTTGTCCATGGTTGGGTTTTGTATTATATATATACCATGAAAAATTTGGGTAGTGGATGACTGTCATTGGCTACTGAACGGATTTTTAATCGCAATGACCCATGTCGTATGGTTAAAACCTGGATAATTTCCTCCTGTCCTCACTGAGTGTCGATTCTAGGACAAATACATGTTATAACAATGGTAATTAGTTTCACTCTTTTCTGGGAGTCTTAACAACAACAAACTCGGGAAGCAGATTTGAACCTGAGCATTGCTATACATTATCACTGGACCACGAATGCAGAGCTTGCAAGCATTGTATCTAGAAAAGAAATTATGACATTTATTACAATTATATATACACTTTTAACTTTAAAACAACGTGGTAATTTTAATTTATATGAACATTTTATAGAAGAGCATAATAGCATAATTATTTTTACAATATAATTCGATTTAATACAATATAATTCGATTAAATTTTTACATACTTTTTTTATGAATTCAAAAATTTGAATGTTTTTTTTTTATTATTAGTGCCTTCTATAGTCATTTATACGAAATAAAAGTTAAACCTTTATTTTGCTTACAAATAATCAAGGGTTCACTGAATCATAGCATTACTTCATTCTCGATTCATTAAATTATAAGTCAACTTACACAGTAAAGTAAAATATTTTCTATCTAATTAATGCACTTTTAAATTTAAAACAGCAAGTGATAATTATAATTTATGGAAGCATTTTATAAAATAACATAATTATAGCGAATAACATTATTTTTTTTTACTCTTAATCGGGGTTAATATATTTTTTTTTATTATGAGGGCCTTCTATTGTCATTTATATGAAATAAGTGTTATAACCTTGTTTTGCTTGGAGCTTGCAAGCAATACATCTAGAACAGAAATTATAATATTTATTTCAATTATATATAAACTCTTAACTTTAAGACAACAAGTTATAACTATAATTAACAACAATAAATAATTTTAATTATAATTATTTATTTATAATATAGGATTTATAGAATAGCATAATTATTTTTACACTTAATCGGATTTAATACTTTTTTTTATGATTCAAAAATGTGATTGCTTTTTTTATTATCAGTACCTTCTATTGTCATTTAAAATATAAAAGTTAAAACCTTGTTTTGCTTACAAATAACCAAGTATTCACTGAATCATAGCATTACTCCATTCTCGATTCATTAAACTATAAGCCAACCTACACACTGTGAAGTAAAATATCTCCGATCTCATTCAATGCACCTCTGAATAAATTCGGAATTTACTGCAGGCAACAGGAAGGACTAAGTCGACGGTAATAGCTTTCGTGTTGTTATTGTATTTCCGAACGGAATTTCCATTAATACATCGAATCGGCAACCCATAGGAACTCAATGCATGACCTCCCACTTAAGTGTATATTTTGCAACGGTCGTTTGCAGGATATTCTGATAATGGACAAGCCTTGGAGTCCACTCGAACGATTGATTATTTGATAATTTGCATGAATGCACAGTTGCTGCCGCAGCAGTTTGCGCGGGGGGTTTGATGGCGTATTTGTTATTAAGTTCCGCGATGTGATCGACACCGGAAGTGGGATGTGTGTTCGGGGCAAATTTAGCTTGTTATTGCTTCGCACATGCCAAAGATCAAAGCAATTATATCCCGCGAATGCTCGTAATTCAGTTAAATTCGTTTAAATTGCAATGATTTGCTAGTGTTTTTTATAGATGTAATTAATATTTGTAATTAATTAAATTTAACAAGGGCCTTGCTAAATTTAATTAATTACAAAGATCAATTAGATAGATTTAAAAAAAAATCAAATTAGTATCTCTTAATTATTGTCTCTTGTTTTTATTATTAAAATCTCTAATGACTGGAAAATGATATGATTGATTTATTTTACAATCAGATTAAAATTAAAACTATTCTGATCCATAAATATATTTTTAAGCATGAAAACATAAAAATTACTAGTTATTGACATGTTTTTTATGTGCCATTCAGGGAGAAGGAAAAGTATCTAAAGTTAATAATATCAGTGTGGATAACAAAAAGTATAATTGTTATCCACACTGATATTATTAACGAATCACAATGTTTAGAAAAGTGAGTAAACTGGGTATATATTGTGATATCATGCAATTATGTATTTTAACCACTGATTTAGCACTTTTATGAAACTTTACGGTTATTTTTCTATGCGAATTTTATACGTCATGCAGTTACTTCAGACAGTCTTCCAGAAAAGCATTACTTTCTTTTCCTTTAGCTGTAAATATTCCGTCATGGTTAAAATCCTTTAGCTGTAGATATCTATTCATGGTTAAAATCCTTCTGCTGTATGCAGTCCTTCATGGTTAAAAGCATTTAACTGTATATAGACCTTCATGGTTAAAAGCATTTAACTGTATATAGACCTTCATTGTAAAAATCTTTTAATTGTATATAACTATGTTCATATTTTGCAACGGTCGTTTGCAGGATATTCTGATAATGGACAAGCCTTGGAGTCCACTCGAACGATTGATTATTTGATAATTTGCATGAATGCACAGTTGCTGCCGCAGCAGTTTGCGCGGGGGGCTTGATGGCGTATTTGTTATTAAGTTCCGCGATGTGATCGACACCGGAAGTGGGATGTGTGTCCGGGGCAAATTTAGCTTGTTATTGCTTCGCACATGCCAAAGATCAAAGCAATTACATCCCGCGAATGCTCGCAATTCGGATAAATTCATTTAAATTGCAATGACTGGCTTGGTTTTTTTTCATAGATCTAATTCAACTTAGTAATTAATTAATTTTAACGAAGCTTATTTTTATTAAGTTATTATTTACTCTTATTTTGTGAAATAGTATAATTGATTTATTTTACAATCAGATTAATATTAAAACTATTCTGATCCTTAAATACATTTTTAAGATTACAAAGTAGAAAAAACAAACAAAGTAGAATCACAAAAATACAAAAATTACTAGTTATTGGCATGCTTTTTATACCTCATTCAAGGTAAGCAAATGTATCTAAAGTTAAATTGTGGTTCAACTAATATTATGAACGAATCACAATGCTTAGAAGAATGAGTAGATTGGGTATATATTGTGAGAGCTGTATTCAATTATATACTCTAATCACTGAATTAACACTGTGATGAAACTTTCCGGTTATTCTTCTATGCGAATTTTATATGTCAGGCAGTTACTTCTTATATTCTTCTAGAAAAGCAATACTTTCTTTTCCTTTAGCTGTATATACCCTTTCATCGTTAAAATCATTTAGCTGTATGTAGACCTTAATGGTTAAAAGCATTTAACTGTATATAGACCTTCATTGTAAAAATCTTTTAGCTTTATATAACTAAGTGTATATTTTGCAAAGGTCGTTTGCAGGCTATTCTGATAATGGACAAGCCTCGGAGTCCACTCGTGCGATTCATTATTTGATAATTTGCAAGAATGCACAGTTGCTGCCGCAGCAGTTTGAGGGGGGGGCTTGATGGCGTATTTGTTATTATGTTACGCGATGTGATCGACACCGGGAGTGGGATGAGTGTTCGTAGCAAATTTAGCTTGTTATTGCTTTGCACATGCCAAAGATCAAAGCAATTATAGCATGCGAATGCTCGTAAAAGGTCGGTTAAATTCATTTAAGTTGCAAAGATTTTCTTAATTTTTTCATAGAAAATAGATATATTTTTTCATATAGTTGTAATTCCTTTTTGTAATTAATTAAATGTTACAATTGCCTTGTTAAATTTAATTTATTACAAAGATATATTAGATAGATTTAAAAAAAATATGCGAATTAGTATCTTTCAATTATTGTCTCTTATTTTGACTATTAAAATCTCTAATTTTTGTCAAATAATATAATTGATTTGTAAAATAATTATCATATTAAGATTAAAACTATTCTGATTCATATATATATTTGTAAGATTGTAAAGTTGAAAGAGCCATAAAAATATAAAAAAAAAATATTAGTTATTGACGTGTTTTTTACGTACTATTCAAGGTGAGAGGAAAATATTTAAAATTAAATTGTGATTCCTTCCCACTGATATTATGAACTAATCACAATGCTTAGAAAAATGAGTAGATTGGGCTTATATTGTGATATCATACAGTTATAAATTCTAATCACTGATTTAACACTTTCGATGAAATTTTTTCCGGTTATTTTCCCATACGATTTTATACTTAAAGTAGTTACTTCTGACATTCTTTGAAAAAAGAAGTACTTTATTTTCCTTTAGCTGCATATAACTCTTCATGGTTAAAATCATTTATTTTCATGGTTAAATCCTTTAGCTGTATAACCTTCATGGTTAAAATAACTCCTTCATGGTTAAAATCATTTATTCTGTTAAAATCATTTAGCATACTTCATGGTTAAATTCATTTAGCTGTATATAGCACTTCATGTTTAAAATTCTTTGGATGTATATAGCCCTTAACTGTTAAAATCCTTTAGCTGTATATACCCCTTCATGGTTAAAATCATTTAGCTGTATATAGCTCTTCATGGTTAAATTCATTTAGCTGTATATAGCCCTTCATGTTTAAAATTCTTTAGATGTATATAGACTTTAATAGCCAAAATCCTTTAGCTGTATATAGCCCTTCATGTGTTAATTCTATGTAACACCAAACTTGTTATGACTTTGTCTTATGAGTGGCGAATGATCCAATAGTGAATTATATAGTTTGGAATAATAAATATTATTTCAATAAATAAAAAACAGTGTTTTTTTCAGTAAAATAAGTCTATGCAATCATTCAAATTGAAAAGTTAATTATTGAATTTTATTTTTTTCATTCGAGCAGAATAGAAAAATAAAATTCAATAATTAATTTCGAATTATTAGATTAGAAAATATTTAGCTTAAACGAACGTTATACTCAGATTATGGTATGCGTTATCCATACGATGTAATTGTATTTTAACCCCATTATAAGGATTAATGGGGTATGCATTTCAAATAATTGGAAAATAGACAACTTTTGAAATACATAATACAAATTAATTAAAATAATTTTCTTACTATTAATTTAAAAATCTTTTTTTTTTTTTTTTTTTTTTTGATAAATGGATTTATTTTCAAAATATTTTATTTAATAACATCATTATTTAATAGATATCATAATAATAAATTATATATTGGAAGGAAATGAAATTAAAATTTAATAACAGCACATTATTTGTTACTGAATTCTGCTTAAAAATTATTTATTTTCAAATTTACGAGGTAAAAGTTTTAAAGCTAATTTCATGAAAAAATAAATTCTCAATCATTTAAGAAGTGTATCAAATTTAAAAATGAGCTCAAATTAATCATGTATTTTAATTCAATTTTAGAATTTTTTTTTTATTTAATATTATCACAAACCACTATTAACAATTTTTTGTGTCGTATGTAGGTTATTTTCGGCTTAACGAATTGTTTGCAATGTATCTGCAAGTAATACTGTCTGGTCTTTTCCCATTTCATGGTCCAGAATGATGTTAGAGGCTCATTTTGATAAATTGTGGACTATTTCTTAGTTTAAAGCCTACCCTACATCGATCAATGTCTTAAATTACAAGCTCTACTCCTCCCTTAGTATGTCAGTTCTTTTGAAGTATCATAAAAAGCAAAATAATAATACAGACTCAAAATGTTGATAAATACAATACTGATGTGATGCAACTGAATCAAACTATAAAGTATTTTTTTAAAAACTAAAAGCTTTATCAAAGGAAATTAGCAACACAAAATCAAAAAGAAGAAGCTTAACTTAAAATTTTTGTCTATCAAGAGTAGCCACAGTATTTTCAAAAAAGAAAATACTTAAAAATAGTACCTTTACTTTAAGATAATTTTTTTTTTGCCCTTTTTGTAGCCAGTATGTAACAAACTTTTAATAATTGTGTATAAAAAAGACATTATGTAAATTTCTTAATACGATCTTTTTCTGAAACTAATCTTCTTTAAAATGAATTGTTCAGTAAAATTATACTTTTTTTTTTAAGAAATGCAACTTTCAAAAGTAAAATTAAACGTTCAGGATAAAATAATTTTAAAATTAGTACATTCATTCTCCATACAAAAATTCACATAATTTAGTAAAAGGGAATTTTTAATTGTTGTTAATAATACTTTAGCTAACCTTTTTAATGTCACAATATTAATAAAATGGATAGTATAAGACAGATAATTAATAGTTTTTGAGAATGTTTTTAACTATAAAAAAAATTTCATACTGTCGTCTTTATTCAAAAATATTTTTAACTGGGAATTACTTAAAATTTCTAATAATATTATCTTCTTTAAAAAAAAATAATTAATTAGTCATTGGGGGATATCAATTGAAATGATAATTCATGAATTATATGCATATAATCATAGATTGTTTAAATATAAAATTACTTTAATTATGTCCAAAATGATTTTCAGGAAAATCCTAAATTTTAAAAGGTTTTTGATAATTATAGAAATAAAATATTTATGTTTCGCATTGTTATTCTTAGTAATTTTTGCATTATTATTGTTAGTTTGAGATTATTTCTCAATATCTTTAATTGAACATTATTTCTATTCATAACGAAAATGTCTATCATACGGCTATTCAGTTACAAAATAATTGTATAATCGTAGTAAATGAAATACCATAAAAATTTATTCAATTGTAAATATAAATAAACATGTTGGAAATAATTTAAAAAGATTAAACAAAATTATGTTATAATTTATACAAAATTAAAGTAATTTTGAGAATCATTTTTTGATAATTTTACCTGTAATTAAAATCATGAATATTTAATTTAAACATATTTATTATCTTTTCTGAAATGATATTTTCCATAGAATATTTATAACTACGTACATTTATTTAAAATTTAATAAAATATTGAACCAAAGTGTTGTAACAATTATGGTAAAAATTTAAACTTTAAAATATTCCTGGATATATGGGTGCTTAGTAAAAATAACTTAATTATTTTCAACAATTTCAGAAGTGCAAATATTTTTCCAATTCATGTAAACAAAGTTTTGTAATATCCAAAAATTCAATTAAGAATGAAACATTTCTTTATGTGAATGAATTATAAAAGAAAGTTATATTTAAGATAAAAACTACAGACTATATTTATATTTAGTATATTTATTAGATTTAAATAGATATTAAAGCAGACGATAAATCGAATTATTTTAATAAGCATGCATTGATAAACAAGTCATTTTATGCAGAAACATATGCATTTTCATGTTGATGAGGATAAAAGTTGTTGGACTTTTTTGCCTATTCGCTAATAACGAATGACATTATTAATCTGCCATTGCTAATAATAAAACTTAAACACATTCTGTAATATTGGTTGTAATTATCAACTTCTACAAGTCGTAATTATCTACAAGTTGTAACTATGCATTTCTTAGCAGTAGTTAATTCCTGATAATTTAATAAATATGTCCACTGTATGTATCAGCTTTACTTTTATTTATATATTTTTGTATCTATAACACTATACAATGGTGCTAATGACCGAAATTTTCAATGTAAAAAGAAGTCTATAATTTTCTGCATGTCTAATACCTGAATTTCTATAAAGATAGTATAGAATTGTTTTGGAAAACCCTGTAAGAGAATCCATAAATTTTAAAGGATATTATACAGAAAAATTAATTAAATATTTTTTTGTATATTTTTAGATGCTCCAATCTGTAATACGAATCTGAGACGAGTTTATGGCGTCGGTCGGTTGGAGCTGTCCGTGTCCTCTGTGAACTCGAAGCCGATCCTCCTAATCTAGAGTTCCATTGGCGCTTCAATGTGTCAGAACGCAACCTAGACATAGCCGATTTCACCTCCAGTGGGAAAGAAAGCATCGCTACATATGTTCCACATACAGATGATGAGTATGGAACATTGTCCTGCTGGGCCACAAATGAAGTTGGATGGCAAAAGGAGCCATGCCTGTTTGCCATCGTTCCTGCAGGTGAATATAGAGTGCCTTAAAATTCTGAAACATTTGTGTACAATCTGGTGAAATTTAAAATAGTCATTATTAGTCATAAAAATCATTTATTTAAATGATAAATTAATAAATTGTACTATAGGTTAAAAAAATATAATTTGGGTGTAGTATTCTCATATTTTATCGAATTAATTATTAAAGTGAAGCTATGTTTTAATTAAAAAACATTTAACTTGTTTACAAAATTAATTTTTCAACGGTTTAATTATTTACATTTTTCATTTGTTCTATATTTCCAATTGTTTACAATATTTAAATTTTTAATTGTTTACCTTATTCACATTTCAAATTGTTTACATTGTTTACATTTCGAATCCTTTACATTTACATTTACAAATTGTTTGTATTGTTTACGTTATTTACAATTCTAGTTGTTTATATTGTTTGCATGATTTGCATAACTAATTGCTAACATTATTTGCATTACTAATTGTTTACATTTCTGATTTTTTAAATTTTTTGTTCCAAGTAAATTTCAGTTTTACTTTGAAATTGCAACTGATTTAGTAGGCATTTCTTATTTTTTTTTTTATTATTTTATTAAATTTCAAAACTACTTTTCGAAAATATTACTAAATATACCAAAACTATTAGCAATTGAAAAATGATTATAATTATTGTTATTCAATGATCAACACATGCAAAATCTTTCAAAAACATTTACTTTAATTCTGTGTCTTTCTGTAGATGTAATTTATTTTTCTGACCAAGTGTACTCTCAAGCTTTGCATGTTATGAAACTCAAACTTTTTTATTTTAAACATTTTATCACAAATTTAATTTTTCAAATTAATTATTGAAGTAAAAATTTATTCTAATTAAAAACATCTGGTTTGTTAAAAATTCAATTTTTCAAAGGTCTAATTGTTTACATTTTCAATTTATTCCAAGTAATTTTTTTTTTGCTTTATTTTGAACCAGAAACTGACTTTGTAAACATTTCTTAAATTATATTTTTATTACTTGAATAAATTTAAAAAATTTAAAAATGGTTGAAAATCATTTTCAAAAATACTTTTCGAAAATATTACTAAACCTACCAACAATATTAGTTATTGAACAACGAGTATAATTATTGTTCTTCTATGATCAACAATTATATTTATCACATACATTTACACGATAACAACAACAGCATACATTTATCATATTTCAAAAACATTTACTGGAATTATAGGCCTTTCTGGAGACAATTTATTTTTCTGAGCAAGTGTACTCTCAAGTTTTCCATGTTACGAAGCTCAAACTTTTGTACTTTAAACATGTTATCACAAATTGGGTTAAAAAAAAAAAGAAAGAAAAAAATGTCCCTCATATTTTCTTCTAATCCATTTAACTTTCCGGTTCCGCATAAAATATTGAATTACCCTGAGGTTGTTCTTTTAAACAATCGTGTTAAATGGATAAAAAGACCAAAAAAATATAAAAATAAAATATTTGAAAAATCGATATGAAGTTTTTAAGGCTTTACTTCTTTAATTAATCTCACTTCCTTTGTGAAGCTAGCATAATAATAATAATAGTAATCATCCTCCCAGCGGAATAATAAGATGTTTTGTAAGCCCTCAAAAATATTAATCCAAAAGAGTTCTTTTCACATGTTAAAACCCATGGTCCTCCAATCATTTTAAAGACTAGAAAACTTTCATTAAGATAATGAGGTCCCCATTGTTTAGGGCGTTGTTTCCAGAAATCCCTGAACGGCATTTTACTTAGCTCTATACACTTACTTTTAAAAGCTTTTTTTTTACTTAGTTTTTTTTACTTATTTGAAGATTTTTTTACTTCATCTTTGACGAGTTAATACTAATTTTTTGTACGTCTCTCCTTTGCTATTGCGATTAGCTTCGATAACGATGAAGAATTAACGAACTGTGAAAAACTATTCTTTTTTAATGTGACAACAACGATTCATTTGTGCTTAATGAAATTCAGCTTTATTTAATCTTCTTGGGTAGGAAGATATTTTTTTAGAACAGTGAAATAAATGAAATTAATTTATTTCTATTTATGGCTAAAGATTTTTAATGAAGAATTTTTATGATTTTTTTAATGAAACATTTTTTTTTTTTTTTTTACCTGAAGTTCTGATTTCGTATTGATTGCTGTTTTCAAGTAACAATCAAAACATTCATTAAATAAATACATTTTATAATATTTATAAAAACATGCTATACAAAAATTAATGTAATGTAAATTTTTGATTTTTATATTTTTTGTCTTAAAATTTTTTTTGTTTTAAGTTATACAACAATATAATAAAGAAAATAAAGTTGATCAGTCATGGAATTTTCGTTAAAAAATAGTATTAAGAATGAAGAAAATAAACAATAGTAGAAACTGTAATTTTTGCATTTTTCAAATTGTTAATTTATTCTAACAAATAAGTAACCAACATTTTATTAAAATATAAACAATAAGTACTGAAAATTCAAGAACATAATAAGCAAAACTAATGAGCTTTTGTTGAATAATTTAACAATAAAATTAAATGATGTAACTATATAAAAGACCAACAAAAAAATGAAAGCAAGTACCTTCAAATTTTAAAATCTACATATTAATCTTTCTAATTAATGCATTTTTTCAATTTTTTTAAATTAACTTCCAAAAATGTGGTGTTAAAAGTATTATCTAAACTTTTAAATTGTTAATTGATGTTCAACGTTCGTTCGGTTATTCTCAAATGAGTTTCAAAATGAGTTTCAGTAGAAAGATTAAAAATAAAAGCAATATCTCAAGAAGTCTGTTTATTTACTAGAAATTTAATTTTATTAGAAGTTTTGTTTTCCTAATGATTCATTTATTTAAACAAATTTAATAAATTGCGAAATCAAACGCGACAGTTAGATAATTAATTCCATAAGACGCAATTGCTAAATATATTTGAAATAATTTGTTTAAAGAATTCAATAGCTACAGAAATTATTTCCTTATTTAAATGTCTAAAAGATGGAATTTATATTTGATCATTCCACATTCAATTTATTTAACTTACAACAAAGATAACTATTTTATTTTTATATTTTTATTTTATGAAATAACAAACCTAATATCCATTAGGTTTAATGTAGGTCAAAACTAAATGTAGTGAGAAAAAAAAAATCAAATGTTTAATGTTAGTAAAATTAAATGTTTGAAGAATTTCAAAATTAAATGTAGGTCAAACATGACCTACATTTAATTTAATAAAAAATTATGTTTGTTATTTTGGTCATTTTATGTATTGAATACATTGAAATGTGCTTTATTTTGGGCATGCATATGTATTGTAATACATAAATATGTTTTATAGGACCCCCGGAAGCTTTGCTTAACTGCACAGTCGTCAATCATACCGAGAACTCTATCCAAGTGGATTGCATAGAAGGTTACAACGGAGGACTTTCTCAGATGTTCACCATTGAAGTGTTTGATATAGATGTAGGAAAATTGAGGTCCAATGTCACACTGGGGCAGCCTTCTTTTATCATCCAAGGTTTACCTAGTAGTACCACTCTGCATCTGGTTGTCTATGCAAGTAATGGAAAAGGAAGAAGTCCAATGTATACTTTATCTGCTACTACACTACAAAAAGCAGAGAAATTAACAGGTAATTATGGACAAACATTTTATTTTATAACAATTAAGCGTAAAATTTCATTTATATTTTGCTCTTGATTAAATAATAAGAAATAATAAAAATATAAAGTTAAATGCTTACACTAAATTAAACTAAGTGGTAAGGCTGAATTAAACAAAAGGTAAAGTGACATAAAAAATAAAAGTAAAGTGACATAATTGATTGCATACAATAGCAGAAAATTAAAACATATATCTCCAACTTCTACAACAGAATATCTTACAAAGTTTATGAATGAAACTAAATGATCAAAATTTTATGAATGACATAAGATGATATTAAGTAAACAGGTAATTAAGAAAAAAATATTGCATTGTATAACAATTAAGCATAAGATTTCCTTTATATTTGGAATTTATTACCATACTAATTTATTATTTAATATCATTAAATGCATTTTAAAATTTTAAATTACTCTTGATAAATAATAAGAAACAATAAAAAAATTAGCTAAATGGTCACACTAATTAAACTAAATGTCTAGACTAAATTAAACAAAATGATTATTAAACCTCAAAATAAAAGATAAAGTGACATAATTGATTGTTTACAATATCAGAAAATTAAATCCCACGTCTCCAACTTCTACAACATAATATCTTACAAAGTTTATGAATGAAACTAAATGATCAAAATTTTATGAATGACATAATATGATATTAAGTTAACAGGTAATTGAAAAAAAAAGCATTGTATTGTATAACAATTAAGCATAAAATTTCCTTTATATTACGAATTTATTAGCATATGAATTTATTATTTAAAATCTCTAAATGCATTTTTTAATTTCCAATTCTCTTGAATAAATAATTAGAAACAATAAAAAAAATGTTTTTAAATGGTTATACTAAATTAAACAAAAGGTTTATTAAAATCAAAATAAAAGATGAAGCAACATAATTGATTGCATACAATATCAGAAAATTAAAACATCTATCTCCAACTTCTACAGCAGAATACCTTACAAAGTTTATGAATGATACAAAATTATCAAGATTTTATGAATAAAATAACATGATAATAAGATTTTACGATAAAAAAAATAAGATTTTTGAAAATTAAGATATTTTTAACATATTTATTTTCATTAAACTAAAGTAAAATAAATAAATTGAAAACTTTTCTTCATTTCTTATTTTTTCAATTTTTTTATTTGATCCAAATAAAAAGTGTATGCACATTTTGTGTTATTCGAAGATTATGATTTAGTATATTTTAATCATGATTGTCACTGACATAGACATTTTGGATTTGTCATTTGAAATGAAACAAAATTTTAAAGTATAAAACTTAAAGCAGTTAAAGCAGTTAATTTTAAAGTATAAAATTTAAATTTCTAAATCTTTTTAGGGAAATGCCAAACTGTATCAGTAGAAATGCCAGTTGTCATTTTTTTCATTTTTCTCATTACCCCTATCAATTCCGAACATATATATATATTATATTTTTCTATAAAATGCTACTAACCTATGCAACTGAAGCACAGACAGTGAATCTCAAATGATGAAATATTCGAGACTTTTAGAAAAAGTAATGAAATATAAGAAATTTTAAGAGTAATCTTGAAGCCTCTTAAAAGTATTGAATCGTGAGCTCTATAATCTGATCACTTCAGATTATTGAGCTCTTGATGGAATTTTTTTTATTACATATCTGTAATTTTTTGTAGGAATCAATTGGAGAAGAACTGAGATTTATTTTCCGATTGGAAAGAAAATTTAATTTAGAAACCATTATTACTGTATATTTATAATGTTTTGCAATACTAGTATTACTTTACTTTACTTTATTTATTTAGAATATAATTAAAAAGGTGAAGTACCTAGTTAATATGTTAACATTCTAATCATCAGAAATGCAAAAGAAGAAATCAATGGAAGAGTAACATCGTATTTATTACCCTTTAGAAAAGTTCTTCTGGGCTACTTTTCAGATATTTTCATCTGGAAGTATTTTTCAGATATTTTCATCTGGGAATATTTTTCAGATATTTTCATCTGGGAATATTTTTCAGATATTTTCATCAGGGAATATTTTTCAGATATTTTCTTCTTAGATATTTTCACCAGATTTTTTCGTATGGCAGTGTACTGTAAGTATGTACCAGTCATATAATGGACGCTGTAGAATAATCTAAGTTTAAAAAGAATGATAGTATCTTGTGCTGTCCAAAGTAATTGAACATTCGCCTATTCACACAGTGTTGCATGCGTTTTCTCTTGATCATGAATTTATAATTTATAACAACTTACAACTGATCCCAAAAAGTAAGATCAATTTTTTTTTCAAAAACTCTTTATTTATTCTTTCAAATTTATTTCATCACCTTCAAAGTAATCCCCTCTGGACACAATGAACTTATGCCAACTTTTTTTCCAATCCTCAATGCATGCTAAAAAGTCAACGGCAGGGATGGCCTTCAAAGCACTCGGCGATTCAGGTTGAATGTCTTCAATCGTCTCAAAACGGTGTCCACGGAAAGATCTTTTGAGTTTAGAGGGAATAATCAGAAGTTGCAACGTGTGAATACTGTAGTTGTGGAACGATATGGTTTCAATTTTGGCGAAAACATCACGAAGAATCATTGCAGTGTAAGTCGGCTCATTCAGTGTTTTCTGTACCAATCGAGATTTGGCACGTTTAAGGCCCAAAATGGAAATGACCGATCCTTTTGAAATTCCAACATCCTCAGCAAAGTCTCTAATTGTAAATTGGTGGTTTGCAAGCAACAAATCTTTAATTTTTTGGGCTGAGCTTCGTCGGTTGAGGTTGATGGTCGTCTTAAACTCGTGCACTGTCTTTTTTTAACTGTTTATACCACTTCTAAATATTTCTTTCCGATATAGGAATACTCACCGCATGTCTTCTGCAACATTCTATACGTTTCCGCAAATAAAATTTAAAGCAAATTCTTTGCTCAATTAATTCTGACATTTCAAAAATCGATGGAATCAGTTTTAGCGTCTCACAAAGCCAAGCGTAACTCAAACACTAAAGAATATTTTGACGTCAAATTGCACACATATGTCAAGGATATTGCCAGCAACCTAAAAAAAGAAGAAAAATTGAAATTCCATAAGCCCCGGGAATTTTAAATTCAAAATCGGTCTTACTTTTTGGACACAATAGTATGCATATTCGGACACAGTAGTCGAACATTCGTCTATTCACAAACTGTTGCATGCATGTTCACTTGATAACGAATTTATAATTTATCAATAACTTATAAATTAAATGTTAATGAATAAAATATGAAAGTTTATTGATAAAATTGATAAATTACAAATATATTTCCAAAAAAATAGCAATAAACATAAATTTTATTTATAACAAATATTGAGGCTAGTTTCTGCCTTGTCACCGAAGAAAGAGCGAAAGTTTTTTTTTTTTTTTTTTTCAAAATAAAAGCGAATTCTTAAAAAAGAATAGGAAAAAAGTGAAAAGTTGATACAGTATATTTCATAAAACCCAGTCTTATTATAACAGGTGGGCTGAAAAGTTCCTAGGCGGACACATAGATGGCGCTACTAGTTTTAAATCCATATGATTTTTAGTTAGCCTTAACATTCAAAAGACACGTGTATAAATTTGGCAGCTGTTGCACTATTAGCATGTGAGTTATAGCATTCTTAGTGAAGTTATAGCATTTTTAGGGTTCATCACGTGCAATTCACTCGGCTGACTGTGGACTCCGGTGTGAAATAATGGAGCCATGTCTCATCCATTATCACATATCGACGCATAAATTCGGGTTTATTAAGATTGAACAGCTTCAAACATTGCTTATCATCAATTCGTTGCTGTTTTTGGTCGATTGTGAGCTCTGCGAGGCACCCACTTTGAACAGAGCTGTCGCATATCCAGATCACAATATGTCCAACACATTCCTTTGATATCTTTAGGGTCTCAGCTATCTCAATCAACTTCACTTTACGGTTATCAGAAATTATTGTGAACTTTTTTGATGTTTTCGTCAGTAACAGCCTTTTTGGGGCATCCACTGCGTGCATCGTCCCGGTACTCATTTCGCCTCGTTTAAATTTAGCAAACCACTTCTCTACGGTTGATTTTCCTGGTGCAAAGTCAGAATAATGTTTATCAAGTCAATCCTTGGCTTCAATAGTATTTTTTTTTCGCCAAAAAGCAATGCTTTATTAACACCACGAAATTCCTTTTTATCAATTTTTTCACACTAACAAAAGTTGTTTCACTAAAAATGCTATAACTCGCATACTAATAGTGCAACAGCTGTCAAATTTATACACGCGTCTTTTGAAGGTTAGGGCTAACTAAAAATCATATGGATTTAATACTAATAGCGCTATCTATGTGTCGGCATACGAACATGTCAGCCCAACTGTTAATATGATAAATCAGTAATTTAATATATCGCATCGAAAACTTAATTCGTGAATAGTAGAACTTAATCTGTATTAAAATAAATAAATAAATATTATTTTTATACTCCCATTCCAGCTTAATTTTTAAATACATAGTGGCTATTATGATGATTATAAACAATAACTATAAATACAGTTTTAAATTAATTCAAAAACGAATCCTTTATAGTTCAATATAAACATATAAATAAAAAAAAATGTATAGATATCAGGAAAGCTAAATATTGTTATTTTAATAAAGCATTTCATTTGTAAAAAATATATATATTAAGAACTTAAAAAAAATTAAAGATTATTTTTTTTAAATTATTAAAGAGATATTTTATTAGAATTACAAAGCTTCAACTAAGCTTATTTTTTTAGCTTTTAAATCAAACATTTATACAATTCTCAAAATGTTTCTTTAAATATAAAGAACTATAGCTAAATAATCCGTTTCTATTCAAAACCTTTTTGTAAATAATTCTATAAGAAAATGTATCTAAAACAAAGAATTCGATATTTAATTAAATTGTTGTTGACAAAGAAATTACTTTTACAAAAAGAAAAAGGAATTTTATTTTCCATTTTTCTTCAAAATAATTATTTCATAACACATTATTTTTTATTATATGCATTTATTAAATAAAAGCCGATAGATAAAAATATGTTTTAAACGAATATAAATATATTAATCAATACATTTTAAGGATATATACAAATGCTACTTGCATACAATAAGATCAGCAAAAAACAAATTGAAGATTAAATTTATAAGAATTTCATTTTTTTTTTCATTAACAATATTGTACAAATGATATATAGCAACTGAAAATAGAAAATAGTTAGATTTATTTAACTTCTTAGAAAATAAAAAAAATGTTGTTTGCTATTTAATGTCATTTGTCACATTAATTAATGTTTTTCAGTTTGAAAAATTGTTCAATTTATTACAGATGTACGCTGTAAAATGGAAGTTATTATATATTTTTTTAAAAATACGTCCTTATATTTAATTTTTTTACATTATCTTTTAAGAGATAAATGCTCATTGTTTATTTCCTCAAATCAATAATGAGATCATGTTCCTACTATGGAATTTTTATCTACTTTAAATTTTATATTTAAGAATTTTGTTCGTTTTTTTTATTAATTGAAGTTTTTTAATTAATTTGCACTCTTAAGTGTTATCAAATTAAGAAATAAATAATCACATTTACTAAACAAAGGAATTTCAACAAGAAAAATAGATTAAATATTTTCTTATGAACTTAGAAGTCATTTTTCTTGTAAATATACTGAATATTTAATAAGTGGTTTGCATTTTAATATCAAAAATCTGATGAAAAACAGTAAATTATAAAACATGCATTAAATTTTAGTAAATGGACTTACTTTTGACTTTTAAAAATTATTATAATAGTGTTCAAGGAAATAAAAAGTAATTTATACACTTCGAATAGTCGAAGAAATAATTTAATATTTGTTTTAATTAAATTTTTAAGACATATGAAGTTGAATTAAAATGTTTAGTTTAAGTAGCAAAATGATTATTTTAGTTTACACTAAATTACTTTTAATCTGCTGAAACTATGGGTAATTAACATTTTTTTGGTTACTAGTATTGGAAAATTTTATAGATTTCAGTTAGAATTAAAAACATATAATTTGACATTAAAAAATTTGCGAGTTTTAAAATATTGTAAAAAATACAATTTTAAAATTTCTTCCCTGTTCTTTTTATAATCAAGTTATTCAGTTATATGTAATCTTTCTTAACGCTATCAATGTATGTATACGCATATTTTTTTAATTAAAAAGATACGTTAAAAATGTCAACTTTTTATTGTTCAACTAAGATATTCAAATTTAAAAACTATATTTCAGAAAAATCTTGCGTGGTTTTTAAATTATTTTTCTTGCTACACTTTATATTTTCCATATTTGTTACGAAAATAAAAAAAAATCTAAATTAAATCGTTTCTTCAAATTAATTATTTAATTAAGATTTATTTTTATCACAAATCGACATTACAAGCTGAAAGTTAAATTTAATTAATGTGAATAGAAAAAGTAATTAATAAAATCTCTTTGAAAAGCAAAATAAATAAAATAAACGCTCATTGCAGAAGAAAAATATGTTCAAATTAGTGATAACTTGTTTCTTTTATAATTTCAGAAATAATAATTTTAGAAATAAAAATTAAACTTATTGCGATTTCCGATGAACCATTTTTATAATAACCAAGAATATGAATAAATGAAACATACATAGATAAAACCATGTAATCGCAAAAATTAAAAAAAAAAAAAAAAATGTCAAAAAATTGACAAAGAGAATTTTAACTTTTTGAATAAGTATAAAAGAAAATTAATGTGGTTTCAATGAAATAGATATTTCTATGTGCATCAAAACTTATGGGCTATATTTTAAACCTAAATAGCATTAATGAGATAAAGTCATAAATAGAAAAACATAATTTTTCTAGAAAAAAATACCCATGTTAATGTAGTCAATTATTAAGTAAATAAAAATAACAGAATAAATTCAAACTCTTGAAATTTAATAAACTTTCATTTTACTTTTATTATCACAATTTTAAGGCTTACAATTCACCCTTATCTGTAAAAGTTTATAAGCTTAAATTCCTTAACTTTAAAGTATATTTATTTATTATGCAACTATTAAAACAAGTACAACTAAATTCGATTATCAACGATTTGAACTAACTTTTATTTTATAATAAATGTCAAGACTTTTAAACTCAATTTTCAAGTTAATTAACATGGATAAAATTAGAAGAAGACAGACAATAAAAAAGGATAAACTTTCATTAGGACAAAAAAAAAATACCCAGGTGAGCGAAAGGGAAAGGAATGTTGAATCTCCAGTGTCAGCTCATTGATCGAGTGAACAGAATTAACAAAACACATGTTATCCATTAGGTGGTTGGACGATGAAGTCAAGGGAAATCAATTGAAAGGCTGGGGTGATTGAAGGTCTAGTAGAAAGGAAAGAGTGAAGGTACGTGCTGGCCTTCCCTTCGATTGGTCTTACGAGTGCAGTTCAGCAATACATGAGGAAGCATTGGGGAGTGGGAAAAGAATCAATGTATCATTCTCTGACATCTGTAGCACTGCTGCAAGGCTTAGCAGTTGTAGCACTATATCTTTAAAGTTAAAAGTTAATGAATCCTTGTTGATATGAGACATATTACTTCCACAGACGTTAATCAGTTTAGTCAATCCATGACCACATTTGTCATATATAACCGAGTGCTTTCGTTGAATATAGAGTATTTTGATATTTATGACTTGTGGAAATAAAACATCAATACATCTTTAAAATGTGAAAAGTAAATTTTGTTCATAGAATTGCTCAATTCTCTACTTCTGTTTTATTGATAAAACTTTATATAAAGTTATTGCATTCATATTTAAATACAATGTTAAATATTTATGTAAAATTTTCATATTGAAAATAGTTCTCAGTCTAAAAGTCTCTTTAATTAATATAACAATACACATTTGAAATTGTCAAAAAGGTAAGATTAAGACAATATAAATACAATATTATTGTATCCAATTTTTTTATTGTACATATGTAGTTTATTTTAGTTTTATCCGTAATATTATTGTAATTTTTCCCTTAATTACAAATAAGCAACAAAACAACTGATCTTTGATTATATACCAAATATTGTTAATATAAAGAATTTTCATATATAATTATTAAAATAATTATAGATATATTATTATAAAAGAAAATTGCACTTATCTAATTATAAAAAATTCTAACTAAATAATAATTTTATAAATTAAATTTTGATGACACTGTAAGAATTAATTTAGAAAATTCCGAAAAAAAAAAAAAAATAAGTCACCGCAAATATTTTATTTCTTAAGTAAACATATTTGTTATAAATAAATAATTGAAAAGAAGAAACATGTTTTATTCATAATTTATGAATAATAGACTTTTATTTAAAAATATTAATTTCTCAAACATTAGGTGTGAAAGAATTAAAACAATGATATTCACCTTACTCGTTATGAATTTTTCAAAATGAACTTATTTAACCTTTTCAAAAAAATTAAGGAAATAATTAATTTAATGTCATATTTTTGTAGAAAACATAAATTTTAACTTAATCAAAAAATTAACGTTATAAATTTGCATCTTACAAAAGGCTTTCCTTTTCTACTTTGTCACTCACTTTCCTATGAACTCTAATTTTTTTTATGATACATATTATTTATTTATAAGGAAGTAGGTTATTTAATATATCTTTTTGTTAAAAGCATTAATTTCAACCAATCATCCTATACGAGTATAACACATAAATTAATATTCTTTTTAGATAATATTCAAAATTGTTGCTGATTAATATGTAAGTATTAATTTAAAAGGAAAAAATAAACTCTTTAGTAAAGTAAAAAAAAAAAAAAAAAAAAAAAAAAAAAAAAAAAAAACTTCGCTACTTGCATATGTTGTGCTTTGAAACAAAATTGAAAAAAAAAAAAAAAAAACACAATCTTTTGTTAATTAATAAAATATATTTTATACACAATTAATTAATAACTTCATTTAAATTCATGCTTTAATTATTAATAAATGTTTGTCTTATAAAAATTATGAATAAATAAAGATTGTAAATATTTAAATATTTCTTAGCATACATTAAGTTTCAACACGTTATTTTATATTAAGCTTTAAGATACTTTAACTTATTTAAATATTTAATTCACGATAGGGCATTGCTACTTTCATAAATCTTCCATATTGCTTTTAATGCATAAATTTTAAATCATGTTTTGGTTCATATTTTTTTTTCTACTAAATAAATGTTAGTTTTTGGAAATTTACATTATAAAATTTAAATTATTTAGAAAAAAAATATAGTTATAATAAGAAAATAAATTGCGTTTGAAAAAAAATATGAATTACTAAAAAGGCTCAATAAATATATTAATTTAATAATTTATAATTTAACTTTTGCTAATTAAAATTTAGCATGAGAGAATGTGTGTGCAAATTTTATTATGTTGTCACATGACCAATATATTAAACAAATTTTCTTAATTTGAAAACGCGTACGTTGAACCATTTTTTTTCTCCATTTTTCATGAAATTAATTTTCCTGCTTACTTAAGTTAATTCTATCTTCGAAGAGAAACTAAAATATTATACCAACAAACACTTATTGAAATTAATGAAAAATTATTTATTAAAATTTCAATCATCTTTAGCGTAAGAAAAATGTATGTTTTGAGGCAAACAATAACTCTGTTTTGTTTACTTTGGTGAAACAATATAATTAAACCCATTTTAACTTAACCAGCTTCGAATAATAAGAATAAAACTGCAAAGCATTTATTGTGATGCTGTGATATTTGTTGTTTTATGTTGGGCTATTTAAATAACATTAATAAACTAATTAAACTTCCTATCTCCAAAATCATTAACTACAAATTCAAATCATACTTGAGTAAAACTGAGCATTGTTTCCACCATAAGTTTAAAAAATTATTTTTAAGTCTAAATAACCCTTAGCATTCTAGACACATTACTAAAAGGTAATATGAAATTAGGAATAATCAATAATTGCAGCAATATATAAAGTAATAATCAGAAATTGAAAATTTAATTAATAGTACCATGTTATCACCTTATTTTTGTTTTTAAAGAGTAAAAATAAAGGTCTGTGAAATTGAGTAAAACACACACACACATTAAATAATACACACCCACATTATATGTATATATATAAAATATATATATATATATATATATGTGGGTGTGTAATGTCATTCAGATATAGTTTCAATTTGCGACACTCAATCGATCCATATTAATCATAAGGAAAGCTAACACACAGCAAATTATCACAATGTAAAGAATCAACTAATCAACAAATGTCTGAAATTCATAATTATAAATACATAACATAGAGTAAACAAGATAAGAAATTATCATCCAGATGTAATTTCAAGTTACGAGTTCAATTACGACACTCAATTAATTACAAATATTCACAGGGAAAACTAAACGATTGTATATTATTACAAATAAACGGAATAGTTAATTCGGATTATACGCTGAAGTGACAAAAGTCATGGGATAGCAATATGCAAATTTTCAGATGGCAGTAGCATCGCGTAGAACAGGTATAAATGCGCAGTGCTTTCGCAGAGCTTTCACTTCTGTTCAAGTTATTCATGTGAAGAGGTTTTGACGTGATGATGACAGCACGACGGGAATTAACAGACTTTTAACGCGGAATGTTAGTTGGAGCTAGACGCATGGGTCATGCCATTTCGGAAATCGTTAGGGAATTCAACATTCCCAGATCCACTGTGTCAACAGTGTGCCAAGAGTATGAAATTTCAGGCATAACATCCCACCATGGACAGCGCAGTGGTCGGTCGCCTGCACTTAACGACCGAGACCGGCGACGTCTGCAAAGAGTCGTAAATTCTAACAGACAAGCAACACTGCGTCAAATAACTGCAGAAATCAATGTGGGACGTACAAGGGACTTGTCTGTTAGAACTGTGCGGAGAAATTTGACTTTCTTGGGCTATTCCAGCAGAAGACCGATTCGAGTGCCTTTACTGATAGAACGACATCGCTTGCAGTGACTCTCGTGGGCACGTGAGCATATCGGTTGGTCCCTAGATGAATGGGAAACCGTGGCCTGGTCCAATGAGTCACGATTTCAGTTGGTAAGAGCTGATGGTAGGGTTCGAGTGGGGCGCAGACCCCACGAAGCCATGGACCCAAACTGTCAGCAAGGCACTGTTCAAGCTGCTGGTGGCTCCGTAATGGTGTGGGCTGTTTTTTCATGGCATGGTCTTGGTCCTCTGGTGCGACTGGACCAAACATTGACTGGAAATGCTTATGTTCAGCTATTTGGAGATCACTTGCAGCCATTCATGGACTTCATATACCCAAACAACGATGGGAGTTTTATGGATAACAATGCGCCATGTCACCGGGCCACAACTGTTCGCGACTGGTTTGAAGAACATTCTGGACAATTCCAACGAATGATCTGGCCACCTAGATAGCCCGACATGAATCCCAGCGGGCATTTATGGGACATCATCGAGAGGTCTGTTCGTGCCCAAAATCCTGCACCATCAACGCTTTCACAATTATGGACGTCTATCAAGACAGCATGGCTCAATATTCCTGCAGAAGACTTCCAACGATTTGTTGAGTCCATGTCACGTCGATTTGCTGCACTTCGCCGGGCGAAAGGAGGGCCGACACGATATTAAGAGGTATCCCATGACTTTTGTCACGTCAGTGTAATTCAATTTTCGACACACACACAAAAAAAAATTCTTCCAAGCTGAGACAACTGCATCAAAAAGTATTTAATGCAGCAAAACGAAGTTCTTTACTTAAGTGCTAGATGCTACACAGCAATGCTTATTTATGAAGGAATTACTAGTAAGGGAGTGCTGCGATAAATCTGTCAATGGACATCGAGTTATTTCCTCGTCATTTTTCAATGCCATCAAATACGCCAGACCATTTTTGTCTGCAACGCAACTGACAACCTTCATCTCAAGGTCGGATCACTCCGCTATCAGGATCTTGATCAGAAGGTCCTTTGGAAGACATTCGCAGCTTCCGTATTGCATCGTTTCTCTTTTTTTCATTTCACCAAATATTTTTTTTCTTTCCGTTTCTTTTTAAACTCTTTTGTTGGGTTCGAGCTTTTTTTTTTATTTTGTCAAATCTCTCCCTATCTATCTATCCAAGTCTTTATCCGTCTAGATTCGCTCTCTTTCTCTCTCATTTAAAATGTCTTATCTCTGTCTTCTCATTCAAAATGCCTAATCTCCAGGACAATCTTTCGTCTTGTTCTCCAGGTAAAAGTCTAGAAGGTTCAACTGACTGATAGATTATCTTGATAGTTCATTAGATTGTCTTTACCATTCAGTATTTACGACCCAATTTTCAATCATAATTTTCTTCACCCCTCCTGCTTATAGAATACAAACAATAATAATGCATTTAAAGCAGTAGATATCGTGAAACCTAATAAACTCAAATGACATTTGGAAATGACCCAGAAAATTCCTGGAATTAAATTTAAAACCGTATGTATTGCAAAAAACATTTAAAAACACCTTGTCTGCGAATAAAAAAATTTTTCTTGCCTGTCACAAAATGTCATTTGAAATAGCCAGATGTATAAACCTCAAATTATTTGTGAGATGCAATTTTTTTCCATTTAAATTTCAGATTGTAGAATTAATGTAGATAATTTTTCTAACAATTGCAGTCCATACTTCTATCAAATAATATATCACTGTCAGTCGAACTCGTCATATAGCGGAAGATGTACATTATCAGTTTTTCGAGAAGTTGATTAATAAATTATTTAACCATGATGAGGCAAAAGATAGCAATAAAGATTATCATTTCATTAACTATTTTCGGTTTATGGGATGGTATGGCAACAGTAGAATTACGGTTTCATTAGTTCAGGTTTTATTAGTTTCTGTTCAGTAAAACCCGAAGCAATTGAATGCACATTTTTTTTCTATCTTAAACGATTTTATAAATGAGGCAAACATAAAGTATAAAAAATGGCGTCGGAATATGCATCGATGGTGCTCGATCCATTTCTGAAAGATTCCAAACTTTGCAAGTGCTTATAAAACAAAAATATCTACTGTGTGTTTGTACACATTGCATGATCTCTATAAAAGGTCTTGATTCCAAACAAATGAATCTTGGCCTATATATTTTATTAGCAACTGTTATAAACATAGTAAAATATAAAAATTAGACTCCTTAAATTTCAAAATCTTTTCTGTATTTTATAATGTTATAGGTGATGTATATCCAGAGTCGTATAAATCAAACTTTAAATAATTCAGTTTAAGGTAAAAATTGTTTCAATTTCTTGAGATATTTCTCTTACATATTTTTCAAAGATCTAAACGAAAAATATTATTCACATAAAATGTAATATTTTAATCATAAGAAAAATTAGAACTGAAAATTAAATTACAAGTATACATAATGATCAAAGTTTAGAACCTTTTACTTTTTCAATTCAGTTGCATTGCTTAAACATTTTCGCATATTATCTATTTTACTGTAAGGGAATATAGTTATCACAAGAGAAATGTTTTCAATGTTTTTATAAATGAAACCGTGTTTTGTGTTTACAAAGGAAATCACCCTTTCTCTAGAAGAGGACAACGGAAAACCGAGAAGCTTCAAGTTGGTTTATTTATGATTAAAAATCCGGCTTTGTGGTAAGGCATATTCGAGAAATTAAATAACTTGAATCTTGAATTCCCATGAGAAAATACATGTTTAATATAAGTGATAAAGTTAATACTTTTTCCAGAAAATTGTAATGATCAAGCAAATAGCAAAAGAAAAAGAAAAAAAACTCACATAATAATGTTTTGCAAATATGGATGAATGCGTTAAAACTTGTAGGAATGAAAACCCACATGTAAAAATTGATTCTGTAACAATTAGCCATGCTGCCAATGCATTATATAAAATGCCTAGCTGATGGAAACTTGGTACAAAATTATTAGTTTGTTCGGGATCCATTTCAAAACACTCTGGTAGGTCTCTCAACTCATGAAAAAGAAATCATCGTAGACTTCATGGCAAGTGACGAAATCAAAAGTCAGTTTAGGAATAAATCACACTTTGAATTTTGGGCAGGTGGATGATTGATTTTCTGCACTCAAAACAAGAACATTTTGTATACTATTAGCATTTCAAATATCCTACCTTTGTGATACCGGATATTCTGTAGTGGCTTCTTTGAAGATAAAATATAGAAAAAGAACTCAACGTATCTACTTCTAAGATTAACCTTTCCTTCAAAAGGGTTTGCTCTCCAGACAAGCCCAAGAGATTTACTAATAATTATTTTGTTTTAATTTAGTATTGATAAGTTAATTATTAAATACAGTGTGATGTACAAATACAATTCTAATTATAAGTATATTATATGTCTAAAATTGAATATTATTTTTTATTATGTAAGAGTGTTTATTTTTTGCTTTACTTTCAGTTAATTAATCAATTTTTTTTAATAAAAATGTCCTTTAGATATGCTATTACCCCTCATTTAGTGGTGACATGCCCCAAGGTGGATGCATTTCACAGGTTTAAAATAACTGAAATAATTGATTTGACGGAGATCACAAGCCCAATGAGGCCTCATTTCCAAGAACTCATACACTCAATTAGCAATGCAAGACACAATGTCTTGCACGTGTTTTCTTTAATTTAAAGTAAAATTTTCTAAAAATAATAAAAAAGGAAAAAATAAAATTATTATTATTAAAAGAAACAAAAAAAATGTATCTGCCTGGACTTGTTTAGTGGGAGTCTGGCTGCTGCTCCTTCTGTTTGAACACGACTAGAAAAGTAAATTTTGAGGTGAAAATATTAGATCTTGATGGATAAGCATCCACTCCAAGAAGCGACGTGCTCTGAGCCTTGATAGTTGATATAGGTTCGATTAAGAATTTTCTTGTTAATGGTATATTTCCCAATTATGTGGTTGCCTCCACATTTTAGGCATCGTAGAAGGCGATGGCAATCACTTGTACGATGGTAAACTTGAATATTCAAAAAAGTTTGTAAGAGCAAAAATGTTCATTACATTCATCATACGATAAAATTCAATTAGAAATATTTGTAGAAGTTCGCTTGATTTAAATTTTTTAAGATGGGTTATTTTAACAACGGATAAATGTTCGTCCAACAATTCCTTTTTAATTGTATCATTGCGTTAACATGCAATCCCTTGATCACAAACTTTAAGGTCTTTCATTTCTGAGCTTGATCACATGTTACGCGAATTTGTAACAAGCCAAAACGTTGCTGATCTTACGCTATGAGACTTCATCCTTGGAAAAATTTTTGATATAAACTTTCGTTTGTGATTTTCAGTGCCTATAAATTTATGGCAAATTTTCTGTAAAACCAATGTGTTTTTCGGTGTCAGGACTAACATGATTGATGGACACCTTATAAGAGGTTAGAGTAGCTTCTTCATCACAGTGAACAACCTCCGGTTGGTTTTCAGAAACTTTCCCAAACTTTATTTATGGAAAATGGCACATGATTACTATTTATATTAGCAGTATGTTTCTTGAATGGCGATATAAGCCCATCAGAATATTTTGAGTTAAGTTTTACATATTTAATAATAATGTCTGCAGGTGTTTTATCAATCTTATTTACATTATCATTGACAATATTATTAGTATTATAACAATTTTGTTTCATTGTTAGTAACAAAAGCATATACATTAAATTTTTGTTTCATGATTATTACATTTAATAACTAGGCTTGAACCAAGAAAAGTTAACTTATATTTTTCCTCTAATGAAGGGTGGAGATGTTGTAGTTGCTTCTTCAACTTTGCATGAGCTTCCTACTGAGAAGTATCTTTAAGGAAAGTTAATTTATCCATTAATGAGCCGTTGCAGATATGAAATTCTTGCTTTAAAACCTGGCATTGGTTGAGGGGTGTGTGAAACACAAGAGTGATCAAGCAAGTTGGTATTGCTTTATAGAACTCAAGGGTTATTTTCTCACGCAAATAATGTTATCTGGAAATTGTTATTATACATTAACACGTCACATAAATAATAATCACGTGGCATAAATATTTCTATTCTTCACCTGTTTTTCCTCTTCTGCAACAATACATAACATTAAATACTATGGCTGTCATTCCCTTTGCAAATTGGTAAGCTTTAGGGCCTTTTGCCGACAGACAACCACCCTTCAGTGTAACGTAATCTTACTAAAGCTGCATCATCTGATGATAATCACCCTACACCACCGTGTGAGCCAATTTGGAGAAAACAATAATTGGAAATGGTCTTTCTTAGATTTTGATCGTTCCTGTATTAACATGGGGAAGATTTAAAATTACAGCATGTTAATTTGAAATGTATGTAGCAAAATAATATATGATATATATATATATATATAATTAATAATTGCACTTCAAAACATAAAATGGAAAAACATTATAAAATATAATCAGTTATGTGTCTATAAGACACTATTGTATGTCAGTATACAAAAAGAATACATACAAATTACTATTTTTAAATTTTAAGTAATTACTTTATGAACAGATAATGAGTGCTTATGTTGTTGAGGAAATAAATAGTATTTTAATCTGAGAGCTTAAAATAGGTTTTCCATGATTATTAAGAAAAAATTTCAAATCTTAATTACAAATAATATTATTATTAAAAACAATTGTTTTTGTTTTATTATGCCAATAATTTGATTACATTTTATACTTAAACAAATAAAAAAATCAGGAAAATTTTAAAATTATAAAATTAATTAAAAAAAAAATTACAATAATATACGAATTTTTTATAATAGAGAAGAAATAAAAATTTTTCACATCTTCTAATAAAAACTGAAAAATTTTCTACTTAATAAAGATTTTATTTATTAATATATTTAATTTAAAACGTTATAAAATGTTAACTGATTTTCCATTTGTTCAAAATTTTGGTATTTTACACAATTTTTTCCTTTCCTTTGATAAAGTAAATTCATTCTTAAAACATGTTTGTTGCTCAAACACACATAATTATGAATTAAAGAATATCATATTATTATTATGATCCAAATGAAATAAATATCCAAAATTTTATTGTAAAAAGGTAAAAATAAGTTATAGCCATCCGAAAACATGTTATTTAAAAGTTGCTTTGTATCATAGTGTTTTGAAACATTGGAGAAAATACAAGTTATTTATTTATGCTTCATTTCAATAAGTGGAAATATCGTTCTTTTCATTTTTTTGCCAACAGTATTTCTTTGTTTAGGAATAAAAAGATAAGCTATAAATTTTCTCGAAAAACAATGAAAAACATAAGTGAGTGGAGTTGCTCATTTTAAGAAAATTTAAATTTTTTTGAGATGCTGGCAGACTACATCAGACCTATGTGTGACAACAAAAGTGTACGAAAAGAATTTCTTTTATTCATGAAGTCTAAGAAGTCTAAGGAAACTACAACGTGAATGGATCGCCTCCAAGCCATCTAATATTTCAAGACAGAAAAAGGGATTTAAGCAACCTCGAAAGACAACAAGAAAGTACTTTGTTAATCAACCGAAGTGGATTTCAATAGCTGACTGTCAAACTACACTTACGCTGGCTTGAAATATGGCACCATGCTATACTGGTTAAGAAAAAAACGTTTAGAAATATAAAGAAATATATAACAACAACAAATAAGTTATTGGATGCTCCTGATAACAAATGGTACAATAACTCACCTCTACAAATGAAAAATAGTCAACTTGCAGACATGAAAAAGGAAAACCTGCTTCCACTGTACTTACAAAATACTTACTCTTAAAGGTTAATCATTGTAATTTACTTAGAAAAAGTAAAATATGTCGTGTAACTAAAAGTCAAATCAATTTTCATGTATTTTATCAGTCTGATTGCCTTTTTGTCGATTGAGTTATAAATGTTGTGCCCTATCTATACGATTTATAAAAAAAAATATCCCATATTTATTAGTTTACTCAATAAATCTAACAAAATTAGAAGCTAGCTATAGATGTGAAAAGTCTGATTGTTTTCAATGTTTCTGTGAAAGTCATTGTTTCTTAATAATTAATTATAACTTTCTCAATGATTAATTGTTACTTTAAACTAGAAACCAGACTTGGATACATTACTTTAATAAACTTAAGTGGAAATTTGTATTTCTAGCATACTCTTTTACTTATGCAATTGAAATTGCTTTAAAAATGTACATAATATAATTAAATCAACTAATTTCAAAGTATTTAGTTATGAAAAAATTTAAAAATAAATTTTATCAGCCTATATATTCATGCTCTGCTTTTAACTTTTATCTATGTTCATAATAGAAACTTAAAATTAACAATTTTAACGTATAATTTGTTTAATGTGAACAATGAGTTGCAAAATAATATTATTTAATTGAATTTTAAACTAACGTACGATTTTTTTCAGAGCTGTAATATATTTTTATAGTAATATCTAAAATATAATTTATGAACTTAAATTGATTTCCTTGTATTTCCAAATATTTTTAAGTGTTACATTTTTAAATAAATTATATGTCAAATTTTTCAATAAAAATTCATTACATAAAATTCAATATATTAATGGAAAACAAAACAGTAATATCTTTTATTTTCATCCAATTTTAAAATTTTGTAGTCATACTAGTATTTTTTAATGAAGTGTAAAATTAAACTACAAAAACTAATTTGTTTAATTTTAATTTGTTCAATCAAAAGTTTTTAGCAGCAATATTTTTTAATGTTAATAATTTAAATTATATTTTCATTGATTAAATTAGTGACGTTCAATATTTTTAATATACATCTATGCAATAATTTTAATAAAAGATTATCTCCAGATATTTAAGATTTAATAATTGTAATATTTAACGATAAATTCAATTCAAAACATTTAATTTGACAATAATTACGTAAACTAAATTTATTCTTAAAAATTTTTCTCTTTATTTTTCAAAAGATATAGTGACTAATTTATACAAATCTTACTTTTTAAAAAAAAATTATAATTACATTTAATTTATTTAACATAAAATATTACGGGATTTCACCTAAAATTAAAAACATTATTTTAACTGAAATCAACTTTTTCTATTTAATTTTTAAACTAAAAATATTTTATTTCAAGATAAATGATCATCATAATATAGGATTTGTAAAGGGTTAAAAACATAATATATAATTTTAACTAAGCATTTTCTGCATGATTTGACTTAAGCTAAAATCCTTTAATCTATAATTTGTATTTGCTATCCGTTAGAAATTTCGGATTGATTTTTAGTCTTGCTTATATTAATGAACCCATCAAGTTATATGTATATAAAGTTCATAGTTCTTATAATTGCATTGCACCGTAATTAACTTTTCGGAGCAAGATCATAAAACTTTGTAATTTCCTGTAAGCCAAGAAACATATGCTGATATTCATTACATTAAATAACTTTCCATATTAAGTAACGTGCTCATTGTATTGCATGTTCTGGTTAAATTACCCATCAGCTAATGACTTTTCAAGATATTCCTTCATGGAAGTTCGTATATTTAGAAGGATAAATTTGTTTTCCAATACTGAAACTATAATAATAAAGCTTAATATTTTGCTGTTCAGATAAAAATAATTAGCAAAAATTGTAATGATTAATTAACTTTAAATCATGCAATATATCTATATAAAATTTATATTAATATATTACCACTAAAAACTTTTTATTGTTTATTTTTTCTTTCTACAGTTTATTTTTTTTAATTATAAAAGCATAAGAACTTCTTCATACTAAACTAACAGTTCCATTTTTACCAATGATTTATATCCTAATTTAATAATAGGCTTAAAAAAATCAACAAAAATTATTTAAAGGTTTATTCTCTAAGCGTTTTCAGTGACCTTAAAATAATAACTGATAAATTGGTTTCACAGTTCGAAACAAAGTGATGAATAATTTATTTAAAAAGGTTTATTTTCTAAGCAATGGTTTTCATTTTACCTATAATACATTATTTAAAAATAATCTGTTATAAAATAATAAGAACTGATAAAATGGTTTCACAGTTCGAAACAAATTAATGAATATTTTATTTTTAAAAAAATATATAATATATTTCTTAATTTAACCTTTGTCAATGGTTTGTAACCTAATTTAACAATAGCCTCCAAAAGTCCAAAATACATTTTTTAAAAGTTTTTGTTCTGAATTCCGATCAGTTACCTTAAAATAATAAGAACTAATAAATTGGTTTCACTGTTGAAAATAAAGTAATGAATATTTTATTGAATTGTTTAGGTTAGGATTTGGTTTTATTAAATTTCTTATTAATATTTTATTAAGTTGCTCTTAATCTATAAATTATCTTTAACCTAAAGTGATCATTTGTATGTTATTCAGCAAACCCAATGCACATAAAAGTCATAGAAGATATATTTCATTTTTTTTAACATTCTATGAATCAATTAAAATTTCTAATATGCAATGAATTAACCTTCCATTTTAAGCTTATTAATATATAAACTAAGCTGAATAATAAAACTTAATATGTGCTCCAATAAAACACAATTTGAAAAATTTTTATAATTTTTGCTTTGCTAATATTTTTAATATTTTTTTAATTATATTTCATATCCATACGAATGCCAATCCTTATTTCTAAACTATTAAAAGATTCTCGACAAATAATCATCTTTCTGTTTTATTTCCTATTTGTATTGTTATAATTTTATCATCATGTTATTTTATTATCATCATTTTAATGTTATTATTTTTATCTTTATTAGCATCATTTTATTATTTTTATTTTTCTTGGCATCATTCTTCCTTTAGGTTCCTGTTATTTCCTCATTTTGTTTATTTTTGATTTCATCATCTTTTTTTTTTTATTATTATTTCGTCTTTTTTTCATTTTAAATATTTTAGTTGCTCGCTGAAGTTTAGTACGTTTCATGAAATTATTTATTTACAAACAAAAGAAATGAATTTCCTTGTTATCTTTAAATCATTAATTTAAAAAGCCCCTTAAAAAGTTTTATTTATGTCTAAAAGAAATGGGAAAAAATGTATTTTTGATACATTTTTTTTTTACGTTATATTAGCTTTTACAAGACTAAAATTGCTGCAGCCGGTTTTCGAGATGATTCAATTTCATTCTTTTAAAACTTAAACTTAGTAATGAAATTACGTATGATTTTGAAAGAGTAATTCATTCGTATTTCAATCTTTTCTGTTTATTTAATTAAATGCTGTTTTTTTTTAATTTTAAATTTATTTTGCTGGCTTATTTAAAGTTGTTGTCTCATAAATATTTGACATATTTTTTGAAAGTCGATTTTTATAAATAACAAAAATATTTTATCAACATTTTTTTGCTGGTTCATTAAATAATATTCTAACTAATACATACATAAAAACATGTCGTATTTATGCAATTAAACTTTAAAAAAAATATTTTAAATATTATCTTATGAACAAAAATTTTATCTACAATTTATATTCTAATCTTTATCTGAATTATTTTCTAAGTAAGGGATGTTATTAAGAGTAAATTTTGTAGTATGCAAACATTACTTTCTATTAACTTAGTTATTCAGTTATATTATTCGCGTACTAACCGAAGATAATTATTAAATAAGGTAAAAATTAATCTTAAATTTGGAATTATGAAATTACAAAAAAATGGCCCTATAAAAAAATTAAGCAACTTTTTTGGTTGCTAGAAATCGGAGATCTAAATAAATGGGAATTCAATTTTGCTGATAGAAGTATGAAAAACATTTCAATCATTTTTTTAATAAATTGTCCCTATTTATAACAACTTAAAAACAAATTGCAAGTTATTTTTTTATTTTTAAATTTAACACATACTTTTATAAAAACCAGATATTTTACACATCTCAGGTATTTCATAAGACCATTGTTAGTATTACCGATTATGCCATGTATCGATTTCGTGATAAAATATCACAGCGTAGTGAAAACAAAGGGTGACACTGCTCCAAGTTCATCAAAGTTTACTTAATTGCAGGGGAGTAATTAAATTTATAATTGCTCTGAAGTGATATGAGCGCGCAAATGTTGACTCGTGAGCTTAATTAAACTGATTTATCTCTTCAATATTGACGAAGATGAGGGGTCGTAATTTCAATAATCTTATTACATGTTGGGATACGCTTTTTAATCTCTCTTTAAAAAATGTGCTACCTTGAATTATTCAGTGTAAAAACAGTTCTGAAAAACTGAAGTTCTTAAATTTTAAATCTGTATTTACTCAATAAAGATAGGAGTTATGTAAACAGAGATGATGGAGGATTGAATATAATCCGTTAATTTTTACCGTTAATTATTGTAATTGCTTACCGTCATTACGATAAAATCCTAGGAACATTATTTAAATTACATTAATTTAATTCATATTTATCTATAGTAGATTTGCTATATTGAAATAATAAATGTAATGCTTCATATTTGAATATGTTTCATATTTGGTTGGGTATTTTAACTCAGATATAAGTAATAAATCTGACTACAAATAATAATTTTAATAATCTTATTACATGTTAAGATAATTTTTTTTAATCTTAAAAATTGTGGTACCTTGAATTATTCAATGTCAAAAAAACCAGATAAAAATAATCTGAATACAGATTTAAAATAATCTGTATTTACTCATAAATATAGGAGTTATGTAAACAGAGATGTTGGAGGATTTAATATAATCCGTTAATTATTGTAATTGTTTACTGTCATTATGATAAGTTTCTAGGTACATTATTTAAATTATATTAGTTTAATTTATATTAATCTGTAGTATATTCAACTGTTTTAATATAATAAATGGTATGTTTAATATTTGGTTGGGTATCTTATCTGATATAAATAATAAATCCTGAAAATAATAAATCCAAAATAATTAATCAACTTATTATTTTAATTCATATTTTAATAAATATTTATTTTTAATAAAAAAATCATTTGCTTAATTTGAAATTTAAACTCTATTTGTTATATCTTTTTTGTTATATCTTCGTAGAAAAATTTATCTACACATACAGACATTTAATTTTAAATTTATTTATTTGTTCTATCTTTTATACAGAAAATTTTATCTTAAAATAATGTTTAAAAACATATATACGTTTTTAAACATTTTTAATTACTTCTTTTAAAATATAAAATAATACTTTATTCTAGTAGAAAAAAATGAATTATATATTTTTTAAGTGGTATTTGTCCCTTATCAAAAATGTAAATATTAGATTTCGTGCTACTAGTTCAATAAATGTGAAATTCCAAAAATATTATATTTGAACCTATAAACAAAGGGCAAATGCAAAATGAATATTATAAATACAAAAAATATTGAAACAATAAAAATATTAAAACTGAAAATGTTGAACGTTAAAAAGTTAGTTGAACATTAAAAAGCAGATATATGTGTTTTCAACCTTTCTCTTATAATGAAGTTAATACCTATTTTGGAACAGTAACAATTTAAGAGGAAGTGACACTTTAACACTCTTATTTTTCTTTCCTAAAAGTAAAATACATTAAAGATGACATTAATTTATGTTCTAATCATTCAAAAATATAAGAGAAATTTTATAAGCTAATAAAATATAATATGGATACAATTACAATATTTCTAATACGTTTGCTTATATTTGGAAAATTGTGATATTTAATTGTGACATTTTATATTTGAGAAGAAATTTTTCTAAATATCGTTAATAACCCTTAAATCACTTTATTATTATATACTGTAAATAATCAATTGATTTGTGTATAATATCATACATTTGTTTTATGAAAAGTTGATTTTTTTGATATTTCAAAAAGTCACATTATGAATAATGAACACAAACGTTTATATAAGATTTATAATGATATAAAGATAATATTTACAATGATATAAGGATATTTAATATGATATTAATACAAGTTTTCTCAATTCAAGTTAAAATTGGCGTTGTTTAAATTAAATATACTTAAGACTTCAACTTGTGAATTAAATTTTCTGAAAAGAGTTTTAAATCTTATCATCAACAACTCAAAGTAATCTCTTCAATCCACCATAAAGCCTTAATAACTTTCCACTAACATCCACGCTAAAAATTGCAGAATTAAATATTGCATTTGTGATATGATTTTTAATTGTGACAGTTTATATTTGATGAAATTTTTTCTGAATATAATTAATTACCTTTTTTAATTAAATCCTTTTATTAATACATACCGAAAATAATAATCATTTGATTTATGTATAATAAGTTACAATTTTTTTTATAAAATTTTAAGTTATTTTCGATATTTTCAAAAATCACAATTTTATGAATAACGAACAAAAGGTTTTATATAAGATTTATAATGATATAAAGATAATATTTACAATGATATAAGGATAATATTTACATTTATATAAGGATATTTAATATGATATTAACAAAAGTTTTCACTTTTTGATATAAAAAATAAAATTGGCATTTTTTAAATTAAATATACTTAAGACTTCAATTTGAGAATTAAATTTACAGAAGAAGAGTTTTAAATCTCAGTATCAACAACACACTTCAAGTCCTTCTCTTCAATCTACCATAAAGCCATAATAACTTTCCAATAACATCCATGCTAAAAATCACAGAATTAAAAAACATGTGTGGAATTTTACATCACCCCTCCAAAAAGATATCAAAGAAAAATAACCTCGCTTTCAAAAATTTCTTCTAGGGGCATTTTCTTTTCTTCTTCATCGAAAATTAAGATTATTTGATCACCAAACATTTTTCAAGAACTATGCTCTGTTCTAATTGCCTAATGATGGATAAAATTATTGAAAATATTTGATGAGTTATAATGCATCATTTAATAAAATAATTGGCTGTAGATAAATCACTTTAGTTGCTTTTTTTTTTTTTTTTTTTTTTTTGAAATTGATACCTTAATTTGATACATAATCAACTGAAAAGTATTAAAATTAAATTAAAATATTAATTTGAATTTGATTACATGTATTATTATACAATTTAAAAAAAATAGAATATTACGGCAATATTACAATATTAATTGATAATAATGCTTATAATATTCGATTATTCATTTTCTTTATTGAATTCTATTATTGATTTTTTTTTCAGAATATATGCTTATAATGCAAATCTATATAAAAAAAAAATTATAACTGTTATCAGAAAATAGTGTATATTATGTGGATAAATAATTAATAAAATACAATTGAGAAATAAATATCATACAATTAATAACGCGTATGTGTACATGTTTTTTTTTTCTAAATATCATACTTATTGAAAAATAAATAAAACAGGAACAAATCTGAAGTGAATGAATTGCTGAAATATAAGTGATTCGTGTTACACATTATTTAAAATACATAGATACATATCGAAAGTTCTTTGGTCTGAAAACACAAAACAATACTCCAAGTCTTTAACAGAAAGAATTAAAGAACCGTATAAAAAAAATATGTGATCATTTTTTCTTTGAGAAATAACTTCTCATGAAAAAGTGTGTATTTCAAATTTCTTCATGGTGTCTATTTCTTATCTTATTCATTAAAAGGAGTCATATATTCTTGTACTTGTTTATTTATTTATTTTTTTTTTTGCTTGCTTCGTATTTATTTATCTCTGTCAACTAAAATGTATGTCAGCAGAAACGAAATTGGGGGGAAATATATGGCGTCATCATTATTGCATCAAACGTTTCCTCAATAATACTTACTTTTTATCTTTAATTTAATTAAAAACAATAAATTCTGAAGTCATGAAATTTTTATGTATGCCCTCTATACTAAGAAAATAAATAAAAAAAATGCTTGAAAATTAATTATTCCTTTAGTAAATTTTTTATCACAAAAAAATTGATAAAAATATTTAATCTTTAATTTATTATTATTTTTTATTTTGTCGATTTATTTCTTTACCACGAGTATATATTTCTTTAAAGTATTGTTAAAGAAGCATTACATAATTTATTTATTTTTATACTCATATCTTATTCATAACTTTATATTTAAAGTGGTTATTTATAATTTTTTTTTTTTTTTATTTTATATAAAATTGATTTTCACACTTCAAAAAAATGTATTAATAATAATAATTTATATTTAATGTCAACCAACATTTTAATGTTTTTGATATGAAAATCTGGCAAAAACTTTAATTATCCTACTGTTAAAAAATAATTCATTATTTTTTTTTTTTTGTGTTTTCTAATTAGAAAAATACATTTCATTTAATGATTTTTATACGTTAATTTTATGTATATTTATATAATTATTGATGTTTAATTAAGCAAATATAATCAGAAAAATTATCAGATTAATGAAAAATTAATTTCATTATTATTGGGATAGCATGATTTCTAATTTTTAAGTATTTCATGAAATCATTTAAAGTAATATTTATTTTAAATTTCATCATAGCAATTTAAATCTTTGAAATACATTTTATTTGTTATTTATCGCATATTTTAAAAAATATTATTTTTAAAATAATAATTTAAAATAAATATTAAAAAATGCATTTCACAATATTAAATCATAAAAAATATTAAACATATTATTTTATAAATATAACCAAAATTATAATTTATTTTCTAGCACTAACAAATTTATACAGTTAATACTGCTCCATTATTTGTGTGTGTGTGTGTTTGTTAATACTGGTTTTTTCTATCATGAACATAAAGTAAATGATCTAAATAGATAGGTCAATTTAAACAAATATAATTTTAAATAATTAATTGATTATTATTTGGTAATTGATATATATGATTATCTTTGGTATTCATAAATAAATTAATTTTTTAATATAACAAAATTTTAAAATTAATGTTCAAAATAGCTCGATTTTGAATGCCTGGGTGTGAAGCGGGGATGTTGATCAATGTTGGATGTTACGTTCGTGTTCATGATTCCATGTTAAACTGTAGGTCCCAGTCGGATTAGCCCTAATATGTAAAAAATGACTGTTGAGCTACAACCGATTAATTAACCACCGATATCATATATTTCTATTATATTCAGATTATTCAAGATTTTATCAAGGATGGCCCCATATGTAATATTTGTCAGAAAGAAGAAACATTTGGCATATCGCGGTCTTTCCAAAGTGCATTGGTTTGCATTTATATGATACGTGAGGAAACCTTGTAAACACCCATCTAACACAACTATAAAGAGTCACACCAAATGGCATTTCTACCTACTAGTTGAATGGCCCTTTAATAAGGGAATGGAAATCGAATCCATGGCCTTCACATCGAAAATGACCTTGCCATTAGCATCCTCTTAGCTAAAACAATGGTTGTGTAAAGAAAATATAAAGCCACGAATTAAATTTTGAGAAAAATGACTAAACGGATTTCTTTGAGCCTTTATTATCAGATACACTAATTTAAATATTATGTGGTATTGTACTAAATTATTGACACAAATGGCTTAAAAATTCAATAGACTTATTTCTTTTAAGTTTTAGCTCCAAACAAGCAAAAATAATTTTCCAAAAAAAAGAAACGAAATGTATCCAGTAATTAGAATTTTAATCAACCCTGTCAACAACAGTTAAAGCATTAAAATGAAACCGAAGTAATTACAAACACCTAATGAACAGATCCGTTAGTTTAGGAAAACATGATTAACGCCTTGGGGTTTACTCAGTTACTTTACTGCCTTTTGCACAAATATTAATGAAGATGGTTAAAAAAAACACTGAACTCCAAGATGAGTCAAGTTACATTAAATTCTCATCACTGCATGGTTTTTTAAAAATATTTACGAATTTACTTTAATATTTTTATGTCTGCTTCGTAAATCATATTTTTAATGCAAAATTATTAGTTAAAACTAATTAATTATTACTTATAGTAGATTAGAAAGTGTAGATGAATGTTAATTATGAAATTCTAGATGACGAAAGCCTTAGGGCAAAAAAATATGCAGCAATATATTAAAATATAAAGTTTAGATTATTAAATTTTTTGCTAATATATTTCAAAAAAGATATTTTTTTTTCTAAATTATAACTTTTTTTTCATTTCTATGTGAACAGATAAATTTAATTCAAATTTTATATTTAATTTAAAATTTTTTATCAAAACTCATATTTATTAAATATATTAATCTTAAAAATATTCTTAAAATTAAGGTAAATAATTAATGTAGGAATGTATCTAAAGAGTGGTTGAAAATTGTGTCTACGCTCGTAATTCTGCGTTACATTTAAAAATAAATTAATAATAAGTAATTTATTAAGATAAAGTGTTTTTGATCTTCAAAATTTATTTATATACTCTTTGTAAGTATTCTATTAAAAACTGCATTATTTTACATTGTAATAATTCATGTATGCTGACAATGACTTATTCATCTGTGAAATATTCATTCATAAAAAATATAAAAAATAGTGTTAATTATCTTTATTCTACATATAGTTACGTTTATCTGAAATAAATTTGTTTATTCATAAGAAAAAGAAATATGAGGCTTTAAGAAATCACTATAAGATGCATGATTTTTAGATTATCAAATTATTGAGTGAAACTAAAAAATATTTGTCATAGTTTTTAAAAATTCTGTTTATTTTTCATATACTTAACATAAATTATTTTCTACGACTATTATAAAACAATAAGTTTTCTGAAATGAATGTGTTTATACATGAGAAAAATATGAGGCTTTAAAAAAATCCCTGAAACATGAATAATTTTAAACTATCAATTTATTGAGTAATATTTAAATACATATTTTTTTATAGTTTTTAAAAAATTAGTTTATTTTTCAAATACTTAATAAACAGTTTAGCATAAACTATTGAATATGTTTTAAAAAAGTACTATAAAATATAAACTCTTTCCTACAACTATTACAAAAACAAATTTTTCTGAAATAAATTTGTTTATACATGAGAAAAATATAAAGCTTTAAAAAATTTCTATAATATATATAATTTTTAAATTATCAATTTATTGAGTAAAACTTAAAAGTATATTTTGTAATTTTTTTAATATTCAGTTTATTTTTCATGTACTCAACATAAACTATTCTATTAACTTATCCTAAAAGTTTTAGTGTGATTGAATTTCTATATATCCTATCGGCAAAAAAAAAAGGTTTTATATTTATTTTTTGAAATACTTCCCTTTGAAAAAAAATCGTTTATTTTCTTATAGAATGCAATATTTATATAAAAAAATTATTTAATAGAAAATAATAAAGCAGAGTCAGAATTTATGCAATTTCCTTTTTGAATAATAAAAACATGATTTTTTGTTTTTATTTTATTAGAAAAATATTTTATTGAATTATACCTTTCATCATTCCTCCAAACAGCGTTTACTACTTCCCCGTTTCCCCTCGGAATTTTATTGTTCATATGTTCCCCAGTATTCATTCAGTCTTCAGCAAATATTTTGGCTAAAATATTTACGTCGAAGCAACTGATATAGCTAACAATTCCGTTCTCTCTCTCTCGAACCTTCTAGGACGATATAGACGAATGTCAATTTCAAACAAAAACACTTGGGAACGTAAGAATTTTTCTTCAGACACTCAACTTAAGAAAATAAAACTATTCTTGTTCTTCTCTTCAACTTGTCTGTAGTATAAAGTTGTTTGAAATTTTGTAATCAGATAGGGAATAAGAAATGATAAAGCATACTTCTGTTGAATAAGAATGGGAAATAAAAATTTTATGTCAACATAATTTCCGATATTGTTTATATATATTTCTTTTAATATTCTCTGTTATGTAGATTTGTTTTTTTTTCTGAAAAATAAAATTTTATTATGATTTTTTTCTGGTTATTATCATTTTGAAAATTCAATATTGATTATAAAAACATACCTTTCATCCAAACCATTTATAACTATAGTAATCATAATAGTAGTAGAGTAAGAGTATAGTAATAGTAATCATTCCATAATCATTTCATAATATAGTAATAGTAATCATTCCATTACATGATTTTACTATAGTTATCATTTATAACTATAGTAAAATCAGGTAATTGAAATTTCTCATCTGAGTTCAGATTACCTAATAATAATTTTAAAATTATTTTGTGTAAAAAGTGTTGTATTTTTTGTCAAGTAAAGTAAAGATATATTTTTCTTCATTTAAAAAAAAAAGGACAACTTTTGAGAAAGTTTTTTATTGATCCAATAATGTTCGATATTTGAAAAAAGATTTAAATTTATTTTTGAAATTTTATCAATATTTTATTATTTATTGCCACTCCAGTGGTATCAGTTTCGAAAAAAAAAATTTTAACTTATTAAAATAAAACACAAAATTAGAAGTTTGTTTTTCATTTAAATATGCATTTGCTATTCCTTTTATTAATATTTTTGTCTTGAAAACAGTTTTTTTTCTGTCATAAAAATACCCTTGTGAATTTTTCATAATTTATGAAAATTTCATGGATATATCTTCATAAATTAAATTGTTGTTTTCAGTTTAATCGGTATTTCTGCCTGACCACTAAATATTCTAAATTCACCTTCCAAACAAAGCACAGTAATCCTTAAGAAATTATTTCATTTTGTATCAAGAATAAATTACATTTGATGGTATAATTTTTTTGTATACCTTAATTTAAAAAAAGGGCTGGTATACAGCTATAAATAGAATATAATTATTTTATAATGTTATAATATTATCCTATTCAAAATGGGCAATATCATGAAATATTAAATTACCAAAATGAATATTGAATAGATAATTCTTTTTATTAAATTGTTATATAACTATGTTGTACACATGAATTATCCGAAAATCTAAATTCTCTATAACTTCATGAATATTAGATCTCTATTATCAAAGTATTGTAAAAATCAAAAACTACTAATATCATTTGATAAAAGTATCATAAAGTTTAACATAAATAACAGAAAAGCAATGTTTTTGAAATAATAAAAAAGAAGCTGATATAGATCTGTAAGTAGAATATAATTATTTTATTATGTTATAATTTTATCATATTAAAAATGGGAAATATCATGAAATATTAAATTAAAAAAATAAATATCGAATAAATAATTCTTTTTATTGAATTTTCAAATAATTATGTTGAATACATTAATTATCAGCAAATTTAAATAGATTATTTTTTCATATCAGATTTCTATTATCTAAGTATTGCAAGATCGAAAATGTACTAATATTCAAATGGAGTTTTAACATAAATAACAGATAAGCATTGAGTTTATTAAATCTTAGTTGAAAGAATAATTACTTTTCATTTCGAATATTTTGCTCATTTTGAGAACCATGGATTCTTAAATTTGTGCTCCATTAGAGGATTAAAATGAACAGCAAAGAATTTAAAAATTGTGGGGCATTCTTCCAAAGATAAACAATTTACTTTAGAACATGTAACCGAATAACAACCATTCCGGTATTTTGTTACGCTAAAAGAAAATATATTCTTTAGTTTTATAAACGTTAATGACAGCAGGAAATCGCAGCTGAAATTTCAAATGCTTCTGCATTTATTGCTCGAATGGTTGGAAAAGCAAATAGCAAACATAAAAAAGTGAAAACCTTGCTCTCCTTCTGTCACTTGATTTACAGGAAATAATAAAATCCTTCTTTCGATTTAAAAGCACTTTGACCTTATTGAAAGAGAAGGAACAAATAGCTGTAAAAATAAACAAGATTAAATTCTCAGAGGGAAAGTATAAACAAACTCATGTTTCTCTCCTGATTTTTGAAACAGAGTTCGAGAAAAAATTATACTTTCATTTGACGACAGACTTAACTTGCTGAGTTTGCTTTTTTTTTTATATATAATTTTGTTATGAAGATTATGTAAAAGCATTTGAGCAAAATATTTTAAACGAAGTATATGATGAGTAGTAAAAAACAACAGTTCAAAAGCAATGCATTTAATGAAAGGATATGTAATAACGTTAATATGCATATTAAATATCGTTTTTGCCTTTAATAAATACATTGAAAAATTTAAATGGAATTTCTGATTAACAAACACAATTTAATCGAGTTTTTTATTGTGTTATGTAAAGAATATACCATTAATATTATAGCAGTTTTCAGTTCATTTTTATTTGTTATATAAAATAAATGACGCTTATTTTTATTCTCTGGTGTTAGTAAATATTTTGAAAAGGAATTTACTTTGATACTTAATTAATTATGTTATACACATTTGCTTTAGAGAATATCCAAATGAACATATGCATAAATTAGAAACAAGCATTCGTGCATACTTTTTGTATTTGTTTTTATTATTTTTTTATTATAACTATGCATAATTTAAAGCATATTTATGTGTTATACAAATTATGATTTAAAATTCTTCAAGTTTAACTGATTTTAAATAGTATAAAATACAGAATTTATATTAGTCAAATCTATAACAACAATTAAATTCTGACATCTTAATGCTAAACATTCTTTATTAATTATCACTGCCTGTGTTTAAAAAAATGATATATTATGTGATTTTTTTAATTAAAGATAACAGTCGTTTTTTTAATTACGATCACAATAGAGTAATTAATTATTTATTCCTGTTACACTAAAATGCATAATTCATTATTTAACAAAAATTCTTTGAAATATAATTGTTTTTCATTGTTTCTTTAAGCATGATAAGTCAGCATGAAAATGTTTTTGAAGAATCCATCATAACAATAAAAAATTAATTGGATATGTTAAGTTCATAAATTAGGTGGATAAAATGATGCAAATAATTTTTTATTCAAATTTAAAGATTGATTTTTTTTTTTGTTATTTCTATATTTATTTGAAAGAAATATCGGTATTGGAACACAATTAATCATCTATTGAAATGTAAAGATGAATTTTCATTTCTTCTGTACATATTTAAAAATATCATTATAGTCAAAAATATTTGAAACAATCATTTTTTAATGAAATATATTAGTCTTGCAAATAGATACACATTTCTTCTATACTTAATAAAATATTTGTGAAGTATTGCAAGAAGGGTTTTCAAAAATTGTGAATAATTGGGCTTAGAAAGGAATTAGGTTGTAATTTCTTGTTTCAGTCATTACATCAGTTTGGAAAATCTATCCTTAAATGATGATATATGGTAATCTTAACCCATTTTTTACTAATAAATCAATTCATTGAGAAAATGGCTGCTTTTACAAAAAAATATTAATAATTTATCTATCTATAATATATTTATATTTAAGTCAAAATACTAAGCTCTGTTTACCTAAGATAACAGATAATCAAACACCTAGTAATGAAAAAAATTCATAATATAAAATAATGAATTTAAAGTTGCAACATAAAAATTTCCTTCATATCATGTCTATTCATAAAGAAATAAAATTAATCTTTCAAACGGATACACGTATTCTATGTATCCATTCTTGTACTTGGTGTATACGTTCTTGTACTCCATGTAACATTTTAACGACCTTCTCCTAAAGCCTTCCCTCGAAAGAAAGTCAAAGTACTGAACAACCCTTCCCCTATAACGTAACGAGAATAAGCCAGAAGAAATAAGGATCTCATTGTTGAAGAGCGACACTATATCATAAGATTAATTGGAGCTATTGTCGTTCTAGGAATGCAAGGCATTATCATCATACGGCCAGTCCTGGGCCTTCTTATTGGAGTTCTAGTTGCCTTGGTGATCATTGCCATCATCATCATCGTATCCCTGAAAGTGAAAAAAAGAAGAAAGCAGAAAGGTGAGTGCATCATTCCCATCCTCTTGACTGGTGGGTGAATGAGAAATGTGTCTTCCTCTTCTCTTTTCCCAGTTTTAGTTTCCTAGAAATGAGTTTGGCCCCAAGGAAACGTCTGCAATGTCTTAATGAACCAGGTGATTAATTAAATTTTGCCTGTAGAAAGTGCACTACGTGATAATAATGTTGGCAGAGTTAGTTCATGTAGGAAATATGTGAATTTCGAATTTTTGCTTCCATGAAATGTTGGATAGGGAACATAGGTATTTAAAGTGAATTCTTAATTAAATGTGTTTAAATAAGGGATTAAGATAATATTAACTATTAAAGTAAACTTAAAAGAAAATTTTTTAAATAATAATAACATTATAATTTTTTTTAAAAAAGATTAGACAGTTAAAAGTTAAAAAATAAAATTAAAAATGTTTCATAATTTTATTATGAAAATTAATAATTTTATTTAAGAACTACGATTTTAAAATTTAATTCTTCAGTTACCTTTTAAATAAAGTATACTTTAACGTATCATATGTTAATAGGTAAATGCAAATTAATTGAATTTTTTAATGACTATAGCTTTAAACCTCCTGCATAAAAATTGAAAAAAATGTCTTCATTCCTGTTTATAACTGAAGATTTCTTATTTTCCAACTATCTTATAATATTGAAATAGTTATGAATAGTGATTCACAGCATATTTCTTCAATATTTTCAGAAAATACCAATTTTACAACAAATTTTCTTTAATGCAGATATTTATATTTTTAAAAAATATGTCTGAATATATTTTTGTGTGCTAAATTATTATTGGGCCTTGATGGCCGAACAATTGGCAGTTGGTGACACATTTTTCAGGTTTTAGCCTCGGCAGTGCCATTGATATTTGTAGAGGTTCTGAATTGACTTTAAACCTTAGGTCCGCAACCCTTCCAGTAATAAGAAAACTTCTGTCCTGAAATTTACCAATAGTCAGACGCTCTTGACTCATCATGAAGTGTTGCGCCAATGAAAAAAAGAAATTATTAAAAATATGTATTCTGATTTTATGAAATATCACTTACTGCCATCTACTTTATAATTTTCAGGATTCTTCTAATTTCATTCATTAAAAACTTTATAAAATCGATATATCTTATTTGGTGGATTATAAATTTAATTTTAAAGAATGATAATGCAATATATTTAAATTAAATAACATTTTTATTTTAAAGTAATGCAATATTTCTTTTGAAAAGAAAAATAAAAAATATTTACAGCATAAATGAATTAAAACTTTATTAAATATGCAATTAATTGGATTCAAAATAATCGTGTGCAATGCAAAAACGCATAACAATGCTTCATTCACACAAGGGTATCCCGTGATTCAAAAATTGTGTATTAATTTAAATTAAATTCTCCTGACATTTGCGAAACGAAATCAATCCTCCCTTTCAGAAAATCATATTTAATTTTGAATTGACTAAAATCTATTTACCTCGGATATTTCCTGAAGGGATTAACAACTCTCGCAATTAGCTGACAGAGCACAAATGTTTTTGCCGAGCTATTCGCACAGATACCTTTTTTTTTTCTTGAAAAGCTCAGTCGCAAGAACACAACGGGTTTATCTAGTGTAGTAAAGCACGTCTGAAGGTCCAAGTGTCGGTTGCAACACACACATCTATTCACTGTGAACAACGACGAGGGCAGGACCTTTTTCGAAACCCCCGCCCCCTGAGACAACCAATCGCAGACACCGCTCTGGGGAGTGGTCCGGAGGGAATGCCAGGTTTGCCTGGCGACAAAAGACACTCGATTCTCTGCAAGAAAGAACGATAAAAGAATCTTGGTGTAGTGAGGAAATGGTAGGGGAAAAAGAATGGTAGAATAGGGTGGAATTTGCCAAAAAAAGACAAATACACAGTCCGCAGTGGATAATAGAACAAGGGGGAAAAGAAACTCCTTGTTATTGCACGGTTTACGACTGAAAAACTTCCCGTTTCCGTTCTGTGAGCAAATTTCTACCCCATCTAAAGAGATTTCTTTGCTTTAATTTCTCCGTTATTTTTTATTAACGATCTAAAGTATTTTATTCTTGTTTTGGATTTATACATTTTTACAGCATAAATAATTGTTTTTCGAAAAGATAATATTTATTTGTTTTCGTGTTTATAAATTATGTATCTCATTGCATTTATAATTGTAAAAATAAATCGTTTTAAAAAAAAATATCTGAATTATTAGAAAAGAATTCCAATAATCTTATTATATCTAAATATTGATGAATTCCGTAGTATATTTCAACATTTTGAGAAAATAGTCATTTTATAACATATTTTCTTTAATGCATCGGTTTATATTATGACACTTTGTTCTAAATGTATATTTGTTTGCTAAATTATTATTAATATTATGTATTTCAATTATATGAACTATCACTTACACACATCTGCTCTATAATTTTCAGGATTTTTCTATTTACATTCTTTAAAGGTTTTATAAATAGATCTATTTTATTTGTTCGATTATAAATTTAATTTTAATGAATGATAATACGATATGTTTAAATAATATAAAATTTTTGTTTTGAAGCAATGTATTATTTCTTTTGAAAACATTAAAAAATATTTTTAGTATAAGTGAAGTAAAACATTATTAAATCTACAATTAATTAGATTTAATGTAATTGTGCGCAGCTCAAAACGCATCACAATGCTTCATTCACACAAGGGTATCCGGTGATTCCAAAATTGTGTACTAATTTAAATTAAATTCTCCTGACATTTGCGAAAAGAAATCCTCACTTTCAGAAAATCAGATTTAATTTTGACTTCACTAAAAACTATTTACCTCAGATTTACTGAAGGGATTAAAAACTCTCGCAATTAGCTGACAAAGCACAAATGTTTTTGCCGAGCTATTCGCCCAGAGACCTTTTCTTTTTCTTTCTGAAAAGCTCAGTCGCAAGAACACAACGGGTTTATCTAGTGTGGAAAAGCACGTCTGAAGATCCAAGTGTCGGTTGCAATACACACATCTATTCACTGTGAACAACGACGAGGGGAGGACCTTTTTCGAAACCCCCCTGAGACAACCAATCGCAGACACTGCTCTGGGGTGTAGTCCGGAGGGAATGCCACGTTTACCTTGCGACAAAAGACACTCGACTCTCTGCAAGAAAGAACGATAAAAGAATCTTGCTGTAGTGAGGAAATGGTAGGGAGAAAAATGGTAGAATAGGGTGGTATTTGCCAAAGAAAGACAAATACACAGTCCGCAGCGGATAATAGAACAAGGGGGAAAAGAAACCCCTTGTTATTGCACGGTTTATGACTGAAAAAATTGTGTTTCCGTTCTGTGAGCAATTTTCTACCCTATCTAAAGAAATTTCTTTGCTTAAATTTAGCCATTTCCTTTTTATTTTATTAATGACCCGAATTATTTTATTTCAATATACATTTTTACAGCATCGTAATTGTTTTTCGAAAAAATAAAAAATTATTTGCTTTCGTGGTTTGCAACCAAGTCTTTTGTACATTTGATAACAACGTATCTCATTACGTATAATTGTAAATATTAATCGTTTTAATTTTATAAAACAAATAACGATAATTTAATGTTATATTTCTTCAATACTTTCAAAAAAAAACTATTTTATAATATATTTTCTTGAATACATGGGTTTATATTGGCTCACCTTCTTTCTAAATATATTTCCCTTTTGCTAAATTATTATTATTATGTATTTTAATTATATGAACTATCGCTTACAGCCATCTACTCTATAATTTTCAGGATTCTTTTAATTACATTCATTAACGGTTTTATAAAATGTTTCTATTTTATTTGTCACATAAGAATTTTTTTTGTTAATAATTCTTTATATTTAAATCATCATCATCATTATTGGCGCAAAACCCCAAGATGGTCCAAGGCCGTCTGCCTAATGGCAGATTTCGAGACATGAGATGTTGTCATTTTACGTAATAGGGTTCTCAGTCCAACGCTCTACAGTCATATTAGCACGCGACCTACGGTTTAAGTGGATTCCGATCCACTACAAACATCCATGGCACCGCCGGTACTCGAGCCAGAGACCTGTCGCATCGAGCGCTAATCTCTCGGTCATTTAGGCCCTGTGTATTTAAATAATATAACATTTTTATTTTCAAAAATGTATTATTTCTATTGAAAACATAAAAAAAAAAAACATATTTTCAATAAAAGTGAATTTAAACATCTTCAAATATACAATTAATTGGATTTAAAATAATCTGCAAAACGCATAACAAGGCTTCATTCACACAAGAGTATTCCATGATTCAAAAGTGTGTATTAATTTAAATTAAATTCTCCTGACATTTGCGAAACGAAATCAATCCTCCCTTTCAGAAAATCATATTTAGTTTTGACTTCACTAAAAACTATTTACCTCAGATTTCCTGAAGGGATTAAAAACTCTCGCAAATAGCTGACAAAGCACAAATGTTTTTGCCGAGCTATTCGCTCAGAGATCTTTTTTTTTTTTTTTTTTTTTCCCCAAAAAGCTCAGTCGCAAGAACACAACGGGTTTATCTAGTGTAGAAAAGCACGTCTGAAGGTCCAAGTGTCGGTTGCAACACACACATCTATTCACTGTGAACAACGACGAAAAGAGGACCTTTTTCGAAACAAACCCTGAGACAATCAATCGCACACACCGCTGTGGGGAGTGGTCCGGAGGGAATGCCACGTTTGCCTGGCGACAAAAGACACTCGACTCCCTGCAAGAAAGAACGATAAAATAATCTTGGTGTAGTGAGGAAATGGTAGCGAGAAAAAATGGTAGAATAGGGTGGAATTTGCCAAAGAAAGACAAATACACAGTCCGCAGCGGATAATAGGAACAGCGGATAAAGGGGGAAAAGAACCCCTTGTTATTGCACGGCTTACGACTGAAAAACTTGCGTTTCCGTTCTGTGAGCAAATTTTTGCCCCATCTGAAGAGATTTCTTTGCTTAAATTTCGCCATTTTTTTTATAATTAATGAATTATTTTGTTTTTGTACACACTTTTGCAGCGTAGATAATTGTTTTCCGAAAAATAAAAATTATTTGTTTTTGATGTTTTATGACTGAATCTTCTGTATATGTGATAATTATGTACCTCATTGCATTTATCATTATAAACATTCATCGTTTAAATTTTTTCAAACTAATAAAGATAATTTAATGTAACATTTCTTGAATTTTCTCAGAAAATAGTTATTTTATAACATATTTTCTTTAATGGAGCTGCTTAAATGATCCCACCTTATTTCTAAATATATTTTTGTTTGCTAAATTACAACTATTATGTATTTTAATTATATGAAATATTGCTTACATCCATTAAATTTATAATTTTCATGATTCTTTTAATTTCATTCATTAAAGGTTTTATAAAATGGAACTATTTTGTTTTTCAGATTAGAAATTCAATTTTATTGAATGATAAATATTATATATTTAAATAATATAACATTATTATTTTCAAATAATATATTATTTTTATTGAAAACATAAAAAAATATTTTTAATATACGTGAATTTAAAAAATTATTGACTGTGCAATTAATTGGATTCAAAATAATAGTGTGCTACTCAAAACGCTTAACAATGCTTCATTCACACAAGGGTATCCCGTAATTCAAAAATGTGCATTAATTTAAATTAAATTTCCTGACACTTGCGAAACGAAATCATCCATTTCAGAAAATCATATTTAATTTTGAGTTGACTAAAAACTGTTTACCTCTGATTTCCTGAAGGGATTAAAAACTCTCGCAATTAGCTGACAAAGCACAAATGTTTTTGCCGAGCTATTCGCTCAGATATTTTTTTTTTTCTTTCTGAAAGGATCAGTCGCAAGAACACAACGAGTTTATCTAGTGTGGAAAAGCACGTCTGAAGGTCCAAGTGTCGGTTGCAACACACACATCTGTTCACTTTGAACAACGACGAGGGGAGGATCATTTCGAAACCCCTCTGAGACAACCAATCGCAGACACCACTCTGGGGAGTAGCCCTGAGGGAATGGGACGTTTGCCTTGTGACAAAAGACACTCGACTCCCTGCAAGAAAGAACAATAAAAGAATCTTGGTGTAATGAGGAAGTGGTAGGAGGGGAATGGTAGAATATTGTGAAATTTTCCAAAGAAAGACAAACACACAGTCCGCAGCGGATAATAGAACAAGGAGGAAAAGAAACTCCTTGTTATTGCACGGTTTACGACTGAAAAACTTCCCGTTTCCGTTCTGTGAGCAAATTTCCACCCCATCTAAAGAGATTTCTTTGCTTAAATTTTGCCATTTTTTTAGTAATGATCAGAAGTATTTTATTCTTGTTTTGGGTTTATACATTTTTGCAGCATATATAACTGTTTTTCGAAAAGATAACAATTATTTGTTTTCGTGTTTTGTGACGAAGGGTCTTATGCATTTGATAATTATGTACACCACTGCATTTATTATCGTTAAAATAAATCGTTTTAATTTTTGAAGCAAAAACAATTATTAGAATTAATGCAATAGGATGTGATTAAATGTAAAACTAAATATTTAAAATATTGTATAGATCCAAGCGAGCAGTGAAATTAAAATAAATAATCAGTTCCCTAATCCGAAATGTATTTAAAAACTCTTTGATAAGAATTTTATTTATTTATGTCCTGTGTATAAATATGATTCTGTTCTTTTTGGATAATAAGAAACGTTTGTTTTTTCATACAATGAAATATAAATTTATTGTTAGTATTCTCCATCTAAAGCTACCTTCTCCCATCTTTCAGGTAATTCATGATTCCTTCACTAAAGAGTGGTTCTCTGGAGGCTGTCCAATTATTCAGTCAAATTTAGATATTCTCTTAAGAGGTGAATTTTGTTCCAGATAGGGCTGCTTGCCGCGATATAGCAGTTTGATGGGGAAATGTTTGGTCAAACATCCATCTACTCTAACTTTTAGGAATCTTTTAATTACATTCACTGAAGATTTTATAAAACGGATCTATTTTATATGTCTGATTAGAAATTTAATTTTATTGAATTATAATACCGTATATTTAAATAATATAAAAATTTTTATTTTCAAGCAATGCATTATTTCTATTGAAAACATAGAAAAAAATATTTTTAGAAAACGCATAAAAATGCGTTTTACTTTGTTGTCGCCTACCAGGGACTAGTTGTGTCAGGTGGTTTAGTGTTGTAGGCATCTGGTGGTTGTAAGACCAATCTCTCTCTTTATATTAATTTATTTACAATATTAACAATACTTTACGTACAATACTTTGATGCACATGGGCCCCCTGTGCCTCTTCTACAATATCAAATCTATTTCATACTGATTATTTTATACTGTACGTCCCTGACCGTCTCTCTCGTTTGACGCTTCTAGCGTATTGCCTCGTCATCTCAAAATCCAAATGCTCGTACTAACCAGTTTACACAGAGGCGACCTCTCGCGACTATCTAATTATATTTAAACCTTACACATACTAGGAGTGAAAAATTGTGATTATCAATTATGAATTTAATTTTATTGAACGTTAAAATTACATATTTAAATAATATAAAGTAATGTTTTATTAACAATTTATTTTAAAAAAATGTATTAATTCCATTGAAAACATAAAAAAAAAAAAAAAAAAAAAAAAAATATTTTTACTATAAGTGAATTAAAACCTTAATAAATATGCAAATAATTGGATTTAAAATAATCGTGCGCAACTCAAAACGCAATAACAATGTTTTATTCACACAAGGATATTCCGTGATTCAAAATTGTGTATTAATTTAAACTAAATTCTCCTGACATTCGTAAAAAGAAATCTTCCCTTGCAGAAAATCATATTTAATTTTGACTTGATAAAAACTATTTACCTCGGATTTTCTGAAGGGATTAAAAACAATCGCTATTAGCTGACGGAACACAAATGTTTCTGCCGAGCTATGCGCCCAGATACCTTTTTTTTCTGAAAAGCTTAGTCGCTGGAACACAACGCGTTTATCTAGTGTGGAAAAGCTTGTCTGAAGGTCCAAGTGTCGGTTGCAACACACACATCTACTCACTGTGAAGAATGGCGAGGGGAGGAACTTTTTCGAAACCCCCCTGAAACAACCAATCGCAGTCACCGCTCTGGGGAGTAGTCCGGATGGAATGCCACGTTTGCCTTGCGACAAAAGACACTCGACTCTCAGCAAGAAAGAACGATAAAAGAATCTTGGTATAATGAAGAAATGGCAGGGGGAAAAAATGTTAGAATAGGGTGGAATTTGCCAAAGAAAGACAAATACACAGTCGTAGCGGATAATAGAACAAGGGGGAAATGAATCCCCTTGTTATTGCACGGTTTACGACTGAAAAACTTCCCGTTTCCGTTCTGTGAGCAAATTTCCACCCCATCTAAAGAGATTTCTTTGCTTAAATTTTGCCATTTTTTTATTAATGATCAGAAGTATTTTATTCTTGTTTTGGGTTTATACATATTGGCAGCATATATAACTGTTTTTCGAAAAGATAACAATTATTTGTTTTCGTGTTTTGTGACGAAGGGTCTTATGCATTTGATAATTATGTACACCACTGCATTTATTATCGTTAAAATAAATCGTTTTAATTTTTGAAGCAAAAACAATTATTAGAATTAATGCAATAGGATGTGATTAAATGTAAAACTAAATATTTAAAATATTGTATAGATCCAAGCGAGCAGTGAAATTAAAATAAATAATCAGTTCTCAGTTCCCTAATCCGAAATGTATTTAAAAACTCTTTGATAGGAATTTTATTTATTTATGTCCTGTGTATAAGTATGATTCTGTTCTTTTTGGATAATAAGAAACGTTTGTTTTTTCATACAATGAAATATAAATTTATTGTTAGTATTCTCCATCTAAAGCTACCATCTCCCATCTTTCAGGTAATTCCTGATTCCTTCACTAAAGAGTGGTTCTCTGGAGGCTGTCCAATTATTCAGTCAAATTTAGATACTTTCTTAAGAGGTGAATTTTGTTCCATATAGGGCTTCCTGCCGTGATATAGCAGTTTGATAGGGAAATGTTTGGTCAAACATCCATCTACTCTAACTTTTAGGAATTTTTTAATTACATTCACTAAAGATTTTATAAAACAGATCTATTTTATTTGTCTGATTAGAAATTTAATTTTATTGAATTATAATACTGTATATTTAAATAATATAAAATTTTTATTTTCAAGCAATGTATTATTGCTATTGAAAATATAGAAAAAAATATTTTTAGTTAAGTGAACTAAATATGCAATTAATTGGATTTAAAATAATCATAGTGCCGTAAAACGCATAACAATGCGTCCTTAATTTGTTGTCGCCTACTAGCGACTACTTGTGTCAGGTGGTTTAGTGTTGTAGGCATCTGGTGGTTGTAAGACCAATCTCTCTCTTTATATTAATTTATTTACAATATTAACAATACTTTTCGTACAATACTTTGATACACATGGCACCATGTGCCTCTTCTACAATATCAATTCTATTTCATACTGACTATTTTATACTGTACGTCCCTGAACGTCTCTCTCGTTTGACGCTTCTAGCGTATTGCCTCGTCGTCTCAAAATCTAAACGCTCGTACTAACCAGTTTACACAGCTGCGACATCTCGCGTCTATCTAATTATATTTAAAACTTACACATACTAGGAGTGAAAAATTGTGATTACGAATTATAAATTTAATTTTATTGAATGATAAAACTACATATTTAAATAATATAAAGTAATGTTTTATTAACAATTTATTTTCAAAAAATGTAATAATTCTATTAAAAACATAAAAAAAATATATATATTTTTACTATAAGTGAATTAAAACATTAATAAATAAGTAAATAACTGGATTTAAAATAATCGTGTGCAACTCAAAGCGCAATAACAATGTTTTATTCACACGAGGGTATTCCGTGATTCAAAATTGTGTATTAATTTAAACCCTTCTTCCCTTGCAGAAAATCATATTTAATTTTGACTTGACAAAAACTATTTACCTCTGATTTCCTGAAGGGATTAAAAACAATCATAATTAGCTGACGGAACACAAATGTTTCTGCCGAGCTATGCACCCAGATACCTTTTTTTTCTGAAAAGCTCAGTCGCAGGAACACAACGGGTTTATCTAGTGTGGAAAAGCACGTCTGAAGGTCCAAGTGTCGGTTGCAATACACTCATCTATTCACTGTGAACAATGGCGAGGGGAGGAACCTTTCCGAAACCCCCCTGAGACAACCAATCGCAGTCACCGCTCTGGGGAGTAGTCCGGAGGGAATGCCACGTTTGCCTTGCGACAAAAGACACTCGACCCTCTGCAAGAAAGAACGATAAACGAATCTTGGTGTAGTGAGGAAATGGTAGGGGAAAAAGAATGGTAGAATAGGGTGGAATTTGCCAAAGAAAGACAAATACACAGTCCGCAGCGGATAATAGAACAAGGGGGAAAAGAATCCCCTTGTTATTGCGCGGTTTACGACTGAAAAACTTCCGTTTCCGTTCTGTGAGCAAATTTCTACGCCATCTAAAGAGATTTATTTGCTTAAATTCCGCCATTTTTTTTTATTAATGATGTGAAGTATTTTATTTTTGTATTCATTTTTGCAGCATAGATGATTGTTTTTCGAAAAGATAACAATTATTTGTTTTCGTGTCTTATGACTAAGTCTTTTATACATTTTGTATCTCATTGCATTAATAATTGTAAAAATAAATTGTTTTAATTTTATAAACCCCCAAAAAATTATGGGAATTATTTCCAAAGGATATGATTAAATATAAAGCAAAATAATTTATATATTATAAAGGTCCAAGCAATGATTTATGGAAATATATAAAACTTTTTCCTGCAAAGATTATGCGGAAATATGTATTTAAGAAGTCTTTGATAGGAACTGTGTTTATTTATATCAGGAGTATAAATATGATATCCCTGTTTTTGGATAAGAAAGAAATGTTTGTTTTTTACCTATGATGAAATACACATTTATTTTTAGTATTCTCCATATAAAGATACTACCTTCTTCCATCTTTCAGGCAATTTAGGATTCCTTCACTAAAACTTTAGTTCTTTGGAAGCGATCCAATTATTCAATGAAATTTAGATACTTTAATATGAGGTAAATTTTGTTCCAGAAAGTGCTGACTGCATTGATCTAGCTGTTTGATGGCGCAATGTTTGGTCAAAATGGCAGATGGTTTAATATGTATGGCCCTTTTGAGTAGTTTTTAACCTGTTTAGCAACATGTGATCTGGCATTCTGATAGTGAAATGTAATTTGTTGTGTTTATATTGGCATTCTTGTCCTTCAGTCTATAGCTTATTTCAAACACGTTAGTTTTCATCTGTAAATAACATCATTAATAGTTCCAGTCTGTTTCAGTAACTCATAATACATCACACCTTTCGGATGCCACCAAATACAGAACAGAACCTTGAAACAATAAATATTTCGTTTTGGATGTAATGGACCAGCTTCATTGAAGATTCTTTTCCATTCAGGATTCTAATAATATATATTATATCTAATAATTTACATTTTTCATCACAAGAATACAATGTAAGAAAATAGATAAATTTCTTTTTTTTTTTTTTTTTTTTTTTTGTCTTTCAAGAAACATTTCACAAATGGCTTTTCGACATTCAAGATTTCTTTCTTTTTATTCATATGGTAGATAGTTTGCTCGTTACAGAGACATTCCCAATTCCTAATTGGGAATTTCCATTCCCCACGTTGATGAATAACATTTATTGTAGTATATAATTTTTTTTTTTGTGCAGATCTCCATCAGATAATGCTTCCGATTCATCAAATGTTTTTGGTGGTTTGCTATGCTTTTTCTCCTCTGCGACGAAATCGCTGATTTCAAATTGTTGAAACCATTCTTTACGAGTTGTATTTATGGAGTATAATCACCATAAATTTCTGTAAGCAAATTAAACGATTTTGAAAAAATTTTTTAAGTGGTAAAATTTTTTAATAAAATTTATTTCAAATGATGCTTGATTGGAATAAAATTTGACATTTTCAATCAAGTAAATGTAATATTTGTTTACTCTCATAACAAATGAAAACTTACTGTCACGCTTGTCAAGTATAAGTGGTACCACAATTAGCAAATACAAATAGCACAATACTACGAAAGAAATGGTATAATCATAATTGTACACCACATAATTGAAACTGATATTTTCAAACTAATTTATGAGCAATAGGCTTAAGGTTTTAAAAATTTGTGTTACGATAATTTAGAGATAAAAACAAAAACAATGTTGCCTCATGGGTAAATAACTCCACATGCATAATATGTAAAAAAAATAACAATAAATAAATAAAAAAAATCGAACTGTAATCTGGCGCCAGAGGAATTATAAACATCCTCATCTGCGTGGGCGTGAACTTGCTTGAAAGAGAATGAAATGTAATATTGGCAGAGTGCGTTATGTTTTCGAATAAAAGAGAAGTATACGTGAATGTATTTATGCCACTGGAAGCATACATGTTTTTATTTTGAGACCATTACAAACCAGCTTGAATCCACATTATACAAAATCCACTAAAAATGTATTAAGTAAATAGAGAAATATTTATTTAAATAAGAACTGGAATAATAATATGCATTTTATTTAAACATGTACCACAATAATTTATTTTTAATCTCTCTAACATGCATAGCAAATATACGAAGCCTTTTTATATTCTGTATAGTCGTATATAACTACAAAAGAAAATGCTATAAAAGATGCATAAATTTATAGTTAATTTTTTTTTAAATTTTATGTATTTTAATATTATCTTTTATATAAAAAAGATGATAAATAAATATCTTTCATAGATGCATCCGTATATAATACAGTATATATTCCTTACAAACTTCTGATTATGAATATTCATTTCACCATAAAACGTCCTATATCTTCATATTTAACTGATTGATTTACTTCCATTTGTACATCCAAATGTTTGTTAAAATATATCTGCTGAATTAAGCACACACAGAATTGCACAGTTTCAATAACACATGGCTAATTGGCCTGTGACGGAATAGCCAGCAGTTTCTGCAATGATTCCTTATGATAATTTCAACTATGAGAAATGGACAGTGATAAATGAATGGCGATTGATTTAAAGCATTATTTGAGTGAGCGGAGAATTAGAAACGGCTGCTGTGAACAGGTTTCCAGAACCGTCTATTATGATTCCAGTAATACTAATAAGCAATTAGAGACGTTGAATAATTCTAAAATAAAGTGCAAATGGATGGCAAACTCAAATGGCGCCACATAAAGTGAATGCGCGTCTTCGTCCGTCTAGGGCATTTCGTATGCGAATGGAAATGCATACCGCTTTCATTGAAGAATCCTTTGAAAAGGCTCTATGGTATTTTCTAATTAATCATACCAAGTACATCACATAATCTCTTGCATATTCAGATATTTCAGTGAAATATGAGATTTAAGAGCATGCGAAAATCTAAAAATAAAAAGCTTATAGACAAAACAGGTAACATGCAATATAGTTCATGTACTTTTCCAACAAAATGTTTTTAGATGTCTCAGTTATTAGCATAGTTTGTCTTCTTGAAACGGAAATATAGTTTATTATATAAGAATTTAATAAACAATGCATAACAACAATATAGTCCCATAAAACAGAACTATAACAAAATAGATAATGTATTACGTTGAGAAAATATTTCATTTTCCATATAGTTTTAATAAATAGGTTGTCAAAGTTACAAAAAAGAAAGAACTAACAAGTATATGACTTAAAAACTTATTAAAATGTAAATCGATTGGATGAGGAATTGTTCTACAGCAGATTGAAAATTTAGAATTAAGTTCAGCAAATCCTGAATAACTTTCGCAATCTAAAGACTTTTAGATAAAAAAAAAATGCTTTTAATATAATATTTATAAATGATTAAATTCAAATATTGTTTTAGGAACCAATTTTTTTAACTGAGTGCAGAGAGGGCTGATGACCAATTATCTAGCACTCTGGCCTTTGGTAGCACAGGTTTCATATTCGAATTCTGGCGGGGGCATGTATGTTGGTTAGCGGTTCGGAATCCATGTTGAACAGTAGGTTTAGGTCTAATTAACCTAATGTGGCCAAAAAATGACCATAGAGTGATAATCCAAACAAAACCTAACTGAGTAAGAAAACATGCATTTTTTTTTTTCATGAAGTTAAATTCAAAAATAACGCAAGGCTTGCCTAAGCGTGAATCGCAACCTGACATAATACAGGGTGCCAAAAAATTAAGGATATTTATTTTTTGAATAAACATTTAACTTTAATTCTTTTCCTTGTCTTGATTCGGGAAAATTAAAAATCCAATTGTCTTTTTCTTTATTGACAATGTGAATATCATTTAAAATATCTGCTTATAAGATGGATATAAAAGGAAAGGCAAAATGAAATCTTTTTAAAAACACTAAATTCCCTTTTCCTAAAATCCTTAATCTAAATTTCCTTTTTCATTGAACAGGTTAAATGCAATAAGAACTTTGTATTTAAAATAATTAGTTTTAACTGTACTTATATGAGTCTAGCGTCATTTTATATATTTGATTTATAATTTGCATTTTATATGCCCCTTGGAATACTTTCTGTAAAGCAGGGAATTTTTTTTTCGAAATTAAAAAAATACAATTTTTTAATTTATTATTTTTAAATAAATTTTTATTCTTAATGAAGCAATTTAAATAATGTTTATATTTTAATGATATTAGAAAAGTAAATGGCGTTTATTATACATTCATTTAATAAAAAACCGAACCAAGTCAGAAATGCCATATTACATAATTGCAATAATGATATATACTGAAAATTTTATTGAGCGTAGCTGTACATGGCAAAATATTTTTTTCCTAATTTCTGTATTCTCTATTTAACAGAAAAATTATTGTTTTAAGCAATTATTTAATTTTTAAATGTCCGATAATTACTAAATAATTGGTTTATGCTTTTAAACATCCTTTTTGTGTATTAAATTTTCTGAAAAAATTGAAAATATTAGAAAATTGTTTTCAAACGTAGCATTATTATTAAAATTATTTATTTTATTATTAAATGACTATCATATTTATTAATTTAGGAAAAGACTGCTAATTAATTTGGTCGAATACATCCAGTAGAAAACTATTTAAATATTATTAATTGCTATTACCATTTGGTAATTGCTTCTTAAAATAAATGATAAAATTGCAAATATATTGTAAACAATAAAAATATATAATATAAAAGTATAGTCACTTTAAGTATTTAAAAAAATCTATTATGAGGCCGTGTAAAATATTTTTTTCTTATATATTTGTAATTAATTTACGAATTAGTAATAGTAATTTGTAATTTCTTTTATATGTTTGTTAGAATTTCAAATATAGATTACTAATTTGATTAAATTATCTATTTTCAGAATGTCAAGGGGTAACTGGAGTTTCTGATAAGTAAGTACTTTTTTTATTTTTAAAAAACTATTACAAATACATAATGTTTTGCTCTTTTCACAAAACTTTGAATTTGCGCTTATATATATGTATTGTAAATTTACATATGATATACTTTTGATAGCTAAGTCATATGAAAAATTTCACGATTCCGAGAAATCGTCATATGATAAATTCTTTCAGTTACTGAAAAATCAATCTCTTTTGTATAGAATTTACATTTTTTGTGAGTTTACTTTTTGTGGAAATTTTTCTATTTTCTTTTAAGCAGAATCAAATGTTTCAGTTATTGACCAAATGTATGAGTTTGAATAAATAAGTAAATTTTATAGCTTTACCTTTTGGAAAATAAAAAACTACAAAGTAAACTATTTCAGAAAATAAAATTAAAGAAAAATCTGTTTTTTTTTCCTTGACTTTTAAAGAATGCTTCTCTGAGGGCAAAGCAATATTTTATCCATAAAAAAGAAATAGAAACACTCATATTCCTTTCCCTCCCCCCACCCTTCATAAATCGAACATTTTTAAATTTGGAAGACTTTTTTTTTACTCCTTTCTATACCTTAGAATGTAAAATATCTAAAATGTCTGAAAAACTGAAGTTTGGCATAAATCAAAAGAAATAGACAGAAAACTTTAGTGAAGATAAAAGTTTCACAAAAATATATGTATAAAGAATGTGAAATTCTCACAAGGACTTCTGGAAGTAGATGTGTACTGGAAACACAAGTAAACGTTCTAGCAGATGTTAGGTTTAAATTTATGCCCCGAAAAAAATTACTTGCCAGTATCTCTCGCCCCGTTTATAGAATGAAATTCTCTGAATTTTGTAAAGAAGGAAGTATATTTTTTTAAACAAAATAGTAAACATTTTAGACAGTCAAGTCAAAAACTTATGTGTTGTTATTTTTTTTTTTAAGAAAAATGTGTTTAACTGATTTTTTTTTCCTTTTAGTCGCATTTGTCTTAGATATGAAATTCTGATGACAACTTGGATTTATCTTATTTAAATTGTAAAAGTTATTAAAATCATTTATTAATTTTATTTCTTGGGGACTATTAGTAAATTAATTGTATTTTTATCATGCATTATTTATTTTTGGTCTTGAATTCAATATTGAAATATTTTTATATTTTGATTTACGAAGAATTAGTTCATAACCATTCACTAAATCTGACTATCCTGTTAATAGCAAAGGAATTACTAGCGATATAATGGTGCTGCGCTAAAAAAAGCAAAAATACACGTGCTTAACAAATTCTAATAGAGGTGATATTAACTAACATGTGTCAAAGAATCTGATATCGACATTTAGGGGGCATGGCTGAAATTTTTCGCGTTTTTGTCAATACTTTACACAGATTAAATACATTTTCCTTTTTCTTTTATACATCAATGATTTCGTATTCCTCTTATGTCAGTGCGACGATGTACTACGACCTAGTACTTGACCGACGATGTACTACGACCGCACTGGCTTCAGAAAAAAGTTTCATGAGTAAAAATTTAACATGCAGAAAAAAATTTGCCACTTCTACTGTGTAGACTGATTGGTGAAGAAATACGATTAAATAAGCTATTACAATCTTCATAGAGTCTACTCGTTTTTAAAAGGATTTTCTGTAAAGCAAGGTACAGGTGAATTCTAACATAGAATATCCTGCTAGCTATGTGCTTATGCTATCTTTGGACTTGAACTGGGTGCTACGTAGTCTTTAACATTAGAAGTGTTAAGGAAATAGTATTCGCAAATAGTACTCCCCTGTTCTTTCTACTCAACCTAGTGTAGCTGGCTTGCATGGTGCATCCTAGGTTGCAACAATTCTACCATATTAGTAGCCAAAAATTGATACTTGCTAATTGTCGAAACATATAATATATATAAAACAAGTAATTTATTATGTTCTGATCTAACGCTTGAAAATATGTAATACTTCAAACACTATGAATGCTAGAAATTGGAACAAATTTACTTGAAGATGGCACAATGAATATATTTGTTTTATGCTATGTGCATTCTTCATTAAGCTTATAGCTCTCATTAAATAAATTACTTGTATAAAATTTTAAAATTCATTAGTTGGTAAAATTAGTTTACATAAATTACATTGAGTAAATCAGCATCATCAATCGTTCCTTTTTCATACCTTCACTCACTTAATTTTCTCATCTTGACTATCTTCTTTTTCAACATCTTACATGTGTTCTATATGTACATAAAGTACCTTACTACAAAGTTTCTTCTCATTATAAAGTAATTCCTAGTATTATATTCTTGTAAAGTAGTACTGTAACAAATAATCTAATTTTAAGGTTGATTTATTATGTATCTATATCTTAAAATTTAAGAATTATTAATTAAATAATCTTCGTTACTGAACCAAAAACAATGAATAATATCTGATTATATTCGTAATAGTAATGAAGAATATTCTTCTTTGTAGCAATTAACCCCGGCAATTATATACAGGTTGCTGTTAAATAATACCTACTTGCAAATAACCAAACTGGCATTTGTACAAGATTCGATTCAATAATTATAGTTATAAAGTACTTCCTAGTACAAAATTCTCGTAAAGTAGTAGCTTAGTAAATAATCTAATTTTAAGAATGATTAGTTATCAATCTATATATATTAAAATTTAAGAAATATTAATTGAATAAACTTTTTACTGTACCAAAAGCATTGAATAATATATGATTACATTCGTAATAGTAACGAAGAATATACTTTTTGTAGCAATTAACACTTTTTTTTTCACGTAATTATATTAATATTTCACCATATACAGGTTGCTGCTAAATAATGCCTACTTGCAAAGTAGCCAAACTGGCGTTTGTACAAGATTCGATTCAATAATTAGATCGTGTGACATTCTCTTTAAGGCAGCCCAGGAACCTTCAGAAGATTACAATACGCATTTTTTCGGCGCCTCCCCAATTACTCCGGCATAATTAGCTCTCCCGACTTTATTATCCAGAAAGAAGAAAACGGGAGAACAAAAACTTAACTCTAAGAAGTTTAAAGAACTGGATTTATAAAAAAAAAGAATGGGGAAAGGGGAAAAAAAGCTCAGCAAATTGAATAGGCTTCAGGAACACTTACTTTTTCGTTTTCTTTTTTAGGCAGAGGAAAATAAATTGAAAGATCAAGCTCTGTGCTTTTAATTTGGAAACTTAGCTCGTAAATGGGAAAGATAATTTAATGAGCATTATACAAAGAGTTTCGAGTAATTTATTTGAGCTTAAAAGGATTTGACTCAAAATATGTAGAATGTTTTTTTGGGCATCGCTTTGTTTCGTCAATTGTTCTCTTATTTTGGTATTTTTTTTTAATTCAAACACTAAAGTGTTCTACCAATTATATACGCAATGAAATATCACATTTTAAAGTTAACCGAGAAATCTTGACTAATAATAATTTTGAAAGATATTTAAATTTAATAAACTGAATGTATTTTACTTTATAAAATATTCTTACATTCGCTTAAGTAACATTTATGTAAAACAGATGCATAAATAAGATTTTTTTTTTCTGTTTATCAAGTTTTTTTTTTAGTTATAAAGCATATCCTAGAATACATTTTTTGTTAAGTAGCAGCAAAGTAAATAATCTGAAGGGTGATTAATTATATGCCTAGGAATTAGGCATATAATAGGCCCTAGTTATTAAAATTTAAGAATTATTAATCGAATAAACGTCTTTAATGTATCAAAATCATTGATTTATATATGATTATATTTGTAATAATAAGGACGAATATTATTTTTGTTTCAATTAACACTATTTCTAAGTGCCGACAATTATATTAAACTTTCATCCTATACAGGTTGCTGCTAAAAAATAAATATATTCATACCTACATAATACTAACATTTATATAAAACAGATGCATAAATAAGAATTTTTATAATATTATATTTAAACAATATTTCATTATAATAATGGCTGAGGTAACACATGCGTGGTTTCAAACTCTAGAAAAATTCCATGCAGCTTCGATATTTTATTTGCTATATGAAAAAATCTCTTATTGTCGGACTTAATTTAATTTAAAATTTATTTCTTTATTTCTATGTCTAACTTTACAAGTATTTGAAGTTAATGCTTTTAATGAATACTGACGTTTGTTGAAATACTCTTCCTAATTTCCATGAATAGCAAATTCACAGTATTTCAGATTTGTTGTTGTTCTATCCCCTGAAGAATATAATAAAATCAAATATTGGCTATTTTGATTGCCAGCTTGGAATATAAATCATTCTTCTAGGGATAGTCTAGACTTCGTATGGCAGCTGCAACAGCTGGGCAATCAAAGACATGAAGAGGAATAAGCTCGACATGAGAGCAGATGACACATTTTTGGTATCTTTTAACGCCATCAGCAGAAATTTTCCCATTTTTGTGGTGCTTTATCCTTAATCTTGTGAGAGTAGTAGCTGTTTTTCTGTCGACATTTAGTTCTGTAATTTGGAACTGCAGATATGTAGCATGCAGAAAAGAAGCATGTATTATCATTTAGTCATTAACTAATTCAGAACGAATTTCCTGCTTGGTTCAAATTGTCTTCAAAAGATTTAAACAAACTACATATTCTTCAATATTTTGTAAATATTTCGGATGCACCAACAATTTCCAAAAAATTTAGACCACCTAGTTTTGCCATATATATAATATTAAACATTTGCTTCGTTTTTCTTGTTTTACTCGTTTTAGGCAAACGCTTCACAACTTTTTAAACCTTTCAAAATCATCAAGGTTTGAAAAGGCAAACTTTGACTACAGCGATTGCATGAATAAGTAAAATAACCACTAAACATTTTTTTACGATGACAAGGAATTTCAAAGATGCCGGCTCTCATTTAATATTAACGTTAACCTATGAATTCGTAAAACTCAGGAGTCAAATCTTTCTATACAAGCGTATCCGAAGCTCTTTTTTTATCATTTCACACAAGTTCATTTCGTGGATATGGGACGTATAGCATAATGCACAGCTTTCATCGGATGCTTTCTAGGATCTGGATAGACAATTTTTTCTTTCTTCCATATTTTATTTTACCATGAATTTTATTTAAAAGAAATTTGGAAAAGAAAATAATGGTACATAAATCAAAGGAAGAAAAATGCAAACAGCATGCAAAGTAAAAACATGTTGGTTGTTTTTCTTTATTTCTGTATTATGGGGAAAAGAATTTCTCGCTGTGCTTTTCTGTTAGACAATTTTTTTGTAGGCATTAGAATTATCATAAAATATAATTTTTTTAATATCAAAGGTTCTGGGTACAATATAATAGGTTTTGATAAAACAGAGTTGTTAAGGTTTTTATTTTTTTATTTAACTTACTTCTGTTTATGAAACATTTTCAAGTTCATAAATTTTAGAGTTAAAATTCTAGTGGATATTTACATAACACTGTGTCCAAAAAGTAAAACCAATTTTCAATTTAAAATTCCCGGGGCTTATATGGAATTTCAATTTTTTTTCCCTTTTTTAGGTTTCTGGCACTGTCCTTGACATCTGCGTGAAATTTTGCGTCAAAATATTCATTAGTGTTTGAGTTACGCTTGGCTTTGTGAGACTCTGGAAAAAAACGGAAACGTATAGAATGTTGCAGAATCCATTCGGTGAGCATTCCTAAATCGGAAAGAAATGTTTACAAGTGGTATAAATAGTACAAAGAAGGCAGAGAGCGCGTTGAAAACGAAGAACCCTCTGATTGACCAAAAATCTAAACCGACGAAGCTCACGTCCAAAAAAATTAAAGATTTGATGCTTCAAAAACATCGATTTACAATTGCTGATGATATTGAAATTTCAAAAGGATCGGTCAATTCCATTTTAAAAGATGTTTTAGGCGCGTTAATTTGATGCGCGAGATTTGACGCGTTCAAACGCGTCAAATCTCGATTGCTACCGAAAACACTGAATGCGCCAGCTCAAACTGCATTGATTCTTCGTGACTTTTTCGCCAAAAATGAAACCCATATCGTTCCACAACCACCGTATTCACACCGTGCGATTTCTGGCTATTCCCTAAACTCAAAAGACCATTCCGGGGACATCGTTTTGAGTCGATTGAAGAGATTCAACGCGAATCGCTGTATGCTTTGAAGGCCATCCGTGCCGATGACTTTTTAGCATGCGTTAAGGATTGGAAAATAAGTTAGCATAAGTGCATTGTGTACATTGAAGGACTACTATGAAGGCGATGAAATAAATTTGGAAGAATAAATAAAGAGTTTTTGAAAAGAACAATAATTGGTCTTAGTTTTTGGGCACAGTAGTAAATTGTTTCCTCCTTGTCTAAATTTAATTAAATAATCCGTTTATTGATCACTTTCTTGATAAATAAATAAGAAAAACAACTAAATAAGTATACTTAACAAGCTTCTAAGCTATGATTATATGCTGTTATTAATATACAACCATATTGTTTTAAAAGCATAACATAAATGCACATATTACTTTATGTAAATGGGGCCTACAAATTTAAATAAAATATTATTGTTCTAATTACAGTTGAAATTCATAAACTGTAAAATTACTTATGTAGTTTGTTACTTGAAAAATTGAGTAATTTAGAAGTTACATACTTAATTACCACATTCTAAATGACTCGATAAATCTCGAGACCAATTTAAAAATGTTTTCTTTCAAATGAATAAAATTATATCTCTTAATTCTATAAATGAATTATATATATATATATATATATATATATATATATATATTCTTGCATTCCTTTAAGTTAGATTTTACACAAATACTATTTCTTTTCGTCTATTATAAAGTATTTATGTAAGAAAATAATAAAAAAAATTAGGAACATAGATTTTAATGAATAATAATTGCAGATTAAGTTCTTTATACATTATGATATTATAATAGCAGTTGAGGTAATAGGTATATGGCTATTTTGTAATAAGAAGATGAAAAAACAAACAAGCAAAATAAGTAGTAGTACATACAACAACGATACATATATGAACGGTAAAACATATACAATGAGAATTACATATGTTTTATTGTAGTGAAAATGTTTCATATTGAAGAATATTGAAATGTTTGAATTTATTTCGCTAATCTTCTTACATTTAATTTTAAATACATTCTAAGTTAATGCATTAAACTAATATTTAAATCCCATTGCTTGCTGAAAAATTATTCCTAATCTCTATTAATAGCAGTCATACTAGAGTATAGAAACGAAGTATGTGTTATCCTTTAATCATTGAGAGATAATTGGTCCAAATTTTCTCAAAAGCATTGAAGGATTTTGATAAGTATCTTTTCATGTATAATAAATATTTTTGTGAACCAATGAATTTACGAACATAGATTTTAATGCATAATTATCACATTTTTAGTTCTTTATACATCATGATATTATAATATTAGTTTGTAGGTAATAGGAATATGGCTGTTTTGTGGCAGGAAAAATAGCAAAATCAGAATTTTATAACTTTTACTGCTATGAAAATGTTTCATATTAAATGATATCGAAATGTTTGAATTTGTTTATAGCTAATTTACTTACATTACATTATATTTATTATATGCATTTCAAGTTAATGCATTAAACTAATATTGAAATCTCATTGCTTGTTGGAATAATACTCCTAATCTCTATTAATAACAGTCATATTAGAATGTGGAAATGATGTGTTATCCTTTAACCGTTAAAAGATAATTGTTTCAAATTTTCTGAAAAGGTTCGAATTATTTAAATAAACATATTTTCATATTCAGCAAATATTTTTATGAACCAATTAATTTCAAAGAGAAATACGACAATTTTTTTTTTGTCATATATGTAACATTTAAAAGGTTTCTCCAATTTATTTTCTTGAAACATTTCGCAACTTTTTTCAACCTTTAAATATCCAACGCAAGACCACAATGATAGCATGAACACGTACAATAACCACCAAAATGTTTTTATGCTGGCAAAGAGTTTCAAAGATGGCTGTTCATTTAACATTAATGCTAACCTACGAATTCGTAAATCAAGGGAGGCAAATATTTCTATACAAGCATAACCAAAGCATTTTCTTTTATTTTACACAAGATCATTTCACGGCTATAGGATAATACTGAGCTTTCAGCGGATGTTTTCTTTGACTTGGATATACTTGGATGACTTGGATATGTTGAAAAATTGTTCTTAATTTCTATTAATAACAGTTATACTAGAATATGTTATCATTTAACCATTAAAAGGTAATTGGTTCAAATTTTCTCAAAAGTACTGAAAGATTTAAATAAGTATATTTTCATATTTAACAATTATATGAAACAATAAATTTTAAAGGGAACCAGGGCAATCTTTTTTTTATCATGCATGAACATTTAAAAGGTTTCTTCAATTTATTTTCTTGAAACATTTCGCAACTTTTTTCAACCTTTAAATATCTAATACAGGACCACAATGATCACATGAACACGTACAATAACAACTAAAATGTTTTTATGCTGGCAAAGAATTTCAAAGATGGCTGCTCATTTAACATTAATGCTAACCTATGGATTCGTAAATCAAGGGAGGCAAATCTTTCTATACAAGCATAACCGAAGCATTTTCTTTTATTTTACACAAGATCATTTCACGGCTATAGGACATATAGGATAATACTGAGCTTTCAGCGAATGTTTTCTTTGACTTGGATATACTTTTTTTTATCTTTCGTCCATATTTTATTTTACCATGAGAAACTTGGGAAAGAAAATGATGGTACATAAATCAAAAGAATAAAAGAAAACGGTATACCAAGTAAAAGCATGTTGTTTCTTTTATTTCTCATTTACTCGCAGGTGTGTTCCTTCATTTCTGTATATCCCCAAAAAATATTTCTTCTCACCTAGAATGCTTTTCTGTTAGCCAATTTTTTTGTGCAAGTTAGAATTCTTACAGGATGGTATTTTTTCCTATGAATGCTTTGGGTTCAATATAATAGTTTTTGATGATGCTGAGAGTTATCATATTTTTTTTTCGGTAATCATTATTCTGTTCATAAAATATTATATATAATATTCGAGATAAGGTTATTGGAGATATTTGTATAAAATGTTCTCCTATTTGTTGAAATTTAAATAAATGCATCTTTCATTGATTACTTTCATGGCGACTCATTTAATATTAATGCTAACCTACAAATTCGTAAATTCTCATCAAAAGACATCAGAAAATTATGTTTCTCATATGTCTCCTAAATATGCATAATGTTTTCTTTTTTTCCTCACTTAGTTACCTTTCCCATTATTTGCACTAATTTGCAATGAACTAAAAATGACAATATCATGTTAAGGAGAGATTACGTAATAAATAATATGCAGAAAATTCAATTAGATTTGTATAGTATTTTTGTAGTTAAATGATTAATGGGTTTAAATAATTAATATATTCATATTCATAATATCGTTTTAGCAAGTTAGAATTTTAATAACTTTAATAAATCCCAATACATGTTAACGAAAATTGAAACAAGTACAGATAGATAGATTTTTTCGTTATGCATTGAAATTATATTTATACAACACTACATTTT
>BPLQ01008118.1:0-60424 GCA_021605075.1 Caerostris darwini
GAACTCTACCCGGGAAAAGATGGAATCATCAGACGTGCGAACTAAAGAACTGAAAGGAAACATATTAAGACCAATCCAAACGACTGTACCCTATGGAACGACACCAAACTATGAGCAAAGTCGTACCGGAAACTCAGAAGGTTCCGGAAGTGGTAAACTGAATACCCTGAGCTCAATACTGACTCTAATGAAACTGTTCCCGTGTCCCGCTCAGGGACGAGAAATAAAACCAGTTAAAGACTGGATTTATAAACTTTTTGAACTTTAGAACATTGATTTCAATTTTTATTCCATTATTCTGAAATATTTGTATTGTTATTTTGGTAACTCTTTTGTTTCTCAAATTGTATGAACATTTTTTTATGTTTACTATTTTTGAGTTTATGTCCCCAAACTCAAGGTGGGGAGAATGTCGCGCACGATCAAACTGTAGCTGTAATGACAGGTAAATTTCTCTGTGCTGGAGTGGCAACAGGGAGATGAGGAAAATAAAATGGATGACGCAGTTTGTGTGTTCAATGTAAATGGCAAAGAAATATCTTGTAATATGTTTATTTGTGATGTGCGGTTTTGCTTAAATTTATCGTATTGATGTTTTTCTTCAGGTTGTCCTCAACGAACAAAACTCCTACATTTAATTCACAAACAATCTTTATAGAAACAACATCAGCAATATCAAGGTCGATTGTCAACATTACTTGATCACGATGAGCCAGTGGTCTATTAAACAATAGAAATAATAATAATATTTATAATTAAATTAAGTTTATTTGTATTATTATATCAAATATTCCATTAATAAGGAAGTATTTTTTTAAATAGAAAATTTTATGCATATTATAAAAATATATTTTTTAATACTTACTGAAAAGAAATACACTGAAGTGACAAAAGTCATGGGATACCTCTAATATCGTGTCGGCCCTCCTTTCGCCCGGCGAAGTGCAGCAACTCGAAGCGGCATGGACTCAACAAGTTGTTGGAAGTCTTCTGCAGGAATATTGAACCATGCTGTCTCGATAGACGTCCATAATTGTGAAAAAGCTTTGATGGTGCAGGATTTTTGGGCACGAACAGACCTCTCGATGATGTCCCATAAATGCTCGATGGGGATTCATGTCGGGCGATCTAGGTGGCCAGATCATTCGTTGGAATTGTCCAGAATGTTCTTTTCAAACCAATCGCGAACAGTTGTCGCCCGTGACATGGCGCATTGTCATCCATAAAAATCCCATCGTTGTTTGGGTACATGAAGTCCATGAATGGCTGCAAGTGATCTCCAAGTAGCTGAACATAAGCATTTCCAGTCAATGTTCGGTCCAGTCGTGCACCAGAGGACCAAGTCCATGCCATGAAAAAACAGCCCACACCATTAAGCGGAGCCACCGCCAGCTTGCTGACAGTTTGGGTTCATGGCTTCGTGCGCCACACTCGAACCCTACCATCAGCTCTTACCAACTGAAATAAAAACTGACTAAAATTGAAAGCAATGTTTCTTCAGGACATTTCATTAAATGATGTTCCTGATTTAGATCAAATTGAAAAGACTAATATTGTTTTGAGGTGGAGGCATATTCAAAAGGTTCGTGAAAATCTAAAACAAAGATTTAAAAGAGAGTATCTGGGTTTCCTTCGTTCTTCAGTTATCAAAAGAGAGGATAAAATAAATGTAGGTGACATAGTATTAATTGGTACAGATGATAAAAAAAGGTTGCATTGGTTGCTAGGGAGAGTGCTGGAACTCTACCCAGGAAAAGATGGAATCATCAGACGTGCGAAACTGCGAACTGAAAAGGGAAACATATTAAGACCAATCCAACGACTGTACCCTATGGAACTGACACCAAACTATGAGCAAGTCGTACCGGAAACTCAGAAGGTTCCGGAAGTGGTAACTGAATACCCTGAGCTCAATACTGACTCTAATGAAACTGTTCCCGTGTCCCGCTCAGGACGAGAAATAAAACCAGTTAAAAGACTGGATTTATAAACTTTTGAACTTTAGAACATTGATTTCAATTTTTATTCCATTATTCTGAAATATTTGTATTGTTATTTGTACGTTTTGTTTCTCAAATTGTATGAATATTTTTTTATGTTTACTATTTTTGAGTTTATGTCCCCAAACTCAAGGTGGGGAGAATGTCGCGCGCACGATCAAACTGTAGCTGTAATGAGAGGTAAGTTTCTCTGTGCTGGAGTGGCAACAGGGAGATGAGGAAAATAAAATGGATGACGCAGTTGTGTTCAATGTAAATGGCGAAAGAAATATCTTGTAATATGTTTATTTGTGATGTGCGGTTTTGCTTAAATTTATCGTATTGATGTTTTTCTTCAGGTTGTCCTCAATGAACAAAACTCCCTACATTTAATTCACAAACAATCTTTATAGAAACAACATCAGCAATATCAAGGTCGATTGTCAACATTACTTGATCACGATGAGCCAGTCTGGTCTATTAAACAATAGAAATAATAATAATATTTATAATTAAATTAAGTTTATTTGTATTATTATATCAAATATTCCATTAATAAGGAAGTATTTTTAAATAGAAAATTTTATGCATATTATAAAAATATATTTTAATACTTACTGAAAAGAAATACACTGAAGTGACAAAAGTCATGGGATACCTCTTAATATCGTGTCGGCCCTCCTTTCGCCCGGCGAAGTGCAGCAACTCGAAGCGGCATGGACTCAACAAGTTGTTGGAAGTCTTCTGCAGGAATATTGAACCATGCTGTCTCGATAGACGTCCATAATTGTGAAAGCTTTGATGGTGCAGGATTTTGGGCACGAACAGACCTCTCGATGATGTCCCATAAATGCTCGATGGGATTCATGTCGGGCGATCTAGGTGGCCAGATCATTCGTTGGAATTGTCCAGAATGTTCTTCAAACCAATCGCGAACAGTTGTCGCCCGGTGACATGGCGCATTGTCATCCATAAAAATCCCATCGTTGTTTGGGTACATGAAGTCCATGAATGGCTGCAAGTGATCTCCAAGTAGCTGAACATAAGCATTTCCAGTCAATGTTCGGTCCAGTCGCACCAGAGGACCAAGTCCATGCCATGAAAAAACAGCCCACACCATTACGGAGCCACCGCCAGCTTGCTGACAGTTTGGGTTCATGGCTTCGTGGGGTCTGCGCCACACTCGAACCCTACCATCAGCTCTTACCAACTGAAATCGGGACTCATCGGACCAGGTCACGGTTTTCCATTCATCTAGGGACCAACCGATATGCTCACGAGTCCACGAGAGTCGCTGCAAGCGATGTCGTTCTGTCAGTAAAGGCACTCGAGTCAGTATAATATTAAGCATCTTCAATGTAGAAAAATATTAATAAATAAAATACATTGTCACTTGATAACATTTGTTTTATACGATAAATTCAACAAAAATCTCTTTGTATAGCAATTTTATTTATTAGAAATTGCAAAATAAATTTGATATATTAAGACAGGGATGGGCAAACTACAGCCCGCGGGCCAGCTCATGTCCGCAGGAAGGTTCTATTGAGCCCGCAGATAGAATTTTAATTTGCCGGTCCGAGGAAAATTAAAAGCAACATATATTTAAATACTATATATCAATCTCCTTTTCTACTTTGATTAAATATTTATTTTCTTCCTTTTTTTAAAAGGACAGGTGATCTTTTTGCTTTCTCTATTTTTGTTTTATAAAACATAAATCGACGGAAATAGCAAGCACAGACAGCTTTCAGTGTTAATAGCGAAAGTTCTTTGTTAGTTATAATGCTGCATTTTGAGTTCGAAAGCAGATTTCAAGATTTCAGTGCCGTTCAAACAGAATTGGATATTTTTACCATGCCTTTCAATGAAAATTGTGAAGCAGTGAGGTCAGATTTGCAGGTTGAATTAATTGAGTTGCTATCTAACAATCATCTCAAGCAGTTGTTTCTAAATATGCTAAAGTTAGAGTTTTACAAATCATTATAAAAAGTTAGTTTCCGAAATTTAATATCTCACACCCAGAAAATCAGTGCTATGTTTGCTTCATCTTCTATATGTGAACAAGAGTTTTCAACTATGAACCTTAGAAATAATCATTTCAGAAGTAGACTGACAGACGAGCGTTTAGCCTCGTTCCTTAGAATCAGTCCCTCTCACTCCGAATCTCAATACAAGGAACTTTTAAAAATGAAATCGCAATTTCATTCATCTTGTTAACATATTTAAATTGCAATACTTGTATATTGTTTTTAAAATTGTAGAAAAAGTTTTCCCGGCCAGCCAAACTTTTTTTTTTTTAAGATTTTTGGCCCACGACCGAAAATGTTTGCCCATCCCTGCAGGTAATTCATTTTAACAATATGAATGTTTACATATTTTATAAAGATATTTTCATCTAAGGATAAAATCTATTATTTAAATGTAATTCCTTTTTAATACACTGCCCACTATCTAATGGTGACAAAAGTCTTTCTTGTTACAGGTAAATTTTAATTGATTAATGATTTTAATTGTTAAGATGCCAGCTGTATAGGGTTGATGATTGACTTTGGGACCATATAAAAAGGAAATACTCTTTAAAAAAAAATGATACTTAGTAATAATTTATGGAATCTAATTGTTAAAGACACACTTTTATACAATAACAAAGAATCTAATACTTTGCCTTTCTCTTCAATCTATAAATTATAGGATGTTCTATCAATTGTTAATCCTGAAAGGCCTGTTGCTAATATTTAATAAATTTCAATAATTTTTTCAGATATAATTTAAAAAAAATTTGGTTATTATATAATCAACATTTCATAAGAAAATAAGGCAACAATTAAAATATGACCAGGACTACAGTACATTTGATTAAATCATATGATACTTTAGAATCAAAAACTGATGACAATCTTAATAATTAATTTTGAAAATTCATATTTCCTCATACATCAGATATATGCTAAAGTGAAAAGCATGACAGAAAACTTTTTTTAGTTATAAAATTTTTATAACAATTAATAACTTCCTATTTAAACTAATGATTATTTAACATAGAAATACAAATTATTCACTACTATCATCTATTTATTTTAAAACAATAGACATAACACTATTTATAAATAACGAAAGAAAATATATAAATAAATGACTATAACTTATTGTAAGAATATCAAAAGAAAGAAAAAAAAATCACATTTTGTATGTAAATATGCTAAGTATCTTTATACTATTTAACAATCAATTTTATAATGGCAAGAAATAAATGTTTCATTTTGACTAAGTTGGCAGTAACATAAACTTACTTGTTGAAGGCCATATATCAAGATATTTTTTGCATATATCAAGATATTTTTTGCATATATCAAGATATTTTGTGCATATATCAAGATATTTTTTGCATATATCAAGATATTTTTTGCATATATCAAGATCAAGATATTTTTGCATATATCAAGATATTTTTGCATATATCAAGATATTTTTGCATATATCAAGATATTTTTGCATATATCAAGATATTTTTGCATATATCAAGATATTTTTGCATATATCAAGATATTTTTTGCATATATCAAGATATTTTTTGCATATATCAAGATATTTTTGCATATATCAAGATATTTTTGCATATATCAAGATATTTTTGCATATATCAAGATATTTTTTTGATATATTTTTTGCATATATCAAGATATTTTTGCATATATCAAGATATTTTTGCATATATCAAGATATTTTTGCATATATCAAGATATTTTTGCATATATCAAGATATTTTTGCATATATCAAGATATTTTTGCATATATCAAGATATTTTTGCATATATCAAGATATTTTTGCATATATCAAGATATTTTTGCATATATCAAGATATTTTTGCATATATCAAGATATTTTTGCATATATCAAGATATTTTTGCATATATCAAGATATTTTTGCATATATCAAGATATTTTTTGCATATATCAAGATATTTTTTGCATATATCAAGATATTTTTGCATATATCAAGATATTTTTGCATATATCAAGATATTTTTGCATATATCAAGATATTTTGTGCATATATCAAGATATTTTTTGCATATATCAAGATATTTTTTGCATATATCAAGATATTTTTGCATATATCAAGATATTTTTGCATATATCAAGATATTTTGTGCATATATCAAGATATTTTGTGCATATATCAAGATATTTTTGCATATATCAAGATATTTTTGCATATATCAAGATATTTTTTTTGCATATATCAAGATATTTTTGCATATATCAAGATATTTTTTGCATATATCAAGATATTTTTGCATATATCAAGATATTTTTGCATATATCAAGATATTTTTGCATATATCAAGATATTTTTGCATATATCAAGATATTTTTGCATATATCAAGATATTTTTGCATATATCAAGATATTTTTGCATATATCAAGATATTTTTTGCATATATCAAGATATTTTTTTTTGCATTTTTTGCATATCAAGATATTTTTTTGCATATATCAAGATATATTTTTTGCATATATCAAGATATTTTTTTTGCATATATCAAGATATTTTTGCATATTCAAGATATTTTTTGCATATATCAAGATATTTCAAGATTTTTTGCATATATCAAGATATTTTTGCATATATCAAGATATTTTGCATATATCAAGATATTTTTGCATATATCAAGATATTTTTGCATATATCAAGATATTTTTGCATATATCAAGATATTTTTGCATATATCAAGATATTTTTTGCATATATCAAGCATATATTTTTTGCATATATCAAGATATTTTTGCATATATCAAGATATTTTTGCATATATCAAGATATTTTTGCATATATCAAGATATTTTTGCATATATCAAGATATTTTTGCATATATTTTTGCATATATCAAGATATTTTTGCATATATCAAGATATTTTTTGCATATATCAAGATATTTTTGCATATATCAAGATATTTTTTGCATATATCAAGATATTTTTTGCATATATCAAGATATTTTTTGCATATATCAAGATATTTTGTGCATATATCAAGATATTTTTTGCATATATCAAGATATTTTTTGCATATATCAAGATATTTTTGCATATATCAAGATATTTTGTGCATATATCAAGATATTTTTGCATATATCAAGATATTTTTGCATATATCAAGATATTTTTGCATATATCAAGATATTTTTTGCATATATCAAGATATTTTTTGCATATATCAAGATATTTTTTTGCATATATCAAGATATTTTTTGCATATATCAAGATATTTTTTGCATATATCAAGATATTTTTTGCATATATCAAGATATTTTTTGCATATATCAAGATATTTTTGCATATATCAAGATATTTTGTGCATATATCAAGATATTTTTGCATATATCAAGATATTTTTGCATATATCATATATCAAGATATTTTTGCATATATCAAGATATTTTTGCATATATCAAGATATATCAAGATATTTTTGCATATATCAAGATATTTTTGCATATATCAAGATATTTTTGCATATATATATCAAGATATTTTTGCATATATCAAGATATTTTTGCATATATCAAGCATATATCAAGATTTTTGCATATATCAAGATATTTTTTGCATATATCAAGATATTTTTTGCATATATCAAGATATTTTTTGCATATATTAAGATATTTTTTGCATATATATATATATATGTAAGAAATAAATATTCACTAGATTTCGGAATTCCACATTTAAAAATTAACCATAAAAAATATTATCAACTTACTTCGATCTTCGGTGTAATTTCTAACCGGCATTTTTAAAAATTATTTGAATGAAAAACAATTTATAAAAATAAGCAAGATTGCTATACTAAAAGTAAGCTACTCAAAACACAGTTGATAAACATCAAATAACGAATTTCGCGGGAAATATATATACGGTTACGATTAGACACCTCTATACAAAAAATCGGCGGCAATGTTATAGGTACGTTAATAATAACTGACAGACACTTGAAAATATACGGATTAATGAATTTAAAATTTGAAGTGAATATAATTTATTGACAAAATAAATAATTCATTTAAATATATTTAGCACATTAAAAGTAAGAGTTCTTTCAAATCTCACATGCTAGCCAATCGAATCCTAGTAATAGTCAAGGTATACTATAAGAAACAAAACAAAGTAATATTTAAATTAAGTAAATAAATTAATGATATGTAAAATAACTCATTTATTACGCTTCGGTAATTCCAGACAGAGAGAGGAGGGGGGAGCTATAATTTGGAATATAAATAAAAGAAATTAGAATCATTATTTATAAGATTCATATTTGTCGAAAATAAGGCCGAACTAGAACTTTTTGATTTGTATGTCACGCGAACACTTTTCCGTTCTTAACTGTTACCAACCGTACTTCGGTTAAAGAACTGCACTTCCTTGTTAGTAGTTAGCCGCGCTAAGATGCGGTTTCTCTGTCTGTAAATTTTTGTATCAACTCGTCATTAACATGCTGAATAAAAGTAATTTTTAAAGGAATAGTGGAATTAATTGGCTGCATCTCGCCCTTTCTTAATAATCCTGGAACTGGAATGGTAAGAGAAATTTTATATGAACCTTTCTAGTTTTATTTTGGAGGATTGTTTTGGTGATTTAAAATTTGGCATCCCTGCCGGGATTGTAGTCAGTTAATATTTAGATGAGATACTTTTAATTTTGAAATGGCGAGTGACGAAAATAGTAAAGAGAAATTATTTTGTTGTTGTTGTTTCTTATCCCACTTGGCTGGCCAAACCCACAAGCCCATACGTGCTCATGATTGAAGGGGAAGGAAGCAGCTTCTGTTGTGATGGAGCACCCGTAGGTAGAAGCCTGACTTTTGCTCCGTGACGCTCTTACAGTCATAGGAGACCGGGACCTACGGCTTAAAGTGGATTCCGAACCACTACAAACATCCATGGCACCGCCGGGATTTGAACCCGAAACCTGTGACACCGAGCGCCAGAGCGCTAGACACTCGGCCATTCAGGTCCCAAATTTGCCAACGGCACGCGGTGTTCCCAGGTGGTCACCCACCCAAGTACTGACCGCGCCCAATGATGCTTGACTTCGGTGATCTAACGAGAACCGGTATATTCAGCATGGTATGGCCGTTGGCAAAGAGAAATTATATTTGTTAAAAAAGAAACGGGGTGTTTCTAGAACATCCGTTACAAAAATTCTAACAAAATTAGAATCGGAACTATCAAACATTGAAGAATTAGATATTGATAAATTAGAAGAATTAGTTGAAATGCTAACTACTAAACATGACTCGTTGAAAGAGATAGATAACAAATTAGAACCTCTTTACGAAGTAGAAGATATTGAAACTGAAATTGAAAATACAGACGAATATGATGAAAAAGTTGCCCTGTGGAAATTTCGTGCAAATAAAAAAATTCGCTTGTTAAAAAAAGAATTGCCGAAATTAAATATCTCGAAATTTTATGGTGATATCAATCAATGGCTAACGTTTTGGAATAGTTTTGAATCCGCCATTCACAATAATGATTTATTAAATAAAGTAGGTAAATTTAATTACCTTAAAGCACATTTAGGTGGTACTGCTTTAAATACTGTAGAAGGTTTTTCTATTTCTGCTTCTATGTATGATACGGCAATTAATTTATTAAAAGAAAGATTTGCAAGAAATGATCTATTGTTACATACTCATATGAATAATATTTTAAACATAAAATCATTGAGAAATTCCAACGATATTTGTTCTTTTAGAAAATTCTATGACAGAATTCTAACAGAATTAAGAAGTTTGGAAAGTTTAGATTTGAAAACAGAAAATTATTCCGCAGTTCTCTGCCCAATAATTCTAAAAGCCCTTCCTCAAGATATTCTTATAGAATATAATAAAACTGAGAATGAAAATGCTTATAATAATATCGAAGAACTACTGAAGTTTTTAGCTTTGACCTTGAGATCGAGAGAACGCGCAGCCATGATGAGCAATAATTTCGCAAACACTTCTGATTTTCGACCTCGGCCCTTTTCGCCTCTCGATAAAGTAAACAACCGCGGCTCAAGAAGTAATAAATTAGTCTGGGAAAGAATTCCTTCAGCAACAGAATTAGTTTCGACTAATGTTAAAGAAAGAAATAAAAATACAACAAATTGCGTTTTTTGTGAGTCATCGGATCATCCTAGTTCTACTTGTGAATACGCAATAAATTTGTCTATTGAAGAAAGAAAAAATATTTTGATGAAAAAAGGAGCTTGTTTTAAATGTCTTGAAAATAAAAAACATATTTCTCGATTTTGTAAGAGTAATGTAATTTGTTCCCACTGTTCAGGAAAACATTCTTCGATCATGTGCTTTTCAAAATATAAACAGAAGCAAATTAATAAAAATGAATCTTCAGAAACTACTGCTCTTACCAATCAGTCATCTTTGAATGAAGTTTATTTACAAACATTAGTAGTTCGAATCCAGAATAAAAACTTAGAACATTATATTCGTTTAATTATTGATACCGGATCACAAAGAAGTTATATATCAAAATTTGCTGCTGAAAATATGGGTTTTGATATAAAAGGAGAAGAATTGATTACTCATGGGCTATTTGGAGGAACAGAAATTACTGAACGCCATAACCGTTATATGATACAATTAAGTAGTTTGGATAAAAGGAATAATATTAAAATGGAAGTAATGGATCAAAACAAAATTTGTGCATCAATTCCAAAAATTAGAAGTTCAGACTGTATAAATGATTTAAAAGATAAAAGAATATTTTTGAGTGACATTTCGCCTAAAAGCAAAATTTGCTTGCATGAACAAATATTAATGAGATTCATGTTTTATTGGGGGCAGATGTTGCAGGAAAGTTATTTACAGGAAAAGTGGAACATCTTCCATGTGGATTAGTAGCTGTTCAGACAATTCTGGGATGGACAGTAATGGGAAAATTTTTTGATGCTAAGTTAGATAGTTCTCTTCTTGTTCTGTCATTACACATAAATGATGCTAAAATTACAGACTTATGGAATTTAGATTCGTTGGGTATTTTAGATCCTAGCGAAAAGCAATCGAAAGAAGAAATGCAGAAATTAGTTTGGGAACATTTCGAATCAACAGTTAGCAGATAAAATGACAGAAGATATATAGTATCTCTTACTTGGATAGATAGATGTCCTTCAATTCCTGATAATAGTTATTTGGCCCAGAAACGTTTAAAAAATACTGTTAAAAATTTGAATGCAAACAACTGTTTAGTAGAGTATGAACAAGTGTTTAAAGAATGGGAAGAAGAAGATGTTATTGAAGAAATAGTACCTGATCCAAATTGTTATGAAGTCTCAAGTGCACACTATTTGCCGCATCGAGCTGTCATAAAAGAAAATTCTACTACCAAAATAAGACCAGTTTTTGATGGTTCAGCTCGTGTTAATAACCCTATATCTTTGAATGACTGTATTGAAAAAGGACCCAATCTCATTGAACTGATTCCAGCTGTTTTGAATCGATTTAGGTTGGGTGACATTGGTGTCACTGCTGATATTCGTCGAGCATTTCTACGGATATCATTACATGAAAAGGACAGAGACTATTTACACTTCTTATGGTGGATAGAAGGTGATCCTGAAAAAGAAATTAGAAAATTATCTGAAATAACTTCATGGAAATTTGTACCTGGTCATCAAAATCCAGCTGACCTTCCCTCACGAGGTTGCAATGCCGAAGAATTAGTGAAATCTCAATGGTGGGAGGGACATAGTTGGCTCTATCAATCTTTTGAAAAATGGCCTACTTCTGAAGTGTTTCCTGATTTAGAAGTGGTTAATTCAGAAAAAAGAAAAGTTGTTATATCTGCATCTAATATCGAAACTGAAACTTTTGAATATTTCTTAAGAATTTCGTCTTACAAAAAGATCGTAAGAATTATGGGGTGGATACTTCGTTTCATCAACAATATTAAGAAAAGGGTAAATGAAAGAACTTTTTGTAACTTAAATGTTGAAGAATGTGATAAAGCCGAGAAAATAATTTTAAGAAAGGTTCAAAGAGAATGTTTTGAGAAAAACAGAAATCTTTCAATGCAGACCTATTTAGATCCAGATGATCTCCTTAGAGTAAAGACAAGAATTATACAAAGAAAAGATCAAGAAAGTTTTCGATATCCAATTTTGCTACCATCAAAGCATCATATAGTAGACAAATTAATATTCGACAAGCATGTTGAACTTTGCCATGCAGGTATACAAGTCTTGATGTCTACGTTACGAGAAGAATATTGGATTATAAAAAGCAGAAAGACTATTCGTCAAGTCATTAGAAACTGTCTCCGATGCAAAAGATTTTCCATACATCCTCTTCAATCTATCAGTGCTCCACTCCCCGAAGATAGAATAAGAGAAGCTCAAGTATTCGAAGTCATTGGTGTAGATCTGTGTGGACCATTGTTTTTGAAAGAGAACAAAAAATGTTGGATTGTCTTATTTACTTGTGCTATTTTTCGTGCTGTTCATTTAGAACTTAAATTAGACAAGATGAAAGGTGTGCCTTGCAGAGTAGGACTCCACTATCTGACTCCTTCCGCAACAAGTGCCCCGACACTGATGATTCCACATCAGATCCAGTGACTGTCATCGAATCCAGTGATTGTCCACAAACTATTGACTGTCAACCATATGACAGGTGTGATACTTATCAGACATCCCGTTGTGGAAGAATCCTAAGATCTCCTAAGCGATTGGACTTATGATTTTGAGTTTCATTATTCTCTTGAAACTCAAAGGTGGGAGAATGTCGAAAATAAGGCCGAACTAGAACTTTTTGATTTGTATGTCACGCGAACACTTTTCCGTTCTTAACTGTTACCAACCGTACTTCGGTTAAAGAACTGCACTTCCTTGTTAGTAGTTAGCCGCGCTAAGATGCGGTTTCTCTGTCTGTAAATTTTTGTATCAACTCGTCATTAACATGCTGAATAAAAGTAATTTTTAAAGGAATGGTGGAATTAATTGGCTGCATCTTGCCCTTTTGGATATCTCTTTCTTAATAATCCTGGAACTGGAATGGTAAGAGAAATTTTATATGAACCTTTCTAGTTTTATTTTGGAGGATTGTTTTGGTGAGGTAAAACTCGTTGTTAATTTACGATTGTGTAAATTTATGACAAAAAAATAAATTACAAATTGTCATACACATCGAATCCGATTTTTTTTTTATACCAACAATGGTAAATCTATTTTTCGCAAAGGGATGCATGCTCTGTTAATGCATGAATTGAAGGCCTTCTTAACATATTTTAATGATTTCAGTAAATTACTAACATTTTTTCATGTTTCTAAAACTGCAATTTAACCAGGAGCGGCAACAGATATACGAGAAAAGAAAATGGATGACACGGTTGTATTCAAGGAGAATGGCGAAAGAAAAAGCATTTAATATGTTTGTGCTGTGCTGTTTTGTTTAAATATATGTTGATGTTATCTTCAGCGTTGTCAGGGCCTGAATGGCCGAGTGGCTAGCACTCTGGCGCTTGGTACCACAGGTTTCGGGTTCGAGTCCCGGTGGTGCCATGGATGTTTGTAGTGGTTCGGAATCCACTTTAAACCGTAGGTCCTGGTCTAACACGATCGTAGAGAGTTGTGGAGAGTGACATATTAAAAATAAGGAAAAACTATGTGTTCATATATATATATAGTGATTAGGGGATTATAATCAGTGTTGCTTCACATTCCCATATACCACATCATTCAGCGTTGTCCTCTATGTTCAGCTCCCTACATTCATTTCACAATCAATGCTAATAGGAAACAACAGCTGTTATTGACGATATTGACGATATTGTTTATGTACAAACAAAAACAAATGCACAGTTCGGATATATTATATAAACACAAAATGTGATTTCTCGGATACAAATGAGTTTCAATAAGGGGTATGGTTTCCCCTGGCCAAATGCAATATTGCACATTTAAGAAGCATGTAATCATTGATGGATTGGGGTATTCTGCCTCCGGGGATGATAAGTTACTAGCAAACTTTCTCCCTAGAATGTCCCAAACATGTTATAATTGGTTCATGTCTGGGGAATATGCTGACCAATCCTTCCGAAGGACTCTTTCACTGAAAAGAAAAGTGTCCATTAGCTGAGCACGATCTGAGGTCTGTCTTTATCAGCCATGAGAAGGAATTCATCGCCGATTACTGCAGCATAAAGGATCACAATTTATCTGAGGATCTCATCCCTATATTGCGCCGTTAGTGCTCCATTCCTGATAATGTGTAGGTCGATATGACCATCGATAGAAATACCAGTCCAGACCATCACTCTGCCAAATCGGACAATTTCATGTACAAATGCAGTACGTGTATCAGGTTCTCTCCAGATGAAAATTCGCCTATTGTCAGGTTGTACACTAAAGAGGGACTCGTCCATGAAGAGCATGTTCCTGAACTCTTCTCATCCCCATCTGAGATGCTTCTGAAGGCAGCACGGTGCCCCTGTGTCAACGAGACATAAACCAAAGCTCAACATAGCGTACAGATAAACATGATGGAGTCGGTTTCGAACAATCTGAGTCGAAACTCTGATACCTCTGAAGGTGCTGATGCAAGAAAGTGGCGTTCATATTGTGGTTTTTTATGGCCATTAGTGCTAAATACCAATCCTCATTTTGTGTTGTTACACACGTATGACCTTCTCCCGATATTTGACGAACATTTCCAATTTCCAAAACCCTATTCCATAGTCTGCAAATAACATTTTAAGAAACTCCTAACTCTTCCACTACAACGGATTGCGTATGGCCTGCCTCTAAACGATTTCCAATAACGGAATATGGAATCATACATTTGAAAACAATAGCAAGCGCAAAAAAATACATTAACGATTAAAAATAAAAACACTAAATGCAAATGATAACACTACCAGGAGCAACATATCAAAATGGCGCCAAACATAAAGTAATAATATCTGTAAATTTTTCTACATATAAAGGAACGAATCACTTGAAACAGAACGAATAAAGAGATTTGATATCATTAAATCCTTTTTAATCTATAAGAAAATGACTAAAAAACATTTATTTTTAAGGAATATATCAAACAAATGCTTTGCTTTATAATTAGAGAGAGATTATTCTATAATACTCTATCTGTCAAAGTTTTCCAATAATATTTCGAAAAACATAAAATACTCTTTAAAAATAAATTGTCTCCCTACATTCCAGAAAAACCTGGAGCCACCATCTATGAGAATTCTCTGTCGTCTCGATGTTCTCGACTCCCCGAAGCTTGCACTCGAGTGAAATAATAATCGAGAAGATATTTTAGTAAGTTCTGTCTGCGGACAGGACAGGAAACCGCATCAAGAATATCCGTGTTTGCTTTTCTCTCCAGTCAGGATATTTCGTGGAAAAAGTTTTTCGTGAGAGCGGATGATGGTAAAGTATTAAAAAACGAATTCAAATCCTTGCATCCTTAAAAGTGGAGACATGGGTATTTTTAGCGCATGCGTAATGGAATAACCTTAGGGAAATGCTTATTGAATTCGAAAAATTCATCATGAGATTTATTCTAACGTTTTTTTTTTTTTTTTTTTTTTTTTTTTTTTAAATAAAATAATAAATGAAAAATGATTGAAGAACGATGGTAAAAGATTGAAAAACGAAATCAAATCATTGCATCATTAAAAGTGAAGAGATGGTGCTTTTTACGTATGCGTATTAGAATAGTCTTGAAATAGGGAAATGCATATTACATACGAACAATGAAGCATAAAATTTGGTTTTAACATTTTTTTTTAACTACTTGTTTGAAATTTTTGTAATACTAAATAAATAATTAATTAAATAAATTTCTTTCTAATTTATTATACAGCTGTAAATTTTCTGAATCATTAGTTATTAAGTTATTAACAAGCTTTTCGTGAGAGCGGATGATGGTAAAGTATTGAAATCTTTGCATCCCCCATGTTGAATTCGAACAAAATGCAGTATTAAATTTGGTTTAACATATCTGTTTGTTATTTTTATATTTCTAAATAAATAATTAAATCAATTTATTTCTACTTTATTATGTAGCTGTATATTATCAGTATACCATTATCAATAAATAATGAGCCAACGAAGTTTTAATCTTAAAGACATTCCAATTATTATTTCTTTTTCTCTCTACGAAACTGTAAGTATTGTATTACCGGTATGGAACAAATATGAACGGTCTGGTACAAGACATGGTGTTTTTTGTTCATGCATATTGCAATAGTCTTGATATAGGGAAATGCATATTACATTCGTACAATGCAGCCTAAAATTTGTTTAAACATTTTTTTTTTTTTTTTTAAACTATTTGTTTGATATTTTTGCATTACTAAATAAATAATTAAATAAATTTCTTTCTAATTTATTATACAGCTGTAAATTATCCTAATCATTATCAATAAATAATTATGTCAGTGAAATTATAATCTTAAAGAACTTTCAATTCTTATTTATTTTTCTGTCTACGGGACTGCAAGTATTACACGAAGATTGTTGTGATTGTTGGATTTTTTTTCTTAAAATTTACATGTTCACGGCATGAATTTTAATTCAGCTAGTAATAAAAAGTTCTTTAATTTTTTTTCAATATTTAGCATACAAAATCAAGATTGCTCTTTTTATAAAAGAATCATCAAAATATTCTTAAAATAATGTTATTATAAGTAATTGTCAAATTAGTAAGTAAAGGTAAAAATACAAAAAAAAAAAAAAAAAAAAAAAAAAAAAAAAAAAAAAAAAAAACATTTATGCTTTTTAAAATATTTCTATAATACACTCATGTCCATACATTAAGGATAATGAAGTTCAGGCAAATAAAGAGACAGAAGCAAAACAAATTTGACTTATTTGTAAAGTCTATTTATTAAACAAAAGATAAAGAGCAAAAAAGATGCTACATGTTTGACATAATTAATAAAAATTGCGATTTTTACTCCCTGGAGCAAATTTCAAAAAAGAACCTATTTACAAAAAACAGTATAACATGGTTAGTATGATGGTTAATATGGAGTATGTCTCCCGGACGATTCAATACAGGCCTTACAACGTCTAGGCATGCTGAGTATCAAATTATCAATCTGATCTTGGGGAATATTACACCACTCATCAAGCAATGCCCTCCGAAGTTCCGGTTGACAGGTGGAAGGGGGTTGACGGGCTGCAATTCGTCGGCCAAGCATATCCCACACATGCTCTATTGGATTCAAGTCCGGTGAGTATTCTGGCCAATCCATACGGGTGATATCCTCCAATTGAAGGCATTCGTCTACAATGTTTGCACGATGAGGACGGGCGTTGCCATCCATAAACAGAAATTCAGCACCCATGGCGCCCCGAAACAAACGTACATGTTGTTCCAGAATGACATCCCGATAGATGTGGCCTATCATCGTTACACACTGAACATGCAGGTCAGTTCTGGAACCAAGAATAATTCCTCTCCAAACGAGCCATCCTGCACCACCGTAACGTTTCGTCAACTCTCTAAAGTTAAATGTATACTCTACTATATGGATCCATTCATGTCACAAAAAGCGTGGGTACTTTTTCGATAGCTGGGTGCAAGCGATCATTCGCTAAATAACTAAATAAGGCATGTCTTTATTTCTATAGTTTATATTTCTTAAATTTATTTAAAAAATGAAATGAAATGCTTTGTATACTACTATGCCTAAAAAGTAAGACCAATTTTCAATTTTAAATTCTCCGGGCTTAGGAATTTCAATTTTTTTTTCTCTTCTATGTTGCTGGCACTGTCCTTAGCATCTGTGTGAAATGTGACGTCAAAATATTCATGAGTGTTTGAGTTATGTTTGGCTTTGTGAGACGCTAAAACTGATTCCGGCGATTTTTCAAATGTCTGAATGAATTGAGAAAAGAACTTGCATTCAATTTTATTTGCGGAAAAGTATAGAATGTTGTAAAAGGCATTCGGTGAACATTCCTATATCGGAAAGAAATGTTTAGAAGTGGTATAAACAGTTCAAAGAACGCGTTGAAGACGAAGAGCCCTCTAGTCGACCATTAACTTCAACCAAAGAAGCTCATGTCCAATAAATAAAAGATTTCATGCTTGCAAAGCTGTCAATTTACAATTAGAGACCTTGCTGATGATGTTGGAATTTTAAAAGGATCGGTCCATTCCATTTTGGGCCTCAAACGCGTCCAATCTCGATGGGTACCGAAAACATTGAATGCGCCAGCTCACACTGCATTGATTCTTCGTGACCACAACCTCCGTATTCACACCGTGCGACTTCTGGCTATTCCCTAAACTCAAAAGACCATTCCGGAGACACCGCTTTGAGTGAATCGCCGCGCCCTTTGAAGGCCATCAGTGCCGATGACTTTTTAGCAACGAGGCATGACTTATTAACATATTTAGCATTGAGGATTGGAAAAAAAAATGTCGGCATAAGTGCATTGTGTCCGGAAGGGATGACTTTGTAGGTGATGAAATAAATGTGGAAGAACAAATAAAGAGTTTTTGAAAAAAAAAAAACCTTGATCTTACTTTTTGCGCACAGTAGTATTATACGAATATTGTTGTGATTGTTTGGATTTTTTATTTTTTTTTTAATTTACATGTTCACGACATGAATTTTAATTCAGCTAGTAATAAAAAGTTCTTTAATTTTTTTTTTCAATATTTAACACAGAATATCAAGATGGCTCTTTTTATAAAAGAATCATTAAAATATTCTTAAAATAGTTTTATTATAAATAATTGTAAAATTAATGGTTAATAGCAGAAATACAAAAAATAAAAAATGACATCATTTTTGCTTCACAAAATATTTCTATATTAGATCAAATTTCTCAATTCTTTTTAAATTATGTTAATTAATTAATAATAACTTGATGTTTTTAGTGTAAGAACGATTTTTCTCTCATACTCCCTGATCGGTTATATTTATTTGAGAAAAAAAAAAAAAAAAAAAAAAAAAACTTGCAAAATTTTCTAATTTAAAAAAAAAATATTTAATTCATGTGATACCTTATTAAGATGGTTTTGTTTGCTTTTATTTAATACTAATCAATTTTAATTATTTTCATATATAATTATTTACTTGTAGTTCGATTTTTAATTAATTTATTTATTTTCATCGTTTCAAGTTAAATACCGAGAGTCATTGAAGTATACACAGATTAAAAATTACATGCGAAATTGTCAACATTTTGCGCATGCGCTTTGCTAAATTTCTCTTAAAATTTAGTATTATATTTCTCTTAATTTATTGAACTATCTTTGTGTAGCTACGCTTCCTCTTACCCACCGGCATGAGTTACCCTGTGGCGTTCAGGAGAAATAGTCAGTTGGTCTCGAGAGGAAGTACAGTGCAACCTGCGCTTCCGTTGAGAAAGTTTAGTTCATAGTCTCTCAATCCGAGAGGAAATATATTTAGCGCATTAGTTGACCTTCAGATTATGACATGGAGAGGAGGTTTTTCACGCATAGCTGAGTTTCGGATTTTCGGTTTCGAAGTGGAGTCCTTCCACGAATCAATTATTATCTGTCTTTAAATGTGTTAAATGGGCCTGAATGGCCGAGTGGCTAGCGCTCGGTATACCACAGGTTTCTGGTTCGAGTCCCGGCCGTGCCATGGATGTTTGGTTCGAATCCACTTTAAGCCGCAGGTCCGGGTCTCGTATGACTGTTGAGCGTTGGGCGTAGAGTTGACAACCCTACCCCGTAAATAGAAAAAAAAATATCGTCACGAGACGGCCTTTTCCCGCAGTGGGCTGTTGCGCCAATGATGATGAAATGTGTTAGTGTATGTCTCTATTTGTGTGTGTGGTGTTTATGCGTGTGTAAATAAAGTGGTGAGTTCTCAAACCAGTGCATCAAGTATCTCAACTCAGCCCTACCTAATTCAGTCTGGTTGCCCAACCTGCACCAGTGACAGATTTAGGCTTTGACGAGCGAGGCCCGGGCCTAGGACGGCAAATTTTTACGGGCGCCAAAATTTTTGAGGAGGCAAAAATTTGAAATCGATTTTGTTTTTTGTCAACTGTAAGATCAAATTTTAAAGCTTCTTTTCTTGATTTGACAACCTCAAGATGTCAATATTTAAAGGGTAGACAATTGCAAAATATTCAAACAATTTATGTATTAACATCCAGTGTCATCCATTACAAGTTAAAAAAAAAGTGTGTTTGAACTTGAGTGGATGAATAAAAAGTATTTTATAAACGATTGAAAATTTGAACAAGATATATATAGAGAGAGTGTGAGCTAATAGAAGGAATTGAATAAAGTAATTTATCCTTTTGATGCTTTTATTATGAATAAATATATCGCTTATTTTGTTTGTCTGTTTTATAAACTTGTTTTACTTGTAAGGGGCAAACGTTTTGAAATAATACCAATGCTGCATTTCCTTCGTAATATTTAAAAATCATATGAGCACGTGATATCATACTTTTTTTTTCCATATGCATCGTGTCAACAGAATGGAGATATTTACATTTTCTTTCACCGGAGATATTTATGTATGTTTTATGTTTGCTCATTTGATAAATTATTATTATTTTCAAACTCGTGATCAACACATAATCTTGACAACGAATTTTAATTCTTGAGAAATAACTAAATAATAGAATTAGAAAAATAACTTTAGAAAAAAAAAATGTCTTAAAAAATTGTCTGCAAACGAATTACAATTTTTAATTTTATTTTTATTTATCAAAAGTTTGGTTAATATTTCCGAAAGAATAATATTAATATTTAATTAATTTAATATTTAATTAATATATATTTAATATTAATATATATTAATTTACTATTAATATATAATTTAATATTTTAATATTAATTTAATTAATGTTCATATTTCCGATTCCATCGCATGGCAACGTATGGATTAATTGTATTCTAAAAATTTATTTTGTAATAGAATGGTTTATTTTGTAAATATTCAATGGACAGAATGAGTTTTAATGGAAATATTTTTTTATCGTTCCTTTAAAGATGTGATTTTTATTTGCTTCGGAAATAATATTTCGCTTTCTATTTTAAATAAATGATAAAATTATTTTAAGCAAATTCTCTTATCATCTGAAATAAACAAATGCGAACAAAATCATTGAACCTGGAATTTAATGAAGGTATGATTTTTCTAGATGATTACTTTATGTAAGTTACTAAAAAAAATCAAAAACTACTGAAATGAAAATGATTAATTTGATAAAAAAAATTTTTATACATATTATAATAATTATACTAGATCATAATTATTGTAGTAATTGCAATGTTTTTAAAACATTATAATTTAAAGTGAAATTAATATTTAGTAGTATATATAATTAATACAATAAATATTTTTGAAAAACGTCAAGTAAATGCCTATTTGTTGCGTAATGATATAATAAGCTACGATTTTTGGTTTCTTGTGTAAGAAGTATTATTGTAATTTTTTGAGATAGTTGATGATATAATTTTATTATTTAAATTTATTAATATTATTTAAATTTTGGAAAAAAATGCAATTACATAAAAAGAAGTATGACTTGATTCAAGTTAATAACAAAAACATCCAGAAAAATGCTCAGATGCAATTTGTGAAAGTTAGTTTAAATTTTTTTAGTTTTATAAATCGCATCTGTTTTTCAGTTTGAAATCAAGAAAAACTCATCCTAGATTAATTTTATAAAAATTTGTGTGTGTAAAAAAATTCGATTTTGCAGTCCTTTAAACTTTAAATATTTAAATTACTAAGTTGAAATATGAGAAAATTTGTTCGTACTCAATTTAAAATTCATGAAAAGAACTGAATGCCAATTTTTATTTTTTCGGTTCAGTATAAATTTTTTTCTTTATTTTTTGCAAATTTGATCGATGTTGTTGTTGTTGAAGGTTTAAAAAATAAATAATTTAATTGCTACTAATTTAAGGAAGTTATTCTTTCGTATTAAATCATTTTAATATATTTGGTGGTGAATATTTATTATTGCTTAAGTAAAAAATAAAAATAAAAAATCTTTAATATCTTATTTTTTCTTTTATAGGTTAATTTAAAGTAATAAAAGAGTCAACAAATATAGAATGGGGAGTTCGAATAATTTACAAATCCATGAAAAGGTCCGCAATCTAGTTGTTGGAAAGGAAAACGACAGACATCACTCGGATATTACAGATGCATCTGGCGAAGTTGTGCTACTGGAAGAATGCATCTGTGATTTCACGCAACTAGGTGAAGTTGTACTCTTCAAGACGCCATTGGAAGCAATCACATCCCGCCAAATTTTTAAAAAGCCGAGCCCACAAGTTTCAGGTATTATTTTCTCTATAGAATTTGTGGTTTGATTCATAGTCTGAATGTATAAGTTATTCCGAAAGTACAATCTCAACAGCAAAATATTCAGTACCAAATTTTCGATGGTTAAATTAACTTTTATGGACCTAAACTAATTCTTGGGCACCATTTTGAGGATATTTTGAACAGCAATCTGTCCATATTTTGAAAGCCAGACGATTCAAAATAAATTACAGGGCACGTGACTCGATATGGATCAATCGTTATGTTTAGCAACACTTATTTCATGCCAGTCTTAAAACACACATGAATGAAAATAGCGTGATAAATAAACGTTTATATTAAATAAAAAAATTTCCAAATGAAAGTTTCTCGGGTTGTAAACGAACGAATTTGAACGAGAGATATATAGAGAGAGTGTCAGCTAATAGAAGGAATTGAAAAAGGTAAGAACTTTCCAATTTGGAATAAATATTTTGGATCTGTATTAACATCTGCTAAGTGCGTTTACATGCATTTTCCGATATTTGAACTGTTTTCTTTAAAAGTGGTGCAAGTCCATTTTATATTATATGAAGATATTTAAGGGTTTGTATTTGAATGGTTAGAAAAAAAAAAAAAAAATCGATGTATGTTAATATGCTTATTTTACGTTTTTAAATATTAAAATGATTTAAGTTTATAATGTGATCGTTTTTAAAGTATTAGTTAAAAGGAATTTATATTTTTGATGACCTCAAACGGACTTGCACCACTTTCAAAATCAACAAAATGTGAAAATCATACATGTATGAAATATCGAATATGGGATTTCAATTTAGAAATTTTTTTTAAAAATATGTCAATAAATAAATATATAAATAAAAAGGCTTTATTTCAATTTCAGGTAATGTCATTTTAATTAGAATTTTATATTGATAGATGCCATTTTTAATGTTTATCATTATGAGAGGCATTGAGGGGTCTGAAACAGCCGAGTGTCTAGCTCTCTGGCTCTCTGTGCCACAGGTTTCAGGTTCGAGTCCCGGTGGTGCCATGGATGTTTGCAGTGGTGCGGAATCCACTTTAAGCCGTAAGTCCCGGTTTGCTATGACAGTAAGAGCGTCACGGAGCAGAAGTCAGACTTCTACATACGGGGTGCTCCATCAGAACAGAAGCTGCACCCCTCCTTCCATGAGGGATACGATAACAACAACATCATTATGAGAACATTTTATAATATAGTCATACTGTATTGGAGGAATATAAAGTAATAAATGCAACGTATTGGTTTCCAATGTGATGGGCCGGATATAAAGGTGCTGGTTATTACGTTTACAAATTTTCGTGTTCTGGGGGCTAAATCTAGTGTTTTAAACTCCGCATTTTCATGCAATGAAATTTGATACATCATTGTATAGGGGGAACAAACAGAGCACACTACTAACAGCATTTTCAACTCTAGCAACGGAGTCCTCCTCTGACGATGATTCAGAAGCAAGCAACAAAATTCCACGGATCGAACGAAACATTTTATGTGATTTTACATGTGTTGCCACCAGCACCGGATTTAGATGAAAAGAGGCCCTAGGCTATTCCACTTATGAGGCCCTCCCATTTTTCAGGTTTCTAAATTACACGAGAGATTATAAAAGGCGTCATTACTGTGATATATATATCAATATGCTAAATGAAACATGTTGTGATGGGTGCTGATCTTTATAGAAAATGGGCACGGATAATAAATAAAAAAGAATGTCGAAGGAATTATTTAGATATTTATTCTCAGCACCCTACACAGTACTTGTAACAATAACTCATCAAACATAACACACAATATTTACAAAGAAACACAATTCAAATAATAAAAATCTTTGACTACGAAAATAAAATATGCAATAAAAATGATCATATTCTCTATCAAATTAAATGAAATATATTCAATGCATTGAAGATTAAAGCAAATTCAATTGAGATAAATGTATTTTATAATAATTCACATTTAAACTTTAAGTATGAATTATTATGAATTTTAAGTTTTAAACTAAACCAAAAAGGAAACTTTATTCAAACAAAATCCAGATCACAAAAAAGAAAATATCAAATTGTATATCATATTCAATTTTATGTTAATAGTTATTTTATTTAAGAACTGATTCAATCCATATGTGTAGAATTTCTCCTTATTTTTGATTCACTGTTTTAGTGTTTACTATTTTTACAATAGTCTGGCGCTCGATACCACAGGTTTCGGGTTCGAGTCCCGGCGGTGTCATGGATGTGTGTAGTGGTTTGGAATCCACTTTAAACCGTAGGTCCCGGTTCTAAGAGGACCATAGAGCGTTGAGGGGGCATTGTTACTCCGCGTCCGTATCTTCAAGTTACACGCTCCTCCTGGGTAATGTAAAGTGAGTAACATCTGTGCTGCTTTTGCCTTAAAGCATCCAAGACCAAGCTATCTAAGTGTTTGGCAGCTGCACTGGAACAAAAAGAACAAAAAAAATTTACAATAGCGAAATTCTAATTTTGCTAACAATTTGAATGTAGGCCCCTTTTGACCTTGAGGCCCCAGGCTGAAGCCTAGTTAGCCTATAGGAAAATCCGGTCCTGGTTGCCACACATATAAAATGAAGCAAGAAATTATGAACTAAATATTATGTCTTTGCTGAAAGTGGACTTGCACCACTTTCAAAAGTAATTACATTTGTAATTTCGTTAACTACGTAGTAAATTGGTATTGACAAAATGTTGAAAATTTTGATGATTTTTTTTTTAACTGAAATGCTCATGCCATTTCTGTCAAAATTAGACTTACACCACTTTCAAAGAAAACGACTCATTTAAAAACGTTTTCAGATTATTAGATGTAATATATATTTGTAAAGTATTGATCTAATTATAATTTATCGTAAATGTTAATAATAATATAAATAATCCACTTTAAACGAATCGACAGTATTTTCAGTATCACAGAGATAAGTTACTCACTACAATTGATTGGTGTATAGATGTGTATTTAGTAAAATTTAAAAATTATAGCATTATTTTAAATTATATTTCATTTTATCTGGCAAGTAGTTAAAAGTTACAAAAAAGTTCTAATTAGTTATATTTTAATTAAATAAAAAAATCAACTTTATGAATTACTATATTATAATAAAGAATTATATTGGTATAGTACTTTAAAAAGATGAATATATAAGTATTAATGTTTTGTAATTGTTTATTTTTTAACAATATTGCTTTATAACATATTTCCCATCCATGTCAGTGTTTAATTGTTTAATAAAAAATCGGTGTATTTTCTTCTTACGTGTTATTTATTTTTAAATCGTTTACTTCAAAAATGTAAATATTGAGTATTATTGAGTAAATAATATATAAATGAGACCACCAGGGGTTTTCCAATCATATAAAAATCTTTTTCTTTCTTATTCCACTTGGTAGGCAGTAGCATCTAGACCAGGGATGGGTAAACTTTTTTTCTCGGAGGCCAAAAATTGATTTAAAAAAAAAATGTTTGGCCGGCCAAGATAAATTTTTCTAAAATTTTAAAAACAATATACAAGCATTACAATTTAAATATGTTAATGAGATGAATGAAACTGAGATTTCATTTTTAAAAGTTCCTTATACTGAGGTTCGAAGTGAATCTAAGGAACGAGGCTAAGGCTCATCTGTCTGTCTACTTCTGAAATAATTCTTTCTAAGGTTCATAGTCGAAAACACTTGTTCACATACATATAACTTATCACTTTACCGATTGAAAGCTGTCTGTGCTTGCTATTTCCTTCGATTTATGTTTTGTAGAACAAAAATAGAGAAAGTAAAAAGATCACCAGTCCTTCGAAATTTGCCTTGAACGGGAAAATTAAACCTTCTCGCCGGCCGGAGTTGCCCCGCGGACCGTGGTTTGCATATCCCTGCTTTAACAAATTATTAGGAGAGGCAAAAGGTAAGCCGGAATTCTTGGGAAGACGCTCTCTCGTGTCAGCCATGAGTCCCGTGGAGAAATAACAAGACTTCATGTCTCGGAGATGGAACAAGCGTTTTGCGTCAATAGAGTATGATGGACTTATGCTGCGTCGGTTTACTTTTCGGTCAGTTAAGGTTTCGCAGCCATTTTTTATGGAATTAAATTGTGCGTCGTTGTAAACCCATTTTAAGATTCCCTGCTCTGGTAGCTTCAATGCCCAAAAAGTCAGACCAATTATTTTTTTTTCAAAAACTCTTTATTTATTCTTCCAAATTTATTTCCTCGTCTTCAAAGTAATCCCCTCCGGACACAATGCACTTATGCCAACTTTTTTTACAACCCTCAACGCATGTTAAAAAGTCATCGGCAGGGATGGCCTTCAAAGCGTGCGGCGATTCACGTTGAATCTCTTTAATCGACTCAAAACGCTGTCCCCGAAGTGATCTTTTGAGTTTAGGGAACAGCCAGAAAGTGTGAAGGCGGTGGTTGTGGAACGATATGGGTTTCTTTTTTATCGAAAAAGTCACATAGAATCAATGCAGTGTGAGGTGGCGCATTCAGTGTTTTCGGTACCTATAGAGATATGACGCGTTTGAGGCCCAAAATGGAATGAACCGATCCTTTTGAAATTCCAACATCATGAGCAAGGTCTCTAATTGTAAATCGACGGTTTGCTAGCATCAAATCTTTAATTTTTTGAACGTGAGCTTCGTCGGTTGAGGTGGAGGTTGATGGTCGACCAGAGGGCTCTTCGTCTTTACCGAGTTCTCTGCCTTCTTTGAACTGTTTATACAACTTCTAAACATTTCTTTCCGATATAGGAATGCCTTCTGCAACATTCTATACGTTTCCGCAAATAAAATTGAATACAAGTTCTTTTCTCAATTGATTCAGACATTTCAAAAATCGCCGGAATCAGTTTTAGCGTCTCACAAAGCCAAGCATAACTTAAGCACTAATGAATATTTTGACGTTAAATTTTACATAGATGTCAAGGACAGTGCAAGCAACCTAAAAAAGAAAAAAAATTGAAATTCCATAAACCCCGGGAATTTTAAGTTGAAAATTGGTTTTACTTTTTGGACACTGTAGTGTATTCCCCGCACTTTTTTGAGATTGCCATCGTAGATAGCACGATATTTTTTTTTTTTTTTTTTGAGCTTTCTACACCTGGATGGTAAGCAGTTAGTCTAATCGCTTCGTTGTGGATCTGAGAGCATTTAGTTGGTGTCAATCATGGAATATTTAATCTAGTTGATTTGATGTGGAAGGACTCTGTAGTAATTAGGCTAAAATAAACTTAATAATATAAGAACTTAAATTAAATTTCAAAATTCTTACTAAGATGCTTTAATTGGCTACATTAGCCTATAGGATAATTGAAAGTAACCTCTATGTAAATTACAGTTATTTTACATTTTAAAGGAACCTCCACTCAAAGAATGTTAAAAAAAAAAACCCATCTTCTTGGATCAGCATGTGTTTGTGAAGAAAGTGTTTATGAATTTTATCAAATCAAAAAATAGAAACCACGACTAGTTATTTTCTATTGTTGGCATGTCCTGTTTCTGCTTTTCTCGTTAAAATTTTCTTTTCTAAATGATGCTTTGGTTATTTTGTTATTTTAGTGATAAGTTGAATACTAAAATAACAAAATAACCAAAGCATCATTTAGAAAAGAAAATTTCAACGAGAAAAGCAGAAACAGGACATGCCAACAATAGAAAATAATAAGTCGTGGTTCTTCCTTTGAAAGTCCCGCCCTTTTACTCGATACTAGCCTCATGTGACCTCATTTCCGGTAATAACATCTTTAAGATACTGCTGATGCAGAGTTTTCTTGTATCATAAAAAAAGAAGCATAAAAGTAGATAAATGTGATGAATAGTCAGAAATTAATGAGAATTCAATGATAGTGGCGAAATATAAAATCGATCCAGAATAAAATAATAAATAAAAATAGAATGATTTGTAAATGTCTGAAAAAAATTAACATAATCAATTAGAATAACCATTCCAATTAGAAGTTAAAGAAAATTTTTGCATGGTCACTTAATATATAATTGGATTTCGTATTGTTTCTAGATTGCCCTATTTTTGTACAATTCCAGAGAATTAAAGAATTTCTTCGAGCTATATTTAAGAAAAATCACTTTGAGTGGTGGAATTTTGATCTCATTTTGTATTTCAGAATTGCTCATAAAGCAAATATAGACATATATACTAGATATAATTATCTTTTAGTAACATCACTGCTTAAGATGAGTTACATAAAAATAGTAATATAAAAAAAGAAGAAAAAAAAAAAATGAAATCCACTCAGCAAATTTCAACTTATCATATGTGAATAATAGAGGACGGATGAATAAACTCAGGAATATGCCAATGTTTAATAATGAACGAGATATATGAAGCAATCGATTGGAATACTACAAGAATGGCCAAATTCAAATAGCCATATGAATATAGCAATGTTGAATAGATCAAGAACCTCATGAAGAATTAATTGTTCAAGAATCTCTAAAAGAATATAAAAAAAGTAAGATAAATGTTGTCGCAAATTAAGAATAAAGTATTTCAAGTTGTACAAGAAACGTTATCGCATACAATACCCAAAAGAATATATGGTACTTACGTATTAAAGGTACCTTGGCGATTTTTAAGTGTCGCCAATCCTACAGCTACTAAGGTTACCAAACCAAAAGAATAGATTGGCTCCACTTAAAAACCGCGAAATCTGTAGCTGCGGTTGGCGCGTGTGCTCTTTATTGGCGCAACTGTCGCCAAGGTACCGTTAATACGAAAGTACCGAATATATCAAAGTTTGAATATTCTAGGCTTAAATGAAGAATGAAGTATTCCAAATACAATAAGAAGCACTATACAGCTCAATAGGCATAGAAAAATGCCAAAAGTGATGAATAAACTCAGGAATATGCCAATGTTTAATAATGCACGGATTGAAATACTACAAAAATGGCCAAATTCAAATAGCTATATGAATATAGCAATGTTGAATAGATCAAGAACTTCATGAAAAAATGAATTGTTCAAGAATCTCTAAAAGAATATTAAAAAGTAAGATAAATGTAGTCGCAAATTAAGAATGAAGTTTCCAAATTCTACAAGAAACGTTATCACATTCAATAGCCAAAAGAATGTATCAAAGTTTGAAAATATTAGTGGTAAATGAAGAAAGAAGTATTCCAAATACGATAAGAAGCACTATACGGCTCAATAGGCAAGGGAAAATGCCAATAGTGATAAATTTGAAACTTCAAGAAGAAGGAATTGATCAATGCACTACGAGTACTTATAGCCATTTGATATACAAATGTTTAAAATCCCAAGCCAAACGTAATAAGTGCTTCAAAACGATACTACAAAACACTTCAAGCAAAAGCCAAATTCTCCAGAAAATTCATGAGGGTTAACGTTATTCATGAAGCATTTCAAGAGTTAAGGGACCCAAACTACCATTTTTCCGCCAAAATTTGCAAATTTGGAATATCATTTTATTTACTTGCTGCACTTTTTGTATTGCGCCACGAACCCCTAACCAGGACAACATCATGATAAGAAGACTGAGTGGGGAAAAAAATCTTCAGACTGAACGCAGCTGCGAAATTAAGCTGAAAAAACATGCGAGACAATATTCCAAACACACAGGTGATTACAATTTTAATCGTTTGCAAAATGCTCTGTTGTTGACGAAATAGAAATTTAATAGACAAAACAGCATTTGGATGAAGAAGTATTGGGCCTTATTAAAAGGCGTGACTCAGACGCGTCAGTTAAGTGTCTATACTAAACATGATTGAATAAACATGGACATTGAAGTTACATGTTTTCAGTTTTACTTTTCAAGCTTTCTGATTCTTCAGCTAGTTATTTTTGTGCGAATCAGCATAAGCTGGGATGAAAATGGCAAAATGGTGGATTCATAAAAGACGTAATCATTTTTTTTTTTTTTTAAAGAACACAGTTACTCATTTAGATAATAATATGTAAATTCAGAAACCACAATTATATTCAGTTTTAATTTAAAATGAAAATAACAGCAGTAAATATGTTAGAAAGGGCAAGAACATGTAGAAATAAATAATTTACTAAATCTTATAATTATTCGAAGAAAAAATTTACTTGAATATTTTTTTGGTGTTGATTTCATATAAAAATGAAATTCTTAGTAGAATTTCTAAAAATTTACTTTGTTAATTAACATTTGTTTTAACAACTGCGACCTCCAATTGTATCTTTTCACTAGTCCACATCTGATTCATATGAAAAAGTCCTTTTCTATGGGAGCATGATGCATGATGAAAAGACATAAAATACTACTGTGCCCAAATAGTAAGACCAATTATTTTTTTTTCAAAAACTCTTTATTTATTCTTCCAAATTTATTTCAGCGCCTTCTGAGTGATTCCTTCGGACACAACGCACTTATGCCAACTTTTATTCAAATCTTCAATACATGCTAAAATAGTGAAATGGTTCCTTAAAGTGAAATGGTATCAGTTTAACGATTTTTTAATATTCATGATTGAAAATGTTTGTTCATGAATATATATATATAGCACCGATGGCAAGCACAACTAGTCTGCAAGGGGTTCGGATTCCGCCAACAGCGTCTGTTGCAGTCACTGTTTTCAGACAAGGAGACTCGATGGCGCTTAGGCTCTCCCATTGACAATCGGACTGCCTGTTATAATTCAAACATAATTGGATTAACATTTTAGTATATATGTATAGATATAATAATGATATTGTTGAAATATTAGTGGTTAATTATAGCGTTATAGTGTTTGAATTTTTATTAACAACCATTGCTATTTCGTGGAGTGCATATCTAGAAGCGATAACGTTTTTGCCTTATTATTCTTGAAACACTCATTCATCTTTATTTCATGACTAAATAACCAACCGAGTTAAGATTTTGCTGTTTGTTAGAAATAAATAAACGACATGCATAAAAAAAAAAAAATGCATCCGAGCTACTCGCAAGAGTTCTTATCTCCTAGTTCGCAATAAGGAAATGCGGAATAAAGATAATTTTTTCCAATATTTGAAGTTTTTAATATAATAGATCTCGATCATGTTCCATGTTGAGAATATCCGTAATTGAGTCATCCATAGTGACATGAAAATTAATCTCATAGAGCATTAAGTTCTTCATTTGTATTACTCATCATCACAATCCAATCATTAAGTCACAAGTTTTCTTTGCGCACAACATTAAACAATTGTCAGGGGTTGACGGAGTTCCTTTGGCCCCGCAGAGATTTTTCTTTCTGTAGAGAGACATTGCTTAAAGAGAAAAACAATGTTTAGAAACAAACATGGCAACTGGAATAGGTCCAAACCCCCCAAAGTAAATGTACGAAAAAATTAAATTAATAAGATTAAAAGACGGAAAGACGAGTTTTTTTTTTTTTAATAATAAATTACTTAAAAATATTTTTAAAAATTTAAGATTAAAAACAATTTAGTAAGTAAAAGAGAGAATTTCCAGTGGGATAGAGTAAAACCAACATAAAAGTCAATTATTGTTATGGCTAATGTCGAGGCAATTTAATATAACTTGTAATTTATCTAATGGATTATTGCATTTTATTAATTGGTTATAAATATTTTCTATTCCTCCAAGGGAATTGAAAATATATTTGAATTAATTTAAGATGAAAAAGATTTTAGTGTGGGTGTATCATTACTTATATTTAAAGAAATATTATTTTCGTTGCGCTGGTTCCCCGTTACGAAGACTTGTGTTGGAGCATGACATGAAGCTCCCTGCACCATACGCAGAACATCAGCAAAATAAATAAATAAAATAAAATAAAAAATAATTCCATACACCACTACTACTAAGTTGAATAATTTACAAGAGTAACTGATCGCGAAGCGATCATCTGCTCGACCTAAAATGAAATAAAACAGCTTGGATATATATATATATATATATATATATATAAACATGATTAACAGAATTAGAGAAAATGACTGACATGGAGGAAAAAAAACAAAAAATAAGTAATATAAAAAAATAATAATAAAGTCAATTCATACTTAGGTTAACAAAGAAAAATTTTATTTTAGTTACTTTTAATTAAATAATTACAATTAATATAAATATTAATTAAATTTAATTAATGAATTAATATTTGAAAAAACCGTATTAACATCCAGTGTCATCCACTACAAGTTCAAAAAAAGAATGTATTTGAATATGAGTGGATGAATAAAAAGTATTTTATGAACAATTGAAAATTTTAACAAGATATATAAATATATATAGGGAGAGTGTGAACTAATAGCAGGAATTGAAAAATAAAGGATAAAAAGAAATATTGAAGGATATTGCCTGAGGAAAAAGAAAAAAAAATATATTTATTTTATTATTTTTTTTTTTGAAAAAGATGAGCTGGAATGATGAACAAACGAATGAAATAAAAAAGGACAAAATGGATATTGCAATTAAAAAAAAATAGACTAATTAAGAAGATTTTAAACTTGGATTCCATTTTGAAGTTGAGTAGGAATAGGTGTATCTACCGTTACACTGAGTAAAATTCATACACCACAGCCAAACGCTCTTCTAAAGCCGCCATAGTAACAGCCAATCTTCAATGTTCTTCCAGAAAGACAATTTCCCGTTCCCTGTTTAGCAAGCAAGTGCACAAACAGAAACATGATGCAAGTCGATGGCCCCCAATAAATCTTCCTTTCAAACGAAGGTCAAGGCTCCTTCTCGCCCCCCCACCCCAGCTGAAAAAAACCTTTGTGCCACACATCAACTACCGAGAACAGTCGAATTTATTACTGAGGGTTTTCAAAACAAATATTGCACGGGTGGGGTGTTTCTTGATATTCAGAAAGCATTCGATAGAGTTTGAATTGGCGGATTATTAAATAAACTTATTATTCTCAACTTTCCTCCTCACTCGATTAAACTTATTCGCTCCTATCTTTCTCGTAGCACTTTTTCTGTAAAAGTAAACAAAACTCTCTCTTCTATTAAAAATATTATGGCTGGTACTCCACAAGGTAGTAAACTTTCATCTCTTCTTTTCTCTATTTTTATTGCTGATAACCCAATTAATCCTAAACTCTTAACTGCTATTTACGCTGATGATACTGCAATCCTTTGCAAAAATAAAAACACTAAATACTTAGTTATCACCCTTACTAATCACTACTAACCCTTACTTAAAATTTTCAATAACTGGTTCATTGAATGGAAAATTTCTTCTCTTATTTTTAATTAATTTTTAATAAATTTCTTTTTAAATTTCGTAGATAACACTGAAGCTGTTTTATTCTCTATTGGAAATAAATGTAAAAAAAAAAATCCCGTGAATAAGATGAATGATAATATTACACCTTGGAATAGTCAAACTAAATATTTAGCAGTTATACTGGATCAGCATTTAATTTGGAAACAACATTTTCTGCACACCAAAACTAAGGGGCCTGAATAGCCAAGTGGCTGGCGCTCGGTACCGCAGATTTCGGGTTCGAGACCCAGCGGTGCCATGGATGTTTGTAGTGGTTCTGAATCCACTTTAAACCGTAGGTCCCGGTCTGTTTAGCCCAAAATGTGCACAAGATGACCGTAGAGCGACAAGCCAAACCAAATCACCAAAACTAAATTTCGTATTGCCTTCAGAAAACTCTACTCACTTATAAATAGAAATTCTACCATGACCAGAGATAGCAAAATTCTTCTTTTAAAATGCTAATTCTCACGTACGCTTGCCCGGTCTGGTCCTATGCAGCTAAATCTAATTTAAAAACGTTTGAAACTTTACAAAATATCACTATCCGCCAAATGACCTCTGCTAAATGGTTCATGCGCAATTCTGATCTTTATAAAGCTATTAACATTCCTTCCTTAAAAGATTTTCTTAAATACAACTCTGTTAAATTTTTTCACACGCTTATTAATCATGAAAATATTGCAGTCCAGGAGATTGACTCTTACGTTCCCAATTATAATTTAAAACGTCCGCGCAAAATTTTAGTTTAATTTTTTTTTTTCAAAATTTTTTCTTTTCTTTTATTTGTTTATTGCAAGTTAATTTTATTATATTTGTAAATATATTCTGAGCAATTTTCATGGTTTCAACTGCAGTTACCCTGTCATATCGGAGATGGAGCCCCTAGGGCAGGGATGGGCAAACTTTTTCGGTCGCGGGCCAAAAATCGAAAGAAAAAAGTTTGGCAGACTAAGATAAATTTTTCTAAAATTTTAAGAACAATATACAAGTATTACAATTTAAATATGTTAATGAGATGAATGAAATAGCGATTTCATTTTGCAAAATTCCTGATATTGAGGTCCGAAGTGAGTACTGATTGTAAGGAACGAGGCTAAATGCTCATCTGTCAGTCTACTTCTGAAATAATCTGGACGTCAGATATTAAATTTGGGAAACTTACTTTCGAAAATGATTTGTAAAATTCTACTTATCTGCGGCTATAACTAACAAAGAACTTCCGCTTTTAACATTTTACCGATTGAAAGCTGTTTGTGCTTGCTGTTTCCGTCGATTTATGTTTTGTAGACCAAAAATAGACTAAGTAAAAAGATCATCAGTCCTTTGAAAAAAAAAATATTTAATCAAAGTAGATGAACAGGGCCGGATTTAGATGAAAAGAGGCCCTAGGCTATTCCACTTATGAGGCCCTTTCCCCTCCCATTTTTATGTTTGTAAACTACTTATTATGTTTGTTTATTATTCCTATGTGCAGAATTTCTCCTTATTTTCGATTCAGTGTTGACTGTTTTTAGAATAGTGCCATTCTAATTTTGCTAACAATTTGAATGTAGGTCCCTCTTGATCTTGAGACCCTAGTTATAGATACCCTTACGACCCTTTTACGACCCTAGATAGTTAGCCTATAGGAAAATCCGGCCCTGGAGATAGATATATATAACATATAAATATATATATATCTTTTAATTTGTCTTACCGTCTTGACCGTCAAATTAAAAACCAGATAGAACCTTCCGGCGGGCCGTAGTTTGCGCATCCCTGCCCTAGGGTTTAAATAGCTCCAAAGAATACGTCAACCCATCACCCCAGCTGTTGCCCAATAAAGCACGAGAATAGCATCTTGGTGGGTCTGCATTCCAACCCCCATCATCACGATTTCCTCAGTTTCCCCTTTCTGCCACCGTGCACATGCATCACCAAACTCACTCCGAACCACTTGCCATGAAGACAAACTGTGAGGTATTGTCCCTTTGTTACTATTTTCTTATTCATTTATTTATTTACTTTTTTAATTATTCATATATATATATATATATATATTTATAATGTCGCTGCATTTATTACATTTTCTCTCTCCTGACCATTCTATCACATTAAATTCCTGAATAGAAGTACATTTTGTACGAGTATATTTTTAAAAATTGGAGTTACAAAATGGTTTGTATTTTGAGGTGGGGAGTCGACCATTTCTGAGAACGCGGAGCCAGGACTAAAAACCTGATTACCGACTGTTTAAAAAAAATATTTTTCCAAACTTTTACGAATTTCTGTTAAAATTAAATGTTAAGCAGGCAATCCAGTTGTTACCTTCAATAATACAAATATGGGGCCTGAATGGCCGAGTGGCTAGCGCTATGGAGTCCCGGTAGCGCCATGGATGTTTATAGTGGTTCGGAATCCACTTTAAACCGTAGGTCTCGGTCTAACATGATCTTAGAGCGTTGCGGGGGTACTGTTAAACCGTGTCCGCAGCATATCTCCAAGCTACACGCACATCATGGGTAGTGCTAAGTGAGTAACGTCGGTGCACAGCTTGTCTTAAATCAGGGATGTTCAAACATTTTCCGTCGCGGGCCAAAAATCGAAAAAAAAAAAAAAAAATGTTTGGCGGGTCAAGAAAATTTTTTCTAAAGTTTTAAGAACAATATACCAGTGTTACAATTTAAATATGTTAATGAGATGAATGACATTGCGATTTCATTTTTAAAAGTTCCTTATAGTGAGGTTCGAAGTGAGATGGACTGATTTTAAGGGACGACGCTAAATGCTCATCTGTCAGTCCAGGTCCATTCGTCAGCTCATATTTCCAGGTCCATTCGTCATTAAAACCATGCACTCTGAATCAACTTTACGTGTTTTAGTAGCCATTTTGTTGTTGAAATATTTTATTAATAACCCAAACAAGTACTAGATACGCTATACTTTTAATAATTTCACCACTATTCACAATGATGCTATATGTCCGCAATCTTTCTATACGCAATCATCAATATCAGAACTCGCTCCAAAAGAAAAAGCCACTGGCTGGAGCTTAAAATGCGCAGTCTGCCACATGTGAGGTCTAATTCACCTATATTGGATTACCATATGCCTGCTCCGAGAAAAAAGGAGATACGCTTGTTGGCGCCAGACTACAGCTATAACTAACAAAGAACTTTTTTAACACTTTACGATTGAAAGCTGTCTGTGCTTGCAATTGTCGATTTATGTTTTGTAGAACAAAAATAGAGAAAGTAAAAAGATCATCAGTCATTTGAGAAAAAAAAAAAAAATAAAAATAATATTTAATCAAAGTAGAAAAGAAGATGAATATATAACTCAACATATAAATATATATATCTTTTAATTTGTCTCGGACCGGTAAATTAAAATTCTATCCGAGGGCCGGATAGAACCTTCCGGCGGACCGAAGTTGGCCCACTGGCCATAGCTTGCCCATCTCTGCTCTAAAACATCAAAGACAATTGTCTAAGTGTTTGCCAGCTGCATTAGAGCATAAAAAAAAAAAAAAAAAATTCCATTGAAATTCATCTTGAATGCCGTCTGTTACGTCGAAACCAGGTTCCCCTGCTTAGGGGAGGTCAACGCCCTATGCCCAGAAAAACACCCTGTCTGTGGAGGTGTCTGGCGGGGGTTGAGGGCCAGGGAGAGAAAGAAGGAATGTAAGTAAAACGAGTTGAAACTCAGCGACTAAAGAGAATGGTTGTGTTGGCAGTCGATCCTCGAGCGCGATGACTGCATAAACAAAGGAGTTGAGCAACTGCGACCAAAGAGAAACGTTGCGTGTAGCAGGGCATCTTCGAGTCTGATGGCTACCAAAATAAAGGAGTTTTATTTACATACAGTCCACTGTGTCGAGTATTTATTGGAGTTTGTTTCTTGTGTGAGCTATTGAACATTTTGGTCCGTCGAGCCGGAGAAGGATTAGTTCAGCATTGAGATAGAGTGATCCATTGGATTTCCACGAATCGTTGGCTTTATTCTACCATGAGTTCGGTAGGTGAAGTTTTAATAAGTCTAAAGTGTTGGACATTTAGCTTGATTTAGTATATAGTATAGTGTGTCTATTACTAAAGTATAGTGTCTTGATTGTGGATATTGCCTAATTAGCATGGTCGATTATTTAGTTTAAGTTTTTATGTGTTAGTTGCCTTTGTTTGTTGTGTTGATTTAGGTTAATTAAGGAGTTGAATTTGAGTGTTTAGTTTGACAGGTTTTGTTAAGTTCTGCAGTGCATTGTTTTAGTGGAATTTAATAAATAAACAATGTCTGTTGAGTTAAATCTTGAGAAAGATGAGCTGGTTGAGGTTGCGGAAGAGATGGGCTTAACCCTTCCAGTCAATGCTAGAAAAGTAGACTTGATTGACTTAATCAAATCCAGTCATGTCTATAGAAGCAGGATTGAAATAGTGCGCAATCTTGTGGATGATATTTTAGAAGAAAGGAGGGAAAAGAAAGAAAAATTTGAGTGGGACAAACGAGAACGTGAAATAAAATTAGAGATAGAGAAAATTCAATTGGCCAAACTTGAAAAAGAGTTGGAACTTGCAAAATGGAAAAGGGATTCAGCTAAAACTTCCCAAATTAGCTATAATAAAGGAGTGAGTGATGACTCTTGGTCTTCCTCAACTGAAGATGAGTCACGGCCCAATAGTTTAGATTCTTCAACTTCTAATAAGAAAAATGTTACTCCATTATCAGTTGTGAAGCCAACATCAAATATGTGTAATTTTACTCCCCGGCCATTTTCCAATGTTTATAATTCAAGTTGTTTTGCGTCAAAGACTTCTGCACAGCAAAACAGCGCAAAAACTGACAATGTTCCAGAAAAAGGTGTTTCTAACAAAGTCAGTACAAAAGAGAATTTGAACGAATCTAAGAAATCAAGTGATTCAAACAGCAACACTTCTCTCCACCAAACTCGAACCTCTCATATTCCCTCAACAACATCATCTGTGTTAGAAGCAAGTAAAGAGAAACCTAAATCTATTGAGTCTCACAGTGTAAAACCTGTAGTTCCTTCTAAGCCTGCATTACCTGTAAAGCCTATGATTTCTAATCAACCACGTACTTCTGTGAAAGAAAAGTGATTATATATTATTACTCATATTACTCATATTGAGGAGAGAGAAATAGAAAATTCAAATCTTATTCTTCAGAATACTGTGTTTGGCTTTGTGATGTCTGGGTGCAGCACCACAGGAAATGTAAATAGAGAGCATTGTGGACTATCCACAGATATAGTTGATTTTCCATTGAGAAAAATTGGGCCTGTAGAAGGGTTTGAGAAGTTGGAATTAACAAGTGATAGTGAAAATTCTATATGCGAGAAAATAATTGAGGAAAAAGTACCAGATGCTACTTATTCAACTCATCATGGCGTTTACCGGCCTGAGAAATTACGAGTATTTAATTGTTCCTCAAAGACCTTGAATGGAGCTACTATCAACGGATCAGAGATAAGAGTTGACCCATCCCGAGCTGGTGGAGTTAAACGAGGAGACCGTGGTGATGGAGACATCCGTGGGAGTAAATATGGTGGCTATTCCAGTGGAGATAAACGAGGAGACTGTGGAGGAGGAGAATACCGTGGAGTTAGAGGAGATGCTTTCCGTTATGGAGGAGATAGAGGAAGCAGATATGGTAAACCATCATATGGATATGGCGGAGTATATAGGAGTTCAAGCTACAGGAGCCGTTCAACTATGGGATCGTCCAAGAAACAGAGGTGGCTGGTAAGAGAATATGCCCTGAACGGCAAATGCCATTGCCGAACCTCTACTGTTCGTGTGAGAGTATAACATCTGTTACAGTTGGTGTTTAATATGCTTCAATGGTCCTCAGTGTTTTAATTTTGAGAATTCATCAACTTCTTTTGTGAATGTGCCTTGAAGCTTAAGACATCTAAGTAGTTTATTGGAGTGATTCGAAATCAAGTGATTAAAAGACTTTCGTGCTCATCAGAATTGCTACAATTCATCGATTGTCATCTGATTTCCAGTGATACCACATTAGGTGAGACCAGAGTTCCTGGCTGGAGAAAAGTATCCTGATCAACCGATCCAGATCCTTGAAATACAGGACGAGAACTTTTCTGAACTGAGTGATCCAGTGTTGGTGAGAACAAACTGTTTATGAAACAAGTGACTGAAATTTCATGAACTATTTATTGAGTTTAAGTAATAATTATATAAAAGTTTAAGTATTTAAGTTACATATTTAGATTTATTAAAAATGCTAAGTGTTTGTCATTTAAACTAAATTATTCAATTGATAATTTATTTATATTGATAATTTATATATTATTATTTTTTAGTTATTCATGCATGATAGAAATTAATATTGTTGAGATATTTCTGGTAAAACCTATTCAACAAGAAAAGTTTTCAAAAGTCGATTGAAAGATAAGAAACTTATGTCGAAGAGTAAATTCAAATCTTTAAATCCCTTTTAGATTTAGATGGAATCTTAAGAGTAGGTGGACGTTTGAGTAATGCGGAATGTAGTTGTGTTAAAATACACCGTATAATTTTGCCTAAAAATCATGCATTTACTGAGATGTTAATTTCTTATTACCATATAAAATATTATCATGTAGGATTATCTGCTCTTTTGTGTCATGTACGTGAGAAATTCTGACCTACAGGTGGAAAATCTATTTGTAGAAAAATAGTGCATAAATGTGTTATGTTTTACAGTAAAACCTATAGTGTCAACACAATTAATGGGTATTTCACCAAAAGATAGAGTTATCTTGAATTATCCATTTAATGTTTCAGGAGTAGATTTATGTGGACCATTTTTAGTTAAAATTGGTAAACAAAGAAAGAGTATTGTGTGTAAAATGTATGTATATTTATTTGTTTGTTTTGTATTTAAGGCAGTACATATTGATATTGTTTCTGATTTATCATCCGAATCCTTTATAGCTGCTTTAAAAAGATTTTTTGCACGTAGAGGCAAATGTGCTAAATTATACTCTGATAATGCAAAGAATTTGTAGGTGCAAACAGAGAAATTCAAAAGTTTCATGAGTTAGTTATTAATCCTGAGATTAAGTTACCTTCATATTTATGTGAAGAAGGTATCAAATGGAAATTTATTCCCCCTCGAGCCCAAAATTTGGTGGTCTCTGGGAAGCAGCCATTAAATCATTTAAGTTTCACCAGAAGAGTAGTTAAAGGTGCTAGTTTAAATTATGAAGAGTTTATGAAGAGTATACAAACTGAAGCAATTTTGAATTCTAGACCATTGAGTCCAATTTCTACTGATAGTGATACCTTCGAAGTTTAACTTCAGCCCATTTTTTGATTAATCGATTAATGAACGCTATTTTAGAGCCTAATTTAATTGATTAAAAAGATAATAATCTCAATAAGAGGCAAAGAGTAACTAAAATAGTTCAATTAGTGTGGAGAAAATGGCACCGTAGCTATTTAAGTGAATTGCAACAAAGAAATAAATGGGTCTTTGAAAAAGACAATGTAAACATTGGTGATTTAGTGCTATTGGTTGATGATAATTTACCTACTTGCAAATGGTCTCTAGACAGAATAATTGATATGTATTATGGTGTTGATAATAAAATCAGAGTGCTTAATATAAAACCCCAGAGTGGAATTTTTAAGAGACCTGTATCAAAAGTGTGTGTTTTGCCTATGCCAGAGTAACTTCCTTTAGAGTGCTTTATTTATATTCATGGTATTATGTTTGTAATTTGTTTAAATTTAGTACAATGTATACATATATATATTCATTTTTTCAATGACTTATTATATGTTTAGAATTGTTAATTTTGTATGTTAGAATGATTTATTGTATATTATTGAATTTTTAGTAAACATATCAATGGGTGGCGGTATGTTACGTCGAAACCCAGCTTCCCCTGTTTAGGGGAGGTCAACGCCCTATGTCCAGAAAAACATCCTGTTTGTAGGGGTGTCTGGCAGGGGGTGAGGGCCAGGGAGAGAAAGAAGGAATGTAAGTAAAAAGAGTTGAAACTCAGCGACCAAAGAGAATGGTTGTGTTGGCAGTCGATCCTCGAGCGCGATGACTGCATAAACAAAGGAGTTGAGCAACTGCGACCAAAGAGAAACGTTGCGTGTAGCAGGGCATCTTCGAGTCTGATGGCTGCATAAACAAAAGAGTTTTAACTTCTGTAACCAACGAGAAAGGTTGCGTGTGGCAGTCCATCCATGAGTGCGATGGCTGCATAAATAAATGAGTTCAATAAGTGTAACCCCAGAGAGAGGTTGTGTGGTCAGTTCATCTTCGAGTTTGATGGCTACCAAAATAAAGGAGTTTTATTTATATACAGTCCACTGTGTCGAGTATTTATTGGAGTTTGTTTCTTGTGTGAGCTATCGAACACCGTCCTTGTTGTTGAGAAAGAGGAAAAATTGGAGCGGTCTTATAACTTTAAAACGGACTGTAGTTCTTAATAAAAATTTATTATTTTTATTTATTGTTTGATTTTAACTTTTTTATTTTCATATTTAATGTTTGATTTCATTCATTCCACTTTTTTCACCTTTCGGATTTAATGTCATTTTTAGTTATATTTGTACGATAAAATTTTAGATATCTATTTTTGCGCATAAATGTGTAAAATTGTTGAACTACAAACCTCAAAGGACTGAAAAGAATCAGCGACTTATTTCGAACAAAACATTTTGACAAGTATATATTTTAATTATCATGAATTCAACAATTAATAATAATTTCTTCCTAATATGGTCATGAATTTACTTGCAATGTATATATTTTAATGTACTGTTTTTTGAACATTAAAATAATAGAAAAACTACAATTTTTTATGAAATTTTTGTCCGTCTTTTTATTTGATGGTTAATTATAGGGCACGAAAACGAGGAAAGTTAAGGAGTTTAGAATCAAGGATTTTTTAAAGAGTCGGAGTCGAGAGTTGGTTAAAAAATGAATATTATCAATCTAAAATTATAATTTTATTAATAAATATGTATCAATTTATATTTATATAACAAATATAAAATTAATTTTATAAATATATTACAGTAGAACCTCTGTAAGTCGAACTTCAAGGGAGATGCCAAATAATTCGAGTTATAGAGTTTTCGACTTATGAAGGATTTCGACTTACGCGGATTTTGTAAGGAAATATTCAACTTGTAGAGGTTTAGATTCTTTCTGACTTATTTTGAGTTAGAGAGGTAAAATAAATAAAAATTCAAGTTACAGAGGTAATAAACATGTTTCTTTGCAACTTAAAAATTATATTATGTACTACAATAAAAAATCAAAATAATTCCGTAATAAGTTAAATCAAATGATCGAGTTGTATAAAAGGTTATAAAATCAAACATTGCCAATGTTTGAGATACAGAGGTCCAAATTTTTTTTTTTCGAGTTACGGAGGGAAAATATATACCAAAATGGCTTGTGGGGATTGACTCATTATTTCGACATATAGAGGGTTGAAATTGCGAGTCATGGAGGTTTTGGGGCTTGAAGGGAAGGGGACAAAAATTTTTTTCGAGTTTTGGAGGTTTTCGACTTATTGAGGTTCGACTTAATGAGGTTCTACTGTATATATTTATACATTTTACTCATATATATAATTTTATAATTATTTCTGCTGCTGCGCCATGTTTTTCATGAATTAAGTTAAAGTAATTTAAAGGACCCCAAGATTGAGAAATTCTGGAGTTTTTATTTTCACGGGCGACCTTGATAGAGCATAAACACGATTTAGCAGGGAAAAAAAAAAAAAAAAAACTTAACCGGAGAAGACGCGTAAGATGTTCTCAAGTGGACGATTAGCAAAGGTTTTTTCTGATCTGTTAATAGTAAATATCCGCCTTGCAATTTGAAATTAAATCCTCGATGCTCTTCTGCACTTCAAGCACTGCTGATGCTTGGTCTTCTTCATTCGGTGTCTCTCATAAATTGAGAATGATAACAATAACATGGCATTGTGCAATCGATTGTTAATATCTAAATGAGTATTTGGAATACTCATTTTTCTTTTTATTTTTTCGTTTCATGTTTCGACTCCATAGAAATAACGATTTCGTTATACTCAGTATTATTTTACTTTTGTCCAACTGATTTTCTGCAGTATTTTTGGTTCCTGCCAGGCACAACTTTCGCCAACATCAGATTTTATCATTTTGGCGACGACGCAACAAACCAGCAATTTAAACAATTGTGAAAATAAAGCATACTCATTTTCATATATATATATTTTCCTAATGCAGCTGGCAAACACTTAAGACACTTGTCTTGGATGCTTTAAGGCAGGGATGGGCAAAATGTTTCGGTCGCGGGCCAAAAATCGAAGAAAACAAAGTTTGGTGGGCCACCATAAATTTTTCTAAAATTTTAAAAATATTGATAGTATTAATAACACTTTATTATTACCATAATATTTATAAAATTATTAACCACTAATATATATATTTTATTTTTGAAATATTTTACGAATAACTCAAACAAGCACTAGCTACGCCACACTTTTAATAATTTCACCACTATTCACAATGATGCTATATGTCCGCAATCTTTCCATACAGAATCAATAATATTAGAACTAACTCGTGCCAAAAGAAAAAGCCGCTAGCTGGACCTTAAAATGTGCAGTCTGCCATATGTGACGTCTAATTCACTTATATTGGATTCCCATATGCGTGCTCCCAGAGAAAGAGACAACTCCTGTTGTGCGCCAATTTACAACTATAATTGACAACGAACTTCCGCTTTTAACACTCTACCGACTGAAAGCTGTCCGTGCTTGCTATTTCCTTCGATTTATGTTTTGTAGAACAAAAAATAGAGAAAGTAAAAATATCATCAATCCATTAAAAAAAAAAAAAAAAAAAAAAAATGAAAAAAAAAATATTTAATCAAACTTGAAAAGGAGATCGAAATATAATATATATTTCTTTAAATTTGCCACAGTCCGGCAGATTAAAATTCTATCCGCGGGCCGGATAGAACCTTCCGGCGGGCAGGAGTTGCCCCGCGAGCCGTAGTTTGCCCACCCCTGCCTTAAGGCAAGCGCTGCACCGACGTTACTCACTTAGTACTACCCAGGAGGTGCGTGCAGCTTGGAGGTAAGCTACTGACAGTACCCCTGCAACGCTCTACGATCGTGTTAGACCGGGACCTACGGTTTAAAGTGGATTCCGAACCACTACAATCATCCACGGCGAACCGGAAACCTTTGTTATCGAGCGCTAGCCACTCGGCCATTCAGGCCAATTAAAAATTAAATATGATCAAAGGAATAATTCACAATAAAGTGTTTTTCAGCTTCATAGAAATATCGATTTCGTTATATTCAGTATTATTTTATTTTTCTTCCAACTGATTTTCCGAAGTACTTTTGGTTCCTGCCAAGCGCAACTTTCGCCAACAAAACAAACCAGCAATTTAAACAACTGTGAAAATAAAGTATACTCATTTTCATAAAACTTTCATTTCATTTTTTCAATAAATTTAAGAAATATAAATTAAAGCTATTTTAAAAAACATTCTTTTACTATTTCCACGCCAAAATATTTTAATTAGAACATTTAGTTATCCCGCATACACGCATTTCGCGTGATAATAATTAAAAAGAAAGTGGAAAATGAAACGTGAGTGATTTCCAAAGTTATAAGATGTTATGTTATTTTTTCGAAAGTGAGGAAAAGAGATTTCTCCTTTCAGATGATGACGCAATCATAACGTAACGGTAGATGTTTAGTTGGAGTACCAGGTATATATTGATATGGGAGTACCCCGTACCTCCATATCAATAATTACTAATAAAGAAACATAAATTATAGAAACTAAAAGTTAAATTTATAAAAAGAAGAAAACAAAAACCAGCCCATGTTCTGTGAAATTTAAAAAGGAATAAAATTATTAGTACATAATCTTTATTTAAAATAAAAGTTAATAAAAAATATTTAAATGCAAAATAAGTGTGGCAGTAAAAAGAATTTGTAATAACCAAAAATTCGTCTGGATGGCTGAAGAGAAAGAGAAAAGGAAAGGAGAGGGCAGATTATTTTACAAACCAAAACTAAAACATTACGAAGTTCCATGTCGAAACTACCTTGGCGATATTCCGAAGCTAGCAAAACGAACTACGGATGACGTAATCTCTAGTCTGGTTTATTTCCTTCTCGACTTTTTTATTTCTGACTTCGAACGGAGGCTGAGCTCCGAAGAGCCTCCAATCGAAACGTACTTACGCACAATGGGCGGGCATCCGACACAACTTGTAATCAGTGAACTTAGGGCGGCAAATTTTAAGGGACGCCAAAATTTTCGAGGCGGTAAAAATTTGAAATCAATTTTGTTTCTTATCAACTGTAAGACCGAATGTTAGTGCTTCTTGCTTTGACATTTCAATATTTAAAGGGTAGAATTATTTTTAAAAATAATTAATCGAGTAAGTAGTAAAATTTAAAATATCTAACAAATAGGTACTAAAACAATTTTCGTTAAGTATAGCATTTATCTATTGACGTTAGAGTTTTCATAAATGTTTCTTAAAAAATCTAAATGGAGCGTTTGTTAGTTTATCATTATAACACAAAATATTAATTCACCCTATTTAATTATACCTTTGTCCGGTTACTCAATAACTTTATTATTATTTTTTTTTAATGTCGCATAAAAATTTTTTAGTTTCACGTAATATGAGGCTTTTTTCAAAGACTACCATGATCAATTTAGAAAGATCGTACTAGAACTTGGAAAATCCCAAAAATATAAAGAAATAGGCCTCGAAAGACAAATTAAATGAGTCAATTTAATTTATTAATAAAATAAATCGATAACTAGCAAGATAGGCTCAATGTACTTGCATTATTAAGCAATGAACCGCAAATAGTTCAAGAAGTTAAGTATGAGGATATCATTAATACTTTAGAACGGATGAAAGCAAGAAATAAATATGTTATATGATTAGTTAGATAGATAGGATTTATTTCTTAATTAAAAGCAATTTATTCTAAATTGTATGTTTAGCCTTTAAACCAATAAATAAATATATATATATATATATATATGGATTCGAATTAAATTTAGGTATTCAATGTAGGCTTGAATTATATATATATAGAGAGAAAGAGATAATTAATTCATGCCTAAATTGAATATCTAAATTTAATTCGAATCCATTATTACTATTCGTATTATTATTATTATATATAAGGGCGTCAAATTAACTTGGGCATGGGGCGCCATCGAACCTAAATTCGTCACTGCCTGTAATACAATATGTTGCTAAGTATGTGGGTCTTCGCTCTGTGGCATACAGGGTTTTTTTAATACGCTTTTATTAGTTTCACCTGTATGTTTGTTTGTATGTATGTTTGTTTGTTTGTAACTGACTCTTTGGGCTCGATTTTATCCTACTTTAAGCGATCAGATTTAATTTAAACGTTGTGGACTTATCAAGGACCGACGACACTAAAGTATTTTGATAAGTTTATTATCTCATCATGATTAGGATCGCCACAATGAGTGAATTTATTTTAACTCATGAAGAACAGTTTAACCCACGTAGAATGAAAGTACCTAAGACATTCAAACCTACGTGGGACAGTGGCATAGCGGTTAAAGCGCCTGACTACGGATCAGAAGATTCCCTGTTCGAATCCTGGCTGGCTCGACCTAGTCGCATTTAGCCTTTACTTTACTCACAGTTAAATTATTGCAAGAACCAGTTCTCCGTTCTTTAGTTTTTTAAACTATAATTTTTTTTATTATTTTTTTTTAAACCATTACTTTGCTGTAGGTAGAAGAAAGAAAGGGGATATATGAATTGTTGACTATAGATAAAAGTATTTTAATGCGAATCAATGCATGAGCTATCTACTTATACCAGTCTTCATAGATAATTGTTTAATTGTATTATTTAATGTTATTCGCCATGATGTTAGTAAGTACCGTGAATTATTTAATGTTATTATGCATGAATAAGGGCTTGAATGGCCGAAGGAGCTCGGCTCTCTCTTTACTCTGGCGCTCGGTATCACAGATTTTGGGTTCGAGTTCCGGCGGGGCCATGGATGTTTGTAGTGTTTCGGAATTCACTTTAAAGCGTAGGTACCGTTCTAATAGGATCGTAGAGCGCTGAGGGGGCATTGGTACTCCGCGTCCGTGGCTTATCTTCAAGTTACACATGCAGCCTGGGTAATGCAAAGCGAGTAACGTCTGTGCAGCGCTTGCCTTAATGCATCCAAGACCAAGCTGTCTAAGTGTTTGCCAGCTGCAAAGAAAAAAAAAATGCATGAATAACGAATAAAACAAAAAGTTTTCTGTCGTTTTTATAGTTTATAAGTCGGTCGATGCATGAAATAGGATAATACATTTGTTATTATTATTAAAAATTATTTGCATTTTAAATATTTTTATGTTGACGGAATATGATTTTATTCTAATATCTGATATACATGTTCCTGATATGGGACATTTATTAATAATATGACAAATTCTTTCACGATTATTTGAACTCTCATTAAAAAAAAACAAAAAAAAAACCTCTGCATTTATGATAGTTTCATAATTTGTAATTTAAAAATACATTTTTTTAGGAGCTGTAAAATTTATTTGGCATTTTGTTTATTTTGACCCGAAGATATAATTTTTTTTTATGCCAGAAAGATAGGATTCAAGTAAAAATGTAACTTTTGTATAAGTTAAATTAGAAAATGGTTATTACTTTCTCTATATTTTATTTTTATTGCAATTTAGTTTTTATTTATAAATTTAGTGATGAATTTAGGGACATTCATTCACATAGCCTCAAAATATTATGCCTTTTAAAGGCTAATTTTTTTTTTTTCACAGAAAAACATTGCTAGAACTGAAAAATCTGAATTTTTTTTTTCAATAACAATCATTGATATGTTACGTGAAACAAATCTTTGAAGACCATAATTTTTAAAAACATTTTGTCATGTAATATTAATAGGTTATGAATATAATATATCCATAATATACGCAACGAATTGCTTCACCAAAGATCAAAATAGCCAAAAGAGGTAAGACACTTTTGTAAAGAAGAGGGAAAAATAAAACCCAGTAGATATGGACCCGTGTATCCTAGACTATAGCGTTAATGGCAAAATTTCTTTATTTACTAGTTTTCAATAAATTGGAAAATTTTAAATTTTTTAATACTAAAGTATTTTACTCCTTCATTCAAATCGGGAAATCGCAAAACAAATTTATCCACAACTGTGCCCAAAAATTAAGACCAAATATATATATTTTTTCCAAAACTGCTTATTTATTCTTCCAAATTTATTTCATCGCCTTCAAAGTAATCTCCTCTGGACACAATGCACTTATGCCAACTTTTTCTCCAATCCTCAATGCATGCTAAAAAGTCATTGGCAAGGATGGCCTTTCAAGTTGAATCACGTCTGCCGATTCACGTTGAATCTCTTCAATCGACTCAAAACGGTGTCCCCGGAGGGGTCTTTTGAGTTTAGGGAATAGCCAGAAGTCGTACGGTGTGAATACGGAGGTTGTGAAACGATACGGGTTTCATTTTTGGAGAAAAAGTCACGAAGAATCAATGTAGTGTGAGCTGGTGCATTCAGTGTTTTCGGTACCCATCGAGATTTGACAATGTTTGAAGCCCAAAATGGAATTGACAGTTCTTGTTGAAATTCCAACATCATCAGCAAAGTCTCTAATTGTAAATCGACGGTTTGCAAGCACGATCATCGAAGGAGAGAAAGGGGGAGGGGGGCGGGCAACTTGTGTTGTGATGGAAGTAGAGTGAGAAACGGAAACGGATGTACTATGGGGTTAATATACCCCGAAAACATCCACATAATCATTAATATAGTTAAATTTACATTATTGAAATTACATCGTGAACATCGTATTAAGATAAATGATAAAAAGAAAGAAGTAAGTTAAGTTACACAGATAGAATTAGGAGTCCGTAACTCGTTTTCCCGCGACGGTCAGTGAATTAATGAAAAATAAAAATAAATTAAATTAAGAATTTAAAATTAATATATTAGAAATGAAAACATTCACTTAAAAATTTTAGATATCATTCAGATTTTTTTTTTTTTACACGGTAGCCCGTATTTATGTTAGTTTTGTACATCGCAACAATAGATGAAAATTTAAGGTGCCAGACACCTTAGATTTGCAATTTAGCTATTTTGGTCATTTGGAGTCACACGAATTCTTTTTAGACGTGGGAAGGACTCATCGTAGATAGCTCTGGGTCTTTTTCTAGGTCTTCTGGGAGAAAAAAATTTCTCCCATATTTTATTGGAAAAAAATATAAGATATTGAGCAGGATATAAATTTAGCAATCAATACCGTCAGTGACGAAGCGTGTAGATCGCTGGAAAGAAGTTTCTTCTTTCATTCTGGGTTGTAGTCTGAGTGAAGGAGGGAACACGATGGAAAATGAAACATGTGAATAAATGAGTGAGAGAGATGGAAAGTGTGTATGGGAGAGAGGGATAATTTTTTCTAACTTAAAAAAATGAATGGAAATTATTTATAAAGGACTTTCTACAATATAGTGGGGAAAAAAAAGGAGGAATTGATTGAAATTTATTTTTTATATTACTTGTTCTAGAGCTACTGACACCAGGACTGTATACAGGGAATGTGCGAATAGCTTCTTTGCGAATCTGAGGGCATTTATCATGAAAAACTTTTTGAAATTTTGAATATGCAATCCATTATCGGATTAAGATCAATATCTTTATGGATTTGTTTCCGTCTAACAAACCACGAGGCATTAACTATATGTAGGGTACGGTGAAGTCTGCCGTGATGACAGTTGGCAACTGACCGATTACGGTGTACCAATAGGGATAGACCCCTTCACCTCCTCGTCTTAATTCATAGATAAATTTAACAATTATAGTTGACTGCATTAGGTTAGTTATAAAAAATAATAAGATAAAGTTTCAAAAAATTAAAATATAGTACTTAAAAAAAAAAAAAAAAAAAAAAAAAAAAAAAAAATAAAAATAAATAAAAGTAAAATACAAAATAAAAATAAAAGAAGTTAAGTTTAAATTCGGTACAATCAGGGATCAGTTGTCGATGCCACAAAACTATTGAAGAAATAATAATCGTGAAAAAGGGTATTCCGAACGGTGGGAGCCCGTAATGATGATCCTGGAAAACAATACAGGTTAAATGCTCTCAAAATAAATAAAAAAAAAAAAAAAAAAGGCCGATCTCAGAACCAAAGTTTTTAGGGGGTATTTTTTTAAAAATTTTTTTGGCGTTTTTGATAATTTTTTGTCATAACCTTTTATTTTTCGAACCAAAAAAAATGAGTAAAAGAGAAAACAAAATTAAACCTAACATATTACTAGTCGGTAAAAAATAATTAAGATGCACATCGTAGCAAAAATAGCGAAAGGAGCTGAGTTAATAAAATGACAGACGAGAAAAGGAATGTCACTGTTCTAAAAGCGCGGGGTGCTCGATATCAATCGTTATAATTTTTCACTTGTTTCATTTCAAAATGCAGAGTTAGTTTTAAATGTCATACAAAGCACCCCACGCTTTTAGAACAGTGACATTCCTTTTCTCGTCAGTCCTTTTATTCTTATGTTAACAATTATTTTTTTACTTTTTAGTTTGATTAACTCTAAAAGCGTGTTTTTTAGTTTTTTTAAACTATTCATTTATTTTTTACTTTTTAGTTTGATTAACTCTAAAAGCGTGTTTTTAGTTTTTTAAACTATTCATTTATTTTTTACTTTTTAGTTTGATTAACTCTAAAAGCGTGTTTTTTAGTTTTTTTAAACTATTCATTTATTTTTTACTTTTTAGTTTGATTAACTCTAAAAGCGTGTTTTTTAGTTTTTTTAAACTATTAATTTATTTTTTACTTTTTAGTTTGATTAACTCAAAAAGCATGTTTTGAGTGTTTTTAAACTATAATATTTAAATGAGGTCCTGGTACGGAGGAGTGGAACTATAGTTCTTACAATAATGTAATTGTGAGTAAAACAAAGGCTAAATGCGAATAGTCCGTTGTGCCACTGTCCCACGTAGGTTTGAATGTCTTTACTGAATACTTTCATTCTGCATGGGTTAAATTGCTCTTCATAAGTTAAAATAAAATCTCTAATCTTGGCGATCCCAATCATGATGAGATAATAAACTTATCAAACTATTTTATTGTCGTCGGTCCTTGATAAGTCTACAACGTTTCAATTAAATCTGTTTTATTGTTATTCCCGCGTGGAGAACTTTATTCGGAAACCGTTGAATGATTGGGGTTCATTTAGCTGCCGACTGGACTGCGCACATGTGGGCTTCATAAATTAAGATTGTTTATTTCAATAGAAGTTCTAGAATTTGCGGCAGATCAGGGGATGGGAATGCGTTTATTTTGAATGTGAGGAAGGCAGGTGTCGAGAATGACAATGGTAGAATGAAGCTGCTTTTTAGTTTTCGACGGCAGTCGGATAGGGGGGAGTGTTTTTTCCTAAAGTTAAGAAACACCATGGCTGTTATTCTGAACATGGCGTCTTTTGTAGATATACTGTTTACTGTTGGTACTGGTACTGTTTGAGGTTTATTAGCATTTAAATTAATTTTTCCAATTAACAAGCTGGCAACTGGCTTACCGATTACGGAGTACCTATGGGGATAAACCCCTTAACCTCCTCTTCTTAATTCATACATAAATTTACGATTTTAGTTGGCTGCTTAAGGTTAGTATTAAAAATACAAGATACATTTTCAAAAAATTAAAATATGGCACTCTAAAAAATTAAAAATGCTAAAAAATAAATAAAAGTAAAATACAAAATTAAAATAAAAAAAATTTCAGTTTTAAATTCGGTAGAATTAGGGACCAGTTGTCGATGCCACAAAACTATTGGAACATGGTGAATAAAGGGTATGCTGAAAGGGGAGACCGTAATGATGTAGAAAGCAAAGATTAAATATTCACACTAAAAAAAAAAAAAAAAAAGGCACTTCTCAGAAACAAAGTTTTATTATTAACAAGCCCAATTTTTTTTCCAATTAACAAGCCCATTTTCAAGCAAGTTTGAAGGTTGTGAGTAAGGTGTTTAAAGTTCTTGTGTTGTGTAATGTTAGCTGTTTTCATCAGCGTAAAAGCTAAGTGTAATATTTTGTATTTGTGGTTCATAAAAAGTGTAAATAAATAATAATAATAATAAAAAAAGGTGTGGAGCAAGTACAGAACCTTGTTAGATTCCAGCAGACATACATCAATCAATGTTTTTGATCCAGACAAACCAAGTTACAATTAATGAGAAAGCAATTAATGAGCTTAATTAAATGAAGAGGGCGTTAATTAAATGATGCTTAATTAATGAGCTTAATTAATTTATAGATCAGACCCTTAATCCAAAGGCTTTGATAATATCAAGGTAGATTGTATCAATGGTATGCTGAATGCTACAGTCATAGGTAATTTGTTCGGTTACGCGCATCAGCTGATGAGTGATGGGGAGAATTTTCAGAAAACCATATTGATGAGGTAGGGACTGATGGCCGAGTAGCTAGCGCTCTGGCGCTCAGTACCACAGGTTTTGGGTTCGAGTGCCAGCGGTGCCATGGATGTTTAGTGATTTGGAATCCCCTTTAAACCGCAAGTCCCGGTCTAATAGGATCGTTGCGGGGTTTGTTACTCCGTGTCCGTAGCTTATCGTCAAACTACACGCACCTCCTGGGTAGTGCTAAGTGAGTAAAGTCTGTCCAGCGCTTGCCTTAAGGCATCCAAGACAACTGTCTAAATGTCTGCCAGCTGCATTAGAAGAAGAAGAAAAAAAAAAAACGTAACTGATGGTATTACAGGGTTCAGTTTAAAAAAAAACCCGTTTGAACGAGGCGAATGGAAAGAATTAGCAATGGAACTAGTGATGATATTTTCAATTATAGGGTTACTGATTTTAAAAGCCAGCAAGGAGTTGAACCTTTCAGGGGTTTGTAATTAGAGATCGGGGGGGGAGGAATTAGATAAGAGTGCAGATACTTTTTTTTGTTTGTAGTGTTCCAAAGTGTACTATTATAAGTAAGTTCAGTATTTAAGGCTTTGAGTTCGTTTGACTAGTTTTCCTGATTAAATTTGGAGATTACTTATCGGAGAATACACATATGTAGAGTAAGGGACAAGGTACGTTTGCCATAGCGGGATCTATGGGCAATCACAGTTTTAACAGAAGGTAGAAGAACAGTAGGGTTTATTGTTAGTAATAGGTTTAGATGCAGCCTTATGCAGAGTGCTTGTTATTAGCGATGTTGGTAATGCCATTTTTTGAATTCCTTTTTTTGATATATTTATAAATACAATTCAGTTTTTTTTCTCAATTTAAGCATGAAAAATTACAATTAATTTTATGGCAAGTTAATAAATCCAAAATGAGAATAAATGAAGTAAACCCCTTCCGGCATGATACGTTTTTCCAAAGAATTAAATAGAAATAGTTCATAACTTGCAATGAATCGACAATTTATTAACGAAAGTTTATTGTCAAATGATTTATCCGTATATATATATATATTTGAAAGTTTTCATTTATTATATTCTCTTGAGATGTACTATTTAAAACTTCCTCCTAGTAAATTTGTACTCCATCGCAAAAAAATAACTTGAGTTAAAAGAACTACAATTCATTCCTGCACAAGTAACGTTGCATTATTTTGAGAATTAACAGATCTTGCCCTCTTATTTTAGTGTAATGTAGAATTTTTGTTGTGAAACAATCAAATATGGAAGAAGAAAATAAAGTATATGGAACAAAAAAGTGATGTTTAATTTTTTCAGAATTCGATTCTTCTTCTTATTTTTTGTATTGTTAGTAATAGGTTTAGATGCAGCCTTATCTGCAGAGTGCTTGTTATTAGCGATGTTGGTAATGCCATTTTCGATACCAGTACCATTAAGAATAGATGGGGTGGGGTGGGGAGGTATTTGTTACGAGTTGTGAGGTAAATATTTTCTGATGGGTAGTGACTTTTTACGAGATGTTAAAAGAGGGGTGTAGGTGATGGTAAAGGAAATAATTATAGGATTATGATCGGAGGATAGTCCAGGCAGTGAAGAAATATTGTAGTAATAAAGAAAAGTGTTTAAAGCAGCGATATCAACGGTGAGAAAAGAGTTAAAACCATATCTAGTGAGAATGGCAGACGCAATAATTTCAAAGTCAGTATTTAGAGAAAAAGTGCGAAGGGTGTTTCCAATGCTTTGCGATTCATTATTTCATTATTTTCATTCCTTAATGATGCAATTTCATTATTTTTACGACTGTCCCAGCTAATATGACGAGCGTTAAAATATTCACAGAAGATGGTACTATGTTGATGAATGGTGAAAGAGGCGTGGAAGTTTTAAGATCGATGATAAAGCCTATTGGTGAATCGAATTGGAGTAGGAGGAGTAATAATTTTAATTCCAGATATCAACAAAGTTAGTTTTATGCCTTGCCTGTTTGATTAAAAAAAATTTTTTTTTAATTTATTATTATTATTTTTTTTTGTAATCTTAGATCGTAAATTGAATTACATTCCTCACATCGACTACCTTAGGGATAAATTTGATAGATGCATTCGCGTACTGTATCCATTTATTTGCAGGAACTCTACTATGTCCTTGGAAAATTAAAAACTCATTTACCTTGCTTACTTGTGTCCAATACTTGCATATGCGAGTCCTCTTTGGTGATGTACTGCTCCGTAGAAAGAACAAAGACTTGAAAATAAAATCCTACGTATGATTACAAATTCTCTCTGGTTTTTCAGAAAGTTCCTCTCAAGTTTTAAACAACTTGTTTATAAAATTGCTCAAAATTTTTATAAATCCAATTCCGAATAGTAATAATTCCGTTTTAAATGATCTAAGCAACTATGATGACGACATTTCTGATTTCAAAAATCGCAAAAGACCTCGCGCTGTTCTGAATATTATTCATTAGCATTTCGATATCCTCCTTTCCAAACTGAAAGTCAAAATTTCCTCTCTAATTGTTTTTGTTTCTATTGTTTATTTTTTTATATTACCTTTTATTCTTTACTTAAAAATTATAATAATAATATGAGAAAATAATAAAAAAATTATTCATATATAAATTAAAAAAAAAAAAACTTTACAAGTTAATTTTTTAAATAAATTAATACATATCGTACTCTTTTTCTATCCAATCAATGGGCTTAAAGCTTAAGAAACTTCTCTCATTCACAAAGTAGAAGATAGAGGTTGCTATGCAACCAAGGCTCTCCGTCAACCTGGCAAATCGTCGTCGTTTGATTTTTTTTTTCCCTTTCATTCCTCCCTTTGAAGGTGCAAAGTCGGTTAAAAGTGATTTTCTTTCTCTCACCAAAATGGTGAAGTCCGCCTGCTTATATTTATATATATTATATATAATTCCCAAGTCACGATGTTTGTTCGGGGATGAACTCTGAAACTAACAATCCGATTTTAACTTTTTTCTTAAATGTGTGTTTTGTTCCAACTTGAGAGATAGATAGTTTTATTCAGATTTTTTTTTATTTAAATGCAAAATTGATGATTTTTATATTTTTCGTCATTTGGCGCTATTGATACTACGCCTGGCGCAACTAAAATTTGCGATTTCTCATCCGATGGATCGCACTTTTGTCAGTACATTAAAAATACAAGGTCAGGTGTACCATAAGATCGGGTCGTTGATAATTCCTAACGAAGAGCCAAAATTTCTTCAAATTATTTTCATGGGCAGTTCTGAAGAACGTGCGTGACAAACTCGATGTCGGTATACTTTTATCGAACAAGTAAGCGCAAAGAAAGCTATTGTGGAATTGTTAGGAAAATCTCTTTTAGAAAAAGCATAACGAACTATATTAAAATTATTTGACGAATTTATTTATTTTGACGAAAGACAGGATTACCAAGAAATAGTGTTCATCATCGCTTTAGTTCTTCTTAGTTAAATGAAAGTGTGATTATTTAAAAATTAAATTACGTGAAAAATAATTATAAAACAGTGTTAAAAATCGACATTATCTACCTCTGACTCATTAAATTAATAAAAAATTCTCAAAACATTTTCTATTCGTTGAAGCTTAATTTGAACTTTTCCTGATTCTCTACCAATCACTTTCCTAGCAATACCAATTATAGTATCTAATAATTCGAACGAAATACAAGAAAGCCACAGCAACGCGTGGCTGGTCTGCTAGTTATATATATATATATTGTCTATTAAAGTAGTTTCAGCGACTGTGTTCGTGAATTTTTCTGTGAAAAATTCGAAAAGATCGCAGAAACTTTTTTTATCGTCGCTAATACTTACGCCATGAATTTCTTCACACACACAGTGTTGATCCTTAAACTTTTTCACGTCCACTTGATGAAGTCTATCCAGTTTGGAAAAAACTGTTGGCATAGCAGAAAATGAATCCACAAAAATAATATTTATAAATTCATCAGAACGAGAATATCTGGACAACTGCAAAATGTAGAAAAATACGCTGTGTTTCCCATAATAATCAGATTGCACATTACTTCCTCTTATGGAGACGCCTGTCCGGAGCCGGATTTTCCATAGGTTAACTAGGCTTTTGTGCTCAGGGCCTCAAGATTAAGAGAGGGCCTACATTTAAATTGTTAGCAAAACTAGAATGACACTATTCTAAAAACAGTGGATTCTACACATTACAAACATCCATGGCACTACTCAGGGACTTCCCCTAACCCGAAATCCTGTGGCGCCAGAGCGGGGACGCCGGCCATATCAGGCCCACGGGGTATAATAGGATCAGAGCATTGGCCGTAAGGCTGAGAAACCTGCAATTCTGTAAAAGTCCATTCCCTGTCTCGAATTGGTTATTACAGACGCACTATGGCTCCACGATGGGCTCAGAGCCTAGTTAGTTATTAAAAATATTGCAGAACATTTAAAAATGGATATTCAGCGAATACTGTAATTTTCACACACCATATTCTGCACCATTCGTAAGTTGAGTGATGTGGGTGATCATACATCTTTTTGGCTGGTGCTGAAATGTGATTTTTCTATATATATATTAACTATAGGGCTAGTCGTAGGGCCTAAGATCAAGAGGGGCCTACATTCAAATTGCTAGCAAAAATTAGAATGACACTCATATTCTGTAAAAACAGTAAACACTCAAACGCTTAGAATCGAAAATAAGAAGAAATTCCACACTATATGACACTATAAACAAACATAAAAATGTATTGCTAACATCAATTGCCTGGCTTATTGGGTCTGTGTCGTTTGTATAAACTAGATTGCACCAAAGTATAGTTCATACGTTCACTGGATCAAGCAGCGGCAATGAGGATGTGCTCTTATGCAACTGAGTTTTTAATTTGGTAGAAAATAGGATAATTTTTATCAGATATTTTATTTTCGTGAGTCAAAGATTTTTTTAATTTGAATTTTGTTTCTTTGTAAATGTTGTGAGTTATGTTTGATTTAGTTATTGCTACAAGTACTCTATAGGTGCTGAGAATAAATTCCACGACAAGTTTAAGTACGTATTTCAGACTTGACATATCCGTGCCAGATGCCATAAAGAGGAGTACCCATCACAACATGTTTCATTTAACATATTGATATATATCACAGTAATGATGTATTTTATTATTATCTCTTATAAAATTTACAAACTTTTAAAATGGGAGAATAGCCTAGGTCTTTTCCTCTAAATCCGGCTCTGTATATATAATAATAATAATAATAGACTTAAAATAATTAAAATTATAATTACATTAAATACTAAACATTTTTATTTTACTATTTTAGCAGCCCTTGAAAGCAATTTTTAATATCATAAATTAATACTTATAAATCAAATTTCTAATACTTACTTGAAATGAACATGAACGGTTGTTATTCCACTTATTTAGAATTTCTTAAATTTAAATTGATCATGGTAGTCTTTAAACGCTCATAATAGCTGATGCGTGGTAGAACCAAAAATTTTTATGCGACATTAAAAAAAAATAATACAAATAAGCTTTATGAGCAAGTAACTGACAAAGATATAATTAAATATAGCAAATTACTACGATTTGTGTTGTAATGATGAACTAACAAATCGCTCCATTTAGATTTTAAAGAAAAATTTATGAAAAATCTAACGTCAATAGATAAAATGCCATACTTCACAAAAATTTTTTTTATTATATATTTGTTAGATATTTTAAATTTTACATTCTTTAACGACTAGTGAAGACTTTAGGTTTTTATTTTATTTTCTTTTACCTTTTTTTGTCAGTAAAATAAAAGGAATGAACAAAAAAAATCAAATAAAATTACAAAATATTTAAAAAAGAAAAGAACTTTGGTTCTGAGAATCAGTTTTCGAAAATAATATGGTTCTCAATCGTTCAGCATAACTCTCTTTCACTGTTTTGTTTACCTTTTCAATAGTTTCTTTGCGGCATCGACAACCGGTCCCTTTGATCGCACCGAATTCTAAACTTAACTTAAAATTCTTTTGATGTTGACGTTTAATTTTTATTTTGTGAGATGCATTTTACTTTTTATTTATTTTAGTATTTTTATTTTTTTTTAGTAGGGCTCGACGGGCTGGCGGGCCAGCGCCGGCCTCGGCAACATTGCGGTTTCGGTTCGAGTCCCGGCGGCAGCCATGGCGTTTGCAGTGGTTCGGAATCCACGCGTAAACTGTCAGGTCCCGGTCTAATAGGATCGCAGAGCGTTTGCGTCAGTGTTACTCCGCGCGCCCGTGGTTTATCCCTGCAAGTTACACGCTGCCCTCTGGGCCATGCAGAGTGAGCACGTCTGTGCAGCACTTTGCCTTGGCAAGACATCCATAAAGACCAAGCTGTCTGTGTTTGCTAGCTGCATTAGAAAGAAAAAAAAACTTTTGAGTACCATCTTTTAAAATTTTTGAAACTTTACCTTGTAATTTTTTTAATTAACAATTAACAGCCAATTAAATTTAAATCATATCTATGACTAAGAGGAGGAGGTTAAGGGGTATTCTCCGCCCCTAACTCTCTTATTGGTACTCCGTAATCGGCGCTGTGTTTGCTGTGTTTAAATTTGTATCATTTTTACACGATTACTATTTTAAAAATAATTCTCAATTTCCAACACTACATTCAGGAGAGGTTGTCAAAGCAAGAAAGAAGAGCATTAAAATTCGGTATCTACAGTTGACGAAAAACAAAACAAACATTTCTCGACAAAGATCGAACAACATTTTCGAAAATTTTGTCGCCTCTAAAATTTGCCGCTCTAGGCCGGGCTTACATAAATCCGTCACTGATTTCAATCAACACAACCAAGATCCAAAGACGGTGGCTGGTTTAACAGCAAACCAAGAAAAACTTGAGACTTTCCTCAGTACTGAGACTTATATAAACAACTATCTTAGATGAACAATTAAAGAAGATCTCGAAGAACCTATTTTTTATTTAAAAAAATGAGATTTAATGTATTACAAATAGAGCATCTCCAAGCGCATAAAAAACGTACGATTTCCTTTTATTTGTTTTCTGCTATTCTATAAAACTTTTGATACCTGTCCATTTCATTAAGTAACTGGTTTTTTAGATGATGTATTTTTTTACCAGCAAATTAAGAGTACAACAGTATTTTTAAAATGCGTGCAAACACTACACCTTTTAAGTTGTTGAAACACACTTTGTTATGAAAAACAACCACTACTGTGCCTGTAAAGACTAATTTTTCAAAAACTCTTTATTTATTTCTTCCAAATTTATGTCATCGTCTTCAAAAGTAATCCCCTCCGGACACAATGCACTTAGGCCAACGTTTTTTCCAATCCTCAATGCATGCAAAAAAGTCATCGGCAGAGATGGCTTTCCAAAGCGCGTGGGGATTCAAATCGACTCAAAACAGTTTTTCCGCCGAGTGGTTTTTTCAGTTTAGGGAATAGCCAGAAGTCGCACTGGTGTAAATACGGT
>BPLQ01008120.1:0-11730 GCA_021605075.1 Caerostris darwini
TAAATGTAAATTATAGTATCTAATAATTGAACGAAATACAAGAAAGCCACAGCAACGCGTGGCCGGGTCTTCTAGTATGATATAAAAAATGTATGAATTAGTGGTCGGTTAAAAAAATATTCTTTTTTTTTTTTTTTTTGTCAACTATTTTTTAAAAACTTATTGCTTTTTAAACTTGTGATTTTACCTCCTTAAGCTTTATTTTTATAATATTTAAAATTCCTTAGTCATTTGTTAAATGACATCATTTGGAAGAAAAATAAATGTCGAAGAAATTATTTGTTTGTTTATTTTTAATTTATTTATTTAAAACAGTACACAATTTTTTAAATATTTTTTGAAGGAAAAACATATAATAAATTGTGCGCTTGCATCCTTTTAATATTTAATAAACAGTTCCAGAAAAATATTTTCTAACATGACAGGAAAATAAAAACATCTTTTTTTCTAGGAAATCTATTTACTTATGTATATTATTACCGCGCCAAGCATAGGTTAAAAGAAGTCACAATTGGCCCTTTTAAGTCTTTTTCCAAAATGGCTTTACATAATCCTCAGAAACAGAAAATTTTTATCCTTATTTACGAAACTGACTGAAATTTGACTCTGTTTCAATAAAATGACATTGCGTAAGGAAACTGGATTTTCCCTCCATAAGTATTGCGCTTTCATGAATAACGTTACTCAAGTATTTAACTTTAGTATTTTTTTTATTTTTTTATTAAACAATTTTCATTTTGGGTGAAGGACATTTCACAAGAAAACAGAAAATAAGGAACTTTTTGTCACCATTTGAAAAGTAGTACGTTAACAATAAACAGCTGAAAATTAGTATTTAGAAAATAGAAGGTTTTTAATTACCAATATTTATAGTAGAGTGATAATTAACCCATTACCTCAACGTCAAGAATTAACTTCAAATTACATCTTCGGACAAATGAATTATTTTTATAATTTTAAATTACTGAACATTTTCATCTGTGGTCAATTATCACTGGAGCGATAGATTTATAATAAATTTAGCTTACATTTATTCAATTTATATCACGAAGGGTGTGTTAAACTGTACTCATACAATTAGAATTTAAAATAAACCAACATCTCTATTGTGTGGGAGATGTCCACTTATTCTGATCGTTTTTCAATTCAAACAGAAGTATTTACCTACCTACGGATTTATCTTTCTTATCACCAGCATAGCAGGTAGCCAGGACTACCGCATTGATTTTACTCAGCTTCTCCCGTTTAAGAATGCGGCCTGGTGGCCAAGTGGCTACAGCTGGGCCTTTGGTACCACACGCTACAGATTCGAATAATGGCTGTGGCATGGCCGTTTGTAAGTGGTTCGGAATCCACGTTAAACTCTAAGTCCCGATTTGTTTAGCACTCGTGCGCACAAGATGACCTCACAAACGAGCGACAAACGAAAAACCTGCTTAACAATTTATCTCGCTTTACCTTTAATACACCGCAAAGTTTTCAGCGCCAATATCTCAGTTTGGAAATCAAATACAGTAACCCTCGTACCTAAATTTTCAAAAATGTAATTATTTGTCTTTAAATTTAATACATTTGCTTAAAAATAACTAATGAAATTGTTTTATTGGAGAATGACACATAATAAGCAATACATTTATTAATTAGTTGGACTGGCATTCATTTTAATTAATAACTGACGATTGAAGTAAATATTTTAACAATATTTATGAAGCACCACCAATGAGTATATAGTTATTAAAAATAACTTTTATTACAAAATTATTAACAATTATTACTTCACTAAGTTAGATTTATTGGTTTGTCGCACATATTTGCAGTAATAATATTTGAAAATCCTTAAAAAATAAAACTTAAATTACACAAACGAAACGAAAGTAAGCGAATTTTATTTCATGTATATAGTGTAAAATACCAAATTAAAGCAGGTTAAATATCGCGCAGAGGGACACAACGCTGATTTCTGTCATGAAACGAGGTTTTAATCCAACCCTTCTTAAAACTGTTTCTTTGGGATGGTGAATTCAAATTTAATAGTTTCAAAACTCTTAGAACAATGATTGTTGTTAATTTGACTCAAAAGTAGGTTTTCCAGAAAAATTTTAAAATTGCATTTTGATTCTAAGAAATTTATTTGTGTCAAATCTATATTTTAATCCATATATTTATTAAATTATAAATTTATTCAGGCCCTTACCCATAATTATTGCGTCATTAATTTTTTGTGATCTTGACAGTTTTATTATGCTAAAAAAATATTTCATATTCTAGGATAACTTCCGTGAATCTGAATATAAAAGAAATAAGAAGTTTTAGAAATATCAATGAAACAGGTTGGGCCTAATGATCCAGTGACTAGCGTTCAGTGTCACAAGTTTCGAGTTTGAATTCCGGAGGCGCCATCGATGTTTTAATTGATTCAGAATCCAATTTAAACCGTAGGTACCGGTCTAATATGATTGCAAAGCATACAGCTTGATTTAATTTGTCGAGCTATACGGTCATTTTTTTGCAAACTTAATTAGACAAGGATCTACACTTTAACGTGGATTCCGAACCACACACAATCACCCATGCCACCGCCCGGATTCGACCCGAAGCCTGTGATATAGCTTTGAAGCCTGTGTGGTTTTATAATCATGCTAGACCGGGACCACCAGTTTAAAATGGGTTCCGAATCAATAAAAATGTCGAGGGCATCGCCGGATCACAAACCTGTGGCGCCGAGTGCTAATCATCACATGTTTCACTGATTTTTTTAAAACTTCTTATTTCATTTATATTCTACTTCAAGGGAGATATCTTAGAATATGAAATAATTTCTTTTAACAAATGGAACTTTCAAGACCCAAAACAATAATAAATCAATTGAAAAAAAATTTTTTTTTTCGAAAGTAGCACAATCTAAGTAAGACAAAATTGATTTTTCTTTTCTGCAAAATATAGTAACAAATGTAGAATGGATGGTTAAAGGCGCGGAATCCACATTAAATTGTAGATCTCGATCTAATTAGCCTAAAGTGTACACAAAATGATCGTAGAGCGACAATCCAAACCAAAATAACAAATTCTTTATCACTGGAAAGCTGCGGTTACTACTGTGTCCAAAAAGTAAGACCAATTTTGTTTTCCAAAAACTCTTTATTTATTCTTCCAAATTTATTTCATCATCTACAAAGTAATCCCCTCCGGACACAATACACTTATGCCAACTGTTTTTCCAATCCTCAATGCAACGATGTCCCTGGAGTGTTTTTTTGAGTTTAGGGAATAGTCAGAAGTCGAATGGTGTGAATATGGTGGTTGTGGAACAATATAAGTCTCATTTTTGGCGAAAAAGTCCCAAAGAATCAATGCAGTGTGAGCTAGAGAATTCAGTGTTTTCGGTAACAATCGAGATTTGACGCGTTTGAAGCCCAAAATAGAGTTGACCTATCCTTTTGAAATTCCAACATCATCAACAATGCCTTTAATTGTAAATCGACGGTTTGCAAGCAACAAACCTTAATTTTTTGGACGTGAGCTTCGTCGGTTAAGCTTAAGGGTCGACCAGAGGGCACTTCGTCAATTAATTCAGAAATTAAAAAAAAAATTGAAATTCCATAAGCCCCGGGAATTTTAAATTGAAAATTGGTCTTACTTTTTGGACACAGTAGTATTGCGAAAATATCAAAGTCTTCTGACGAACACAGTAGCGGCGTCCTAAATATGTCGATAATCGATTAACCTGTTCTCTCCCCAAATCTCTAACGAGTTCAAAACTTTATAGCATTTCAAGAAAAAAACAAAAAACCCTAACATCCAAATTTTGTTTTTCAACTTTTGCCAAATTTTCAAAGCCCGCTAAACGCCTACTACTAGGTTTCAAATTTCTTCCTCATAAATAAATGAATTTATACAGAACATTTGTAAAAAAAATTAGTTCTGAACAATTAATCAAAAAATAAAGCCTGGAAAATGATATTTGAGGAATATATTTATAATAGTACAAGTCCTTTTTAAGCAGCTTCTAAATCAAAATTTATGAGAAATTTTAAAGATCAGATTGTTAATAGTTCATAATTAAATAAATTATTTATATTTTTTGTTTAAAACTTTTTTTATTGATTATCAAAAAAAACTTTAACAAAATTTTAATGAGTAATTTTGGGATATTTTAGAATTAATTAAGTCAACTTTATTGAGCGATTTTTCTTTCTAAAACAGTTTTTAATTTGATGTAATTTTAATTATCACAATTAAATTTAAATTCGAAAATAATTAACTTTTATTTATAATTTATAGATTCGCTTAATAAAAATTTCGTCTTCATATTATCATATTTATTAAGTTTGAAATATTTTTATTCATATCTTTTCTCTTTTTTAGTGTGTATTAATTGAATATTTTGTGAAGATTTCAGCATTTTTTTAAAACAGTTTTTTTTTTAATGTTTGGTAAAACATAATTATCTTACACTGTATCTTTTTAAGTAGATTTAGACCTATTAGAAAATAAATAAATGGATAGCAAAGCCTTAAAAAATTATGACTTTAATGTGGCTATAATTATTTAAATAAGTATAAAATGGTTTATTTTCAGATAAAATTGTTTTGGAAATTTAAAGAAGGAAAAATTAGAATTTTAGTTGTATTATTTTGTGAAGTAATAATAATTATAAGTAGATTAATTTCTTGCCGTTAGTATCCCATTGATTGTATTTGTGAAGTATTTTGAGGGATTCGTTTTTAAATTCTAAGTTATATTATATTACCTTGATAAAGGTGTATTATCAATAAAAATTTTGAAGTACATTCTTTTAACTGAATTGCATGATGAGAGTTTTCTTTATTTTCCCCCATATGATCATGCAAGCGTTAACTTAATCTTCCAGAATTGGTTTGGCGTTCTACGGTCGTTTTGAGCGCACTTTAGGCTAATCAGATCGGGACTGCAGTTTAACATAGATTCTGAACCACCCACAAACATCCACACTCGTACTCACAAACTTGTAGCACCAATGGCCAGAGCGCTAGCCAATCTTCGCTAATCTCCCAGAATTCTAGAGCTAGCATTTCACTCCTTACAGCCTCGTTTCTTCAAAACTACTTTCCCCTAATGAATTATGTGGTTCATTTGTGCCATGCAGTTTCTTGTGAGTATTCTATAGAAGGGAGATTTTGTTGTTCTACATTTCAGTGTCATGGGAAAAACGGGATTACTCCAACAAGTAGTACGATTTTAGAGGGGCCTGATGGTCGAATGGCTGGTGCTGGGTACCACAGGTTTCGGATTCGATTCCGGCGGCGCCATGGATGTTTGTAGTGGATGTAGTTGGATTTGGATTGTAGGTCCTGGTTTCATAGGACCGTAGAGCGACACAGAGCTCAATCAGACTTCTACCTACGGGTGCTCTATCACAGCAGATGCTGCTTTCCCTTCAACCATGTGTTCATGGGGTGATCTAGTTGTCTACCAAGTGGGATAAGAACCAACAACAACATCAGTGGTTTTACTGAAAGGAGGATTTGTAGAGTAGAGAATCTGGTTCATGGCACATACAAGTTATAGACTCGACTGATGTCCGCTTCTAAGTAGGCCGTCCTAAGCCATGTCTAAAGAAATCCAGAAATTTTAAGAAATCATTTTGGAATATTTTGTAAAGACGACTGTAGGAAGCTAAATTTAAGCTCTCACTTCCTCCGGAAAAACTAGTTTACAATCTTTTTTATTATTATTTTGCAAAAGCCTGCATGCCGCGGAGCAAAGATGCTTTGATGCTTGATGAGCAAATATGCTTATTTCAGAGACTGCAAAGGCTTGTGGTTCCCTGAATTGGAGGAATATAAAGAGACACAGGACCGATTCAGAACCAAAAGCTTCTGTTCACTTAAAGGAAATTCGATGTTGTTGCATGGCGAAAACAGTCTAGCCTGGTTAAGAAAACTTTATTACAGGCTGAACACAAATCGTTTGACGATTTTATTTCATATATTCATTATAAAAGGGACAGTTTGAAGCTCACCACATCATTCCTGTACTGTAAAGGGGCAACTCAGCTCTAGGCACAGTGATGTGGGGGGGAGTAGTAGTTCGACTTTAGCCACATACCGAAGCTGCCATTATCCTTATTACTAACTATGTCTTGTTTCAGAAAGTAGAGTTGTAAAAGCATGCTGCTAGTGAATTCGAGCCAATATTTTGTAAAAACATAGACATGCTACTAGAGAGTAAAAAACAAAATTTTAAACTTTGTTGCTATTACTTGGTACGTGTTTGGATTTAAATTTGATTTTACTGTCTATTTAGTGAAAGATGGCGCATGAACAAATAATTAAAATTAAAAAATGTTTTATATGCATTAACTTATACTTTTATATTTAAAGTAAAATTTGTTTGTCAAAATGCATATTTATTTTTAGGAGAGTCAATTTTTAAAACCCTCTATCTTATAGGGATTTAATTTCCTTTTTTTTTTTTAAATTATATCTTTAAAAATTATTTAAACACATCAAATTTTGTTTAATATTTTAATATAAATATTTTGGCTTGAATAATTTTCTCATATAATCAATATCGCAAGCACTTTTTTTATTTTAGCGTACGTTTGTAAGCAGTAATACACGTACACCGGACAACTAAACACCTACACCTGACTCTTTTTTTAAACACGAAATTATAACAATTTTTATAACAACAAGCTCCTTTTATAACACAAAATCATTGAAACTGAAACTCATGGCTCAGTTCAAGACAGGAGGTTTCAATTCGTTGGTGGTGTGCGTTGCAGTCACTACTTTCATAAACGACGAGGAATGATGTCGCTTTTACGAATATTTTCTCATTGATTATTGCTGTTTCCCCTTTTGGTCATTTGCGTTTTCTGATGTACGACATACAAATTCAGGGCAATTACTCTTAAAAGTATTCATTAAAAAAAAGTGTTCCCCTCCTAGCTTGTCATTGGATTATTATTATCCCACTTGGTCGACAGCAATAACTAAACCAAGTATATGAACCGGGTGCTCCCGTGGAAGAAGGGAAGGAAGGGGGCAGCTTCTGTTGTGATGGATAGGTAGAAGGTAGGTAGAAGTCTGGCTTGTAGGTAAAAGCTCGTAGGTAAAAGTCTGGCTTGGCTCCGTGTCGTTGATGAAGGAGTGTGGTGCCTTCCGGAAGGACATTTAGTACCCATACGGGGTACTAAATGTCGTTCGTATGGGAAAAAACTATGAAAACACCCACTAGGTAGTCCGACTCCCGAGGTAGGCTGATGAACATTCCAAATGAAATCAAGTCTCCTCGCTTTTTTAAACATTTTCTACAACAAAGGATTAAAGTCTTGAATCTCAGCCCTAATGCTAACCAGCTGCACATGTTGCCGCTGAGTCAAAAGTCGGGCTGGATTGTCTGTGGTATAAATAAGTGGGAAAAAGCGAACTACTGTTGTATTGCTGTTGAGTAAAAAAAGACATTAAAATAATAGAATGTAAATTTTGAAACCCTCGATTTCGTATCTAATTTTTCATGACCTCTAAACCTCCAAAAACAATAGTTTCATATAAGAGATTCCATCTTCTTTTTCTTCTTAATAATCATTTTATAACATGTTTACATTTACTAATTCTTGATTGATATTTTTATAGAAAAATTTAAGCTTTAATTATGTTTTCGTACGTTCATTACTGTATAAGCCGTTTTTTTGGCTTTTACGTAATGTTATACGTCTTAGCAATAATGGACCCTTCTTATAACACAATTAATATGACATTACATGCTATTGAAATAAAAGAAGAAATAGAAGTGACACAGGATAAAAAACATAATAATAACAATAGTTTTTATTTTAATTGGGTTGTGTAACTGAAAATATTTGTAAGGAATTTAATAAACAAGTTTGATAAAAGTAATACAAAAGGGAATTTAATGACAAATAATACAAGAAGATATAGAAGTGTTACATAACAACACACATGATAATAGAATTAGTTTTTTTTTAATTGAGTTACGTAACTGAAAATGTTTGTAAGGGATTAAATAAACAAGTTTGATAAAAGTAATACAAAACGGAATTTAATGACAAATAATACAAGAAGATATAGAAGTGTTACATAACAACACACATGATAATAGAATTAGTTTTTTTAATTGAGTTACGTAACTGAAAATGTTTGTAAGGGATTAAATAAACAAGTTTGATAAAAGTAATACAAAAGGGAATTTAATGACAAATAATACAAGAAGATATAGAAGTGTTACATAACAAACACACATGATAATAGAATTAGTTTTTTTAATTGAGTTACGTAACTGAAAATGTTTGTAAGGGATTAAATAAACAAGTTTGATAAAAAAGTAATACAAAGGGAATTTAATGACAAATAATACAAGAAGATATAGAAGTGTTACATAACAACACACATGATAATAGAATTAGTTTTTTTTTTTAATTGAGTTACGTAACTGAAAATGTTTGTAAGGGTTTAAATAAACAAGTTTGATAAAAGTAATACAAAAGGGAATTTAATGACAAATAATACAAGAAGATATAGAAGTGTTACATAACAACACACATGATAATAGAATTAGTTTTTTTAATTGAGTTACGTAACTGAAAATGTTTGTAAGGGATTAAATAAACAAGTTTGATAAAAGTAATACAAAAAGGGAATTTAATGACAAATAATACAAGAAGATATAGAAGTGTTACATAACAACACACATGATAATAGAATTAGTTTTAAAATTGAGTTACGTAACTGAAAATGTTTGTAAGGGATTAAATAAACAAGTTTGATAAAAGTAATACAAAAGGGAATTTAATGACAAATAATACAAGAAGATATAGAAGTGTTACATAACAACACACATGATAATAGAATTAGTTTTTTTAATTGAGTTACGTAACTAAAAATGTTTGTAAGGGATTAAATAAACAAGTTTGATAAAAGTAATCCAAAAGGGAATTTAAGGACAAATAATACAAGAAGATATAGAAGTGTTACATAACAACACACATGATAATAGAATTAGTTTTATTTTAATTGGGTTGTGTAACTGAAAATATTTGTAAGGAATTTAATAAACAAGTTTGATAAAAGTAATACAAAAGGGAATTTAATGACAAATAATACAAGAAGATATAGAAGTGTTACATAACAACACACATGATAATAGAATTAGTTTTTTTTTAATTGAGTTACGTAACTGAAAATGTTTGTAAGGGATTAAATAAACAAGTTTGATAAAAGTAATACAAAAGGGAATTTAATGAAAAATAATGCAAGAAGATATAGAAGTGTTACATAACAACACATGATAATAGAATTAGTTTTTTTTGAGTTACGTTGAAAATGTTTGAGTAAATACGTAAACTGAAAATGTATTATAACAACACACATGATAATAGAATTAATTTTTTTTTAATTGAGTTACGTAACTGAAAATGTTTGTAAATAAACAAGTTTGATAAAAGTAATACAAAAAGAGAATTTAATGACAAATAATACAATAAGATATAGAAGTGTTACATAACAACACACATGATAATAGAATTAGTTTTTTAATTGAGTTACGTAACTGAAAATGTTTGTAAGGATTAAATAAACAAGTTTGATAAAAGTAATACAAAGGAATTTAATGACAAATAATACAAAAGATATAGAAGTGTTACATAACAACACACATGATAATAGAATTAGTTTTTTTAATTGAGTTACGTAACTGAAAATGTTTGTAAGGGTTTAAATAAACAAGTTTGATAAAAAGTAATACAAAAAGGAATTTAATGACAAATAATACAAAAAGATATAGAAGTGTTACATAACAACACACATGATAATAGAATTAGTTTTTTTTTAATTGAGTTACGTAACTGAAAATGTTTGTAAGGGTTTAAATAAACAAGTTTGATAAAAGTAATACAAAAGGGAATTTAATGACAAATAATACAAGAAGATATAGAAGTGTTACATAACAACACACATGATAATAGAATTAGTTTTTTTAAAATTGAGTTACGTAACTGAAAATGTTTGTAAGGGATTAAATAAACAAGTTTGATAAAGTAATACAAAGGGAATTTAACAAATAATACAAGAAGATATAGAAGTGTTACATAACAACACATGATAATAGAATTAGTTAATTTTTAATTGAGTTACGTAACTGAAAATGTTTGTAAGGGATTAAATAAACAAGTTTGATAAAAGTAATCCAAAAGGGAATTTAAGGACAAATAATACAAGAAGATATAGAAGTGTTACATAACAACACACATGATAATAGAATTAGTTTTATTTTAATTGGGTTGTGTAACTGAAAATGTTGTAAGGGATTAAATAAACAAGTTTGATAAGTAATACAAAAAAGGGAATTTAATGACAAATAATACAAGAAGATATAGAAGTGTTACATAACAACACACATGATAATAGAATTAGTTTTTTTTAATTGGGTTACGTAACTGAAAATGTTTGTAAGGAATTTAATAAAACAAGTTTGATAAAAGTAATACAAAAGGGAATTTAATGACAAATAATACAAGAAGATATAGAAGTGTTACATAACAACACATGATAATAGAATTAGTTTTTTTAATTGAGTTACGTAACTGAAAATGTTTGTAAGGGATTAAATAAACAAGTTTGATAAAAGTACAAAAACGGGAATTTAATGACAAATAATACAATAAGATATAGAAGTGTTACATAACAACACACATGATAATAGAATTAGTTTTTTTTTAATTGAGTTACGTAACTGAAAATGTTTGTAAGGGATTAAATAAACAAGTTTGATAAAGTAATACAAAAGAGAATTTAATGACAAATAATACAATAAGATATAGAAGTGTTACATAACAACACACATGATAATAGAATTAGTTTTAATTGAGTTACGTAACTGAAAATGTTTGTAAGGATTAAATAAAACAAGTTTGATAAAAGTAATACAAAAGGGAATTTAATGACAAATAATACAAAGAAGATATAGAAGTGTTACATAACAACACATGATAATAGAATTAGTTTTTAATTGAGTTATGTAACTGAAAATGTTTGTAAGGGATTAAATAAACAAGTTTGATAAAAGTAATACAAAGAGAATTTAATGACAAATAATACAATAAGATATAGAAGTGTTACATAACAACACATGATAATAGAATTAGTTTTAATTGAGTTACGTAACTGAAAATGTTTGGCAGGGATTAAATAAACAAGTTTGATAAAAGTAATACAAAGAGAATTTAATGACAAATAATACAATAAGATATAGAAGTGTTACATAACAAACACATGATAATAGAATTAGTTTTTAATTGAGTTACGTAACTGAAAAATGTTTGTAAGGATTAAATAAACAAGTTTGATAAAAGTAATACAAAGGGAATTTAATGACAAATAATACAAGAAGATATAGAAGTGTTACATAACAACACACATGATAATAGAATTAGTTTTTAAATTGAGTTACGTAACTGAAAATGTTTGTAAGGGATTAAATAAACAAGTTTGATAAAAGTAATACAAAGGAATTTAATGACAAATAATACAAGAAGATATAGAAGTGTTACATAACAACACATGATAATAGAATTAGTTTTTTTTTTAAATTGAGTTACGTAACTGAAAATGTTTGTAAGGGATTAAATAAACAAGCTTTGATAAAAGTAATACAAAAGGAATTTAATGACAAATAAATACAAGAAGATATAGAAGTGTTACATAACAACACAGTTGCCATGATAATAGA